>JTEE01000026.1:953665-1041398 GCA_002896455.3 Chlorella sp. ArM0029B | reverse complement strand
GGGAGGCAGTGGCGAGGTGAAGCCTTAAGGCTGGGCAACGAGGGTCCGTCTGCCTTGCTGGCACGGTGCCCATCAGCAGCGCTCAGGCCATGTCCTTTGCCACCTCATCGAAGCTGGTCTTGGGGGCGGTCGCAGGCGTGGGTGCGGCGTCGTTGCCGTTCACGCCAGCCAGCAGCATTAGCAGGAAGTTGCCAGTCATGACAATGATCAGGCCAGCGGCGGTGGTGTTGGCGCGGGTGTCGGAGCCGTTGGAACCAGGCAGGGCGCCCTTGGCGGCCAGCACGCTGCGGGGGAGGAGGGGGGAAGGGGGTGAGGGAGGTGGTTAGGAGGCGAGGCAGGTGGGGAGAAAGGTGGAGACCATGGATTGAGGCCAGTTGCTATTGAGGCGGGGGGGGAACAAAGGAAGGTGAGGGGGGGACGGAGAACAAGACGCTAGGGTGAGGTTGCAGGTTGCAGGTTGCTGAACGAGTGCCCAAGGTGGCAGGCGGGCAGGCAGGCAGGCAAGCAGCCCTTGCAGGCAGGCAAGCAGCCCTGGCCAGGCAGGCAGCCTCGTGCTGCTGCCCCACCCCTACACCCCACCCGTCTCCCTGCTGCTGGCCAACGGGGGAGGCCTACAAACAGCCGCCACTTTCAGAAGGCCACGCATCACATGCCGCTCCGCCTGCCAGCACGCCACGCATCACGTGCTGCTCTCCCGCCACCCCTCATCCCCCCTGCCATCTGCCCACGCTCCCTTGCCCACCCCTCTCACTCGTTGGTCAGGGGGATGAGGACGGCGGTCACGGTGGCCAGCATGGCCAGCACGGTCTGCTTCCAGTTGCGGTAGGGGCCCACCACCAGAGCAAACAGGGTCACCAGCAGGGTGAAGACTTCCAGGGAGCTGCAATAGAGATGGGGGGCAGGGGTTTAGGTTAAGGTCAAGGTTCAGGTTAAGGGTTAGGGTTGATGGAGGGTTAAGGTGTAGGTGAGGGTGTGGGTGAGGGTGCAGGGGAGGGCGCAGGGGAGGGTGAAGGGGACCTCCAGGGAGCTGCACAGGCAGGGAGTGAAGGAGACGAGAGGGGTGAGCGCACAAGTGGGGAGGCAAGGGGACAGAGGGGTGAGCGCACAAGTGGGGAGAAATGGGGAAGCCGGGATTGGCGCCCTGCCAGCAGAGCACGTTCTTGCGGCGGTGAGGGGACAGGGTGGGGTGGGAGGAGGGGGACCTGGATGGGCACTTGCATGCAAGAGGTGCGGGGAGAGGCGGGCAGGGCAGGAGGTGGAAAGGACGGGCGCCGTTGCCATGGCAGCTGCGGTGGGGTGATGAGGGCAGGCAGGCTAGAGGACGGCCCGACAGGTGACTACCATTGGGAACAGCATTGGGCTGCCAGCTGCTGCAGCACTGGGTGATGCCAGAAGGCTGCAACCCAAGGCTGCCCCCTTTCCACCGATCAGGCAGCGCTTGACGCGTCGGCACCCCAAACCCGATCCACCCGCATGGGCCCTAGACACAATCTCACATGGCGGTCCAGGCAAGCTTGTAGGGCGCCGGGAAGGGGCCGTCCGCGTGCTGCAGAAATGGGCAAGCAGGCAGGCAGAGAGGGTGTGGCTGATCAACATCTGCAAGCCGGGCTGGCGGGCAGGAGGCGGCGGGTGCGCCGGCGCCAACAGCGCCCTGCGCGCGCATCGTTCTTGTGGCTTACCTTGCTCAGTGCGGCCACGCCGCCGATGAGGACCACGCCGCCGCCCAGGGCGACAGCCCAAGCGGCGAGGTTGGCGGCATGAGCAGTGTTCATGGTTTGTATGTTTGAAGTGGCTGCAGGGCAGTGGGCAGGCAGGCAGGCCGGCGGCAGGTCAGCAAACAGCTAGTCGGCGGTGGGGCGCTGTGGCGTGCCATGGCAGTGGGGCGCTGTGGCTGTGGGACGCCTGGCGCAATGCGCGTCCCAGGTTTGTAGCGCTCGCAAAGGCATTGTAGAAATGATGCGCATCCCCTGTTGCAGGTGCGCAAAAAGCGGGTGCCCGCAGTGGTGCCAGCACCATCGCAGCCGCCACTGCAACCCACCTGTGATGGCTGAAACTTTGAAAACGAAGGGATGGGCAATTGATCTGTGCTGGATCGGGCTCAGTCGAAGCCCAAGTAGGATGCGGTGTGTGAGACATTCTGCCCTTTCCTCCCACCTTGAAAAAGTGCAGATAGTAGCCCGGCAGTGCATAGTAGCCGTCGGCAGTCGATGCAGACCACCGCTGGCCTAGCTTGTCGCTTTTCGACCGGGGCGTGCCAAACGCGCCACCTGATCCGCTGGGGCGGCCAAGAGCTCAGCCAGTCTACTGATGAAGCCACCGCCTGGGCCGCGCTGGCGGGGTGGGTGGCGTCAGGCCGCGGCGGCGCTGCCCTGAGCTGCCCTGACACGACCGAATGTGCCTCCTCGTTTGCAATCAATCGCCAGGCTGCCTGCAGCTGCCGAGAGAGATGCTGGGCCCGCCCTCCACTTCCACCGAACAGCGCTGCTGCCGGCACTTTCACCTGCCAGGCACTTCAAACTGGTGTCGAAATGAAATGCTCCAGCCAGCTGGCGTGCAGCCCATCCACCACAACGAGCCTGATCATCGCTCTCTCTGTATTGCATTGATTTGATCAACAACACAATCGAAGCGGTAGTCAGGAGTCAAGAAGTTCAGCAGCAGGCAGGGGGTGACCCGACATCCGCCCGGGCGGATTTCAATAGCATAGGGGGTGCTTCCAAGTCTAGGACTGGCATCTCAGTGCAGGTCGTGCAATGGGCACTCGCCAAAGGAGCAAGGCTCCCACTGCTGGGTGAGATTGGCTCAAGAGTGAAAAGAAAAGGAGTCAGAATCGAAGGCGGAGGGAGCACACGGCGGGCTGGGAGTGTGAGAGGGTCGGCCAAACGAGTGGAGGGCGGCCAAGCCGCCCACAGCACACACAGAGCGGCGCAGGAGAGGACCCTCTGCCCAAGAGGGAGAGGCGTGTGCTTGTTAAGACCCCGCTGAGGCCTGGGTAGGATTAATCGCAGTGCTAATGTTGCTGAGCGGTCCAAAGGGGTGGGGGAGGGTCCCCTGAGATGCGCCAGAGAGGAGCGGGCACAGCAGTCGGTCAGTCGAGAAAGTGGGTGCCATGAAGCAGCCCTTTCTCGTGACAGCCAGATCAGGGCAGCCAGAGGGAGGCCCCAGGCGCCGTACCACCGCAATCCGGCCGTGGCCAGGGGGAGCGTGGGGGAGGGACCCCAGGGATGCACCGGAAGGGAGCGGGCACATCATAGAATCAGCAGCATAGGTGCCATACAGTTGCCCCTCCTCATCTTGAAGCTCATGCCATCCAAGCCAGCCGGGGTGAGGACCCAGGTGCCAAGAGGCCGCGGTCAGGGGGAGCGGGGGGAGGGCGCCTCGGTGACGCAGGTGCGCGGGGTGAATGCTGCCACAGAGGCAGAGTCGCTGCAGGGGANAGGAATGGGGTGGGGACGGTGGGAGGAGGACACCAGGCAAGCGTGGGAGGAACGATGGGACGAGCGCACTGGATTGTAGCCTCCGCACACCGCTGGCTGCCGATTGTTGCCGCGCGGCAGGCGGGAGGGCAGGCATGCAAGCAGGGGGGCAGGCAGGAGGGCAGGGCGGTCGGACGGGCATGTAAAGGGGGCGGGCAGGCGGCCCGCCCTACCGGCACCAATGAGCCCCCGCTTAGCTGCCTGCGCTGCTGACCCCGCCCCCCATGCATCAGGTCCCTGTGCCCACATCTCCTCTCATCACCATCCCCAGCCACCCAAAACGCACCTGCCGGTGTTGATGACGCCCTGCTTGTCCGCCTGCTTCTGGATGGCCCGCAGCCGGCGGCCCACGGCGCCAAAAGTGGGCCGCTTCACCGCCGGCGCACCTATGCACGCCTGCACAAGCGACAGCAGCTCGCGCTGGGCCTCAAGCAGCGCCTCCATGCCTGCACGCGATGCATGAGGTGGAGCGCAGGTTTTGGTAAGCCTAAAGTATTGCAAGCGATATCAAACCAAACAGCCATGGAGGCGCTGGGCCTATGTGAGGACGTTGAGCAGCACCTGCATGCCTGCACACAAAGGATGTGATTCCTCGGCAGTTCCCCTGATTTTTGAGTGCGGTGGTACCACAACTTGGTTCAACCACCTCACGTCCTGGAAGAATGGTGGCCTGGAAGGTTGTGTCCCCCCAAAAGTCCAGCCCCGCTCCCTTGCAATCCAAACCCGGCGTGTGCCACCCCCCAACGTTTCATGTCGCCGCCGGGCCCCATGCCTGCAAGTCTTCAAGGATGAGGAAACGGATGTGAAGTATGCAGGCAGTCACCATGCCGGCCAGCACGAGTCCCCCAAAACCACGACCAACCCACTCACTCCCACAAGCCAGCCCCAACCCACTGCACCCCACGCACCCGCTCCCTTCCTTGAGCCCCCCAAACCGAACTGCATCAATTCACACAGCCCCTTCGAGTGCTCCCCAACGCCCCCACTCGCCCAACTCACCCAGCCCTCTGCATTGCACGGTGACCCCCCCCGCCACCTGCCTCACCCTGCACTGCAATGTCCGGCGGTGGCACCATTGTCTGCCAGCTTCAGTCCCAAACAGAACTTCCCACAACCGTCTCCCGTCCTCCATCATCAATCGCCCCAAACCAGGACACGCACATCACACCCCGCCTCCCCTGTGCGTCACCTTGGAAGCCAATGCCCAGGCGGTGCACCAGTATCTGCCAGCTTCAGTCCCAAAAAGGAATTCCCACTCCTTTCCTCAACGCCCCAAACCACGACACGCACATCACACCCCGCCTGCCTCACCCTGGAACCCAATGTACGAGCGCTGAACCCTGCCGGCCAACAGAAGCCCCACCTAGAACCAAACCACCCCCATCCTCAAACCACAACACCATGTCCACCTGTTCCTCCTCTGAGCACCCTGTCGGCCCCCATCCCCACCACCACGCACACAAAACGCACGCCGGCCCGGAGGGAGGGCAAGCGCGGGCGCCTCCCGCCGGCACGCACACACACATACATGCACACACACACACAAATCACACCCCCCTGCCTCACCCTGGAATCCAATGTCCAGGCGCTACACCATGCCTGCCAGCATGAGGCCCAGACAGAACTTTCTTCTCCATCCACAAAGCCCTAAACCATACCACGCACATCACACCCCGCCTCCCCCCTGGCCCCTCTGCCTCACCCTGGAATCCAATGTCCAGGCGCTGCACCATGTCTGCTAGCATGAGCCCAAAGGCCCGCACCTCGTGCGCCTCATACGGCACGGGGCCGCCCTTGTGGTAGGGGAACGACGCGCCTGCAAGGATTCAAATTGTAGAATGATCAAATGGCAAGGTTGGGTGGCGTGAGCGGTGCCAAAAAGGGCACGAGATCGGTAGGGCAATGACGCGCCTGCAAGGATTCAAATTGTAGCATTCATAAACTGGCGAGGTTGGGTGGCGTGAGCGGTGCAGAATTTAGCCGAAAAGGGCACGGGGCCGCCCTTGTGGTAGGGGAACGACGCGCCTGCAAAGATTCAATTTGTAGCACTGGTAAAATGGCGAGGTGGGTGGCGTGAGTGGTGCAAAATTGAGCCGAAAAGGGCACGGGGCCGCCCTTGTGGTAGGGGAAGCAGGTGCTTCATTGGTTTGAAGGGTAGCCTGTTGGAGGCGACGTTGGGTTGGGCCGAGTGGTGCAGCAGTGAGGCGAGAGGCGAGATTCTCATCCCACCCTCCTCATTCCACCCACCCGCACCCAGCCCATCGGCACGAGCCATCAAAACCGTGCAGTTTGGCGTGCCCCTCTCATCCTTATCCCGCTCATCCTCCCAGCCCACAAGCACGCTGCACCGCAGTCGCATAGCGTGGCGTGCCACTCCTCACCCGCACCCTGCCCGTTTTCGCCCCACCCCACCCAGTCCCCAGTCCCAGTCCAGCCCGTTGCTTTGCCTCACCGTAATCGCACAGCGTGGCGTGCCCGTCCTCATCTGCCATCACGTTATGTGCATACACGTCGCCATGGGCGATGCCCCTGCAAGGAGAAGGAGGGGCGGGGGAAGGGGTGGGCGGGGTGGGTGTGGGGGCAGCCACAGATCGTCGCAAGTGGCTCCTCTACAGGCTTGCATGTCACAGATTGGGCGACGCAGTCTCAGGGTCATCCCAGCGGGCGGAGTGTTTGCGGTCACAAATATGCCGAGGCTCACCGGTAGTGCATGGGCTCCAGCGTTGCCGTCGCCCCAAAGGCGCAAGGCGAGGACACATGCTGCCTGAGCAACAGCATTCAGGTGCTACAAGCAAAACACAGCAGGTGCCCACAGGTAGTGCATGTGCTCCAGCGCCCCTGCCACCTCAGCAGCACCCAGCTCGAGGCCACCCCGCCTGAAGACCAAACCCTGCCACAGGCACGTGATGAGGGATGTCCAGACCCATGAACCCGCTCACACACTGCTCACCCCCAAGGCGCCAACCCGCCGAGGCTCACTGGTACTGCGTGTGCTCAAGCGCAAGGCGAGGACATGCACTGACTGAACAACAGCAATCAGGCGCTACAAGCAGAGCACAGCAGGTGCCCACCTGTAGTGCATGTGCTCCAAAGCTCCTGCCACCCCGGTGCCCACCCGCAGCACCCAGGCCAGCTGGAATGTCTCGCCAGGCGCCCAGCGGCAGCGCAGCAGCGACTGCAGCGCAGCGGCGGCGGCGGGCGTGTGAGACAGGGGGTGCAGGTGGGCGGGCTGGTGGGTGGGTGGGGACACAGGGAGGGATGGTTCCTGATGCTCTGGTGCAACTGAACGGAGGCCGTGTTTAGCAAACACCTGGCGCAGAGCAGAGAGGAGAGCGTGGTGGTTGTGTCTGCACAGCACACTGGGGCACTAAGGCCACAGTAATCCTGGCTCCATATGGACATTAAATGTAACAAACTAACTAATTGTGGATGGCTGCAGGTCGTGAGTTCTAGGCAAAAGGGCTGCCCCTCTGCAAACACAAGACCCCACCTCAGACCCTCCCAATCACACCCGCCCCACTACACTGGTACAGCTGTCCATCTGTCAGTCGCACGTGCATGCATCCATAGCAGGGTCCATATGTCAGTCGCACGTGCATCCATCTATAGCAGGGTCCGTGCATGCATCATATAGCAGGGTCCAGGGATGTATAAAACAGGGACCCAACCGCTCACCTGCAGGTTTGGCTTCTCGGCAATGGGCTGCCCCCCTGCACGCCCCCATGCCCCCAAACCCACCAACCCAACCACACCCGCCCCACTACACGTGTACAGCTGCTCATCTGTCGGTCGCACGTGCATGCATCAACTATGCATTCAACAGGGACCAATCACTCACCTGCAGGATTGGCTTCTCGGCGATGGGCTGCCCCCCTGCATGCTCCCATTCCCCCAGACCCACCAACCCAACCACACCCGCCCCACTACACTTGTACAGCTGCTCATCTGTCGATCGCATGTGCATGCATCTTCATCATATGCCAGGGACCATGTAATTGTGGCAGGGACCAAATACACACCTGCAGGTTTGGCTTCTCGGCGATGGGCTGCCCCCCTGCACACTCCCATTCCCCCAAGACCCTCCCAATCCCACCAGCCCCACTACACTTGTACAGCTGCTCATCTGTCAGTCGCACGTGCATGCATGGCGAGCATCGTATGCCAGGGACCATGGATGTATAAAACAGGGACCAACCGCGCACCTGCAGGTTTGGCTTCTCAGCAATGGGCTGCCCCTCTGCATAATCCATCACCAGCCCCAGCGGCTCCTCCAGCTGAGCCACCACACGCACCAGGTGGCGCTCAGACACTGCAACACGGCAAGGCATACCAGTTGGAAAAAGAATTCAGCTCAGCGTGAAGACGAAGAGGCACCCCAGGCGGGGCAGGGAAGGGCGGCAGAGGCAGACGGGTGGGACCGCAAACAGATTGATGCCGATAAATAGCAAGGATGCCAGGGGCCGCCACCGGTGCATGCTTGGCCGCCGCTTCGAGGTCAACCGCTGTCCTAGCGCTGGCCATGCTGAGCTCGCCAGCAAGGTCAACCCATTTGTTGTGCCCCTGTGAACCCCGCCACCACAAGCCACAAGCCTTGCGCCCCACCACCGAGCACCCCACAATCAAGCCACAAGCCCTGTGCCCACCGCTGTGCACCCCAAATCCCCCATTCAAAGACTTGCGCCCCACCACTGCCCTGCCACTGCCCATCGCTGTGCACCCCACCCTCCCAACCCAGGCCCTGTGCCCACCGCTGAATGAGACGGCCATCTCGTCGCGGCTGTGCCCATCCGGCGACCGCGCAGCCACAAATATTTTGACCGCCACGCGCCGCCCCCGCCAGCAGCCCAGGAACACCTCGCCGCTCGCGCCCTCGCCTGCGAGGGGAGCAGCAGCAGGTGCTGTTGATAAGCAGCCCCACGCGGGCAGGCATGGAAGCACGCACACAGGCACAGGCACACGCACAGCTTGCACCCTTCAAGCTGTCAGCGGTGGAAGGGCTGCCCCAGCAAATCACAAGGGGCTGCCTCTCGCGGGTCCGCACTCTGTCGCAGGTAGAGTCGTGGAAGCCAATCTGCAGGCCCAAACACATCTGCAGCGCACGCGCATGTGCCGCCGCAGCGCTGGGAGAAAGAGAGGAAAAGTGCCCAAACAAGCAAATGTTGGCGCACGCACCCAGCTTGCGCCCCATGGCCAGATCCTTGAGATCCACCACGGGCGGCTTGCGGGGGGAGAGGGCGCGGCAGGCGGGGTTGCTGGCCAGGCTGCACACGGGGGGGGAGGGGGGCGCGAGAGAGTATAGGATGTCATTAGTATTTAATGGACCCCCTTCCTGTCGGTGTTGCTGGCCAGGCTGCACACAGGGGGGGGGCGAAAGGGAGTGCAGGGGTTCATGGCTCAGGGAATGGGCAACTGTATTCTCCACTAGGGTGTGGGCAACTGCATCAAAACTGGGGTTGCTGGCTAGGCTGGGGCAGGTGTGGGCGGCGCAGGGGAGCCGGGTGGGTGTGCAGGGCTGATGGCGTTTCATCGGTCGTGGCCCGGCAGCTTCCTCTCCAGCCATCTGACCCACATCCCACCAGGGCTGCCCCACACCTGCAAACCATCCTTGGCAGCCAGGGACGCACCGTTTGAGATCGGCAGGCACCGCCAAGCCGTCGCGTAACTCACGCCCCAAACATGCATTCCGCACGACACATCCTGCGGCCCTCCCTGGTCCTCACCTCACCCGCGCCCCTTCACTGCAGCAGGCGCCTCCCATGCCCCCTATATATGCCCTCTTCTGCCCTCCCATGCCCTCCTATTCCCTCCCATGCCTCCTATGCCCTCCTATGCCCTCATATTCCCAGCTGGCCCTGGGCACGGCGTGTCCCCACTGCCACTCAGCCATTCCTCCATCACTCCGAAATAATTGATTGGTCCATCCTGAACATGAAGTAGGCCCTTGAAAGTTTATTGAGTGAGGTTCTCGCTGGCCAACCTCACCTCAACCAGGCCAGGCAGGGCGCATCTTACTCCCAGCTGGCCCTCGGCACAAGGTGCCTCCACACTGCCCCAGCTCTGGCCCTGCCCACCTCACCCAGGCAGGCGGGGAGCGTCTTACTCCCAGCTGGCAGCAGGGGCAGGGCATGGGTCAGATGCACTCAATGGGGCGGCCCGAGGCCGCAGCGGCTGCCCTGCTGGCAGTGCCCTCGCTTTCTCTGCCCCTGCTCACCTCATCCAGGCCAGGCGGGGCGCGTCCTTCAGGGCGGCAGGCACCTCTGCGATTTCGCACGACGCCACGCGCAGCATCTCCAGGCGCGGAAGGCGGCCCAGCTCGGCAGGAAGGCCCTTGAGGCGGTTGAAGGAGGCCTGAAGGGAGGGCGGGGGACAGGAGGACGGTGAGCTGCTGTTCAACAGGGTGCGGATGCAGTATCTGTCGCGAGATGCTTCAGGTTTACCGATGGGGGCGGGCAGGGCAGGAGGGCTGAAGCCCACGCAACGCGGGGCAGGCCGCACTTCTTCACATGCCTGGCCCCCCCACGGCACCACAGCAGCCCCTGGATTGTTTGGGGCAAGACTGGCCGGCTCAACAGGCAACACAGAGGCACCCAACAGAGGACAGGGCAGCGCTTCTTGCCTGAAGCTTGACCAGCGATGTCATTTGGCCCATCTCAGCAGGCAGGCTCTCCAGCAAGTTGTCTGCAGGGAGGGGCAGGAGTGGAATGGCGAGGGAGGGATGCGGGGCGCTGCGCGGCAGGCAAAGCGTGTGTGCCCCACCCTCCCCTCTTGTGTGCTCCACCCTCCCCTCTTGTGTGCTCCACCCTCCCCTCTTGTGTGCCCCACCCTCCCCTCTTGTGTGCTCCACTTGCGGCCCAATTCACTTCAAAGCAAGCATTCCCAAACACCACTCGCACGGTGCAGACCTACTGCTGCACCCACCCATCATACGCATTGCTATAGATGCTACTTTCAAGAAATACCACAGCGCAACAAGAGAGCAGAAACATCTCGCAGCAGCACAGTCGGCACCCTGAGCTCTCTGACGACATACGAGGCGGGTCAGGCCAGCATTTGCCTCCCGGAGCACGATCGGCACCCTGAGCTCTCTGACAAACAGCAGGACACCTACCAGTGAGGTACAACTCGACCAGCGAGCGCAGCTGGCCCACGCCGGCGGGCAGCGCCACGAGGCGGTTGTTCTTCAGCCCGGCGCGCAGCAGGGCGGTGCACCCGCCGATGGTGGGTGGCAGCTCCTCCAGCTGGTTCCCCATGGCATTCAAATACCTGGGAGTGCAGGGGGGATGGGTGTTGCATTCAGGTGCCAGAAGGTAGAGGGGAGGCAGGTGTTGCATTCAGGTACCGGGAGGAGGAGAGGCGGCTGTTGCATTCAGCTCCTCCAGCTGGTTTGCCTTTCAGGTACCTGGGAGTGTAGGGGGGAAAGGTGTAATACCTTCAGGTATTTAAAGAGCGAAGGGAGGTGTTGCATTCGGATGCCTACGGGAGCGAAGGGAGGCAGTGGAGGGGAGACAGGTGTTGCATTGAGGTGCCTGAGGGAGCACAGGAGTTGTTCGTGGCGGCATCCCTGGGCACCTGGTCAGCAGCCTCGCTGGAGAACTGGCAAGCGCGAGTTGATATGCGTGCACAAGGGCAATTGGGAAATGTGCACGGGGGCTATGGGCTGGAGGCGCAGCAGGCGCAGCACACCGCACGGCAAGTTTGGGCCCAGCCAGGGCGCACTCACTTGAGGGAGACAAGCATTCACACAGTGCACCGCTTTTAAGCCTGTTGACTACAGGCGCCGCTGTGTGCACGCCTCCCTGCAGCCGCCGCCCTGTGCATGCCTCGCAGTGGCGGCGGTAACGGCTACACCACACTAGGCGTGCCTCACTTGAGGGAGACAAACAATTGCACAGTGCACTGTCTAAAACCTTTGAACTCCCAAAAACTGACGCCCTGTGCATGCCTCGCAGTGGCGGCTGTCTGTCACAACTAGACGTGCCTCACTTGAGGGAGGTGAGGGAGCCCAGGGAGTCTGGCAGGCGGGTGAGGCTGTTGCTAGACACGTCCAGGTCCTCCAGCGCCTGGCAGGGGATGGCGGGCAGGCAGGGTGGGGAGTGAGCCTAGGGTGAAGCAGCGGTGCTGTGAGGGGGGAGGACGATTGCATACCACACATGCATACAAAATAGGGAGGATATAAGCGGCCAAGCAGCGCCTGGCAGTTGGGCAGGAGGGAGAGGCGAACCAAGCCCAGGGACACAAAAGTATAGCAGCGGTGGCTTCCCACCCACCATGACTGCTGGCAGGCAGGCACGTCTCTCCCTGCACCGCGCACGCAGGCAGCGCCACATCCTGCCACGCATTCAGCAGCCCGCACGTGCAGTGCCGTGCAACTGCCCTCAGCCCACTTGTCTGTGCATGGCGCAGCCTAACACCCAGCATAGCACAGCCAAACACCAAGCTCAGTGAAGCCATGATACACCACCCCGCTGTCCCCACAAAAAAAAAAACCGATCCCCATGGGTTGGGCTGCCCACCTCCAGCTTGCCAATCTGCTCAGGCAGCGCCTGCAACTCGTTGCCAGACAGATTGAGCCTGTGTCAAGGGAAGCGCGAGGTGCGAGCGTCAGGCAGCGGTGGCTCGTACAGGCAGGCGGGCATCAAAAAAGCATGTGGGGAGGCGGGCGCGCCCTTCGGAGCCCAGACAGCGGCAGGCTTTGGGTGCTGGCTTGGCGGTCTGCTGGTGCCAATGAGAAGGCACATGCAACGCTCTTTGAATGGGCAATATTATGCATCTGAAAGCGCCTGCACTGTCTTGAAGGTACAGTGGCAATGCCACACCGCCAACTGCCACCCACCCGCCCAGCCCCCGGCCTACCGCACCGTGTGAGAGCCGTCAGGCGGCCAATGGCGGCGGGCACCTCTGCGATGGCATTGCCTCTCAAGTCTAGCTCCCTCAGATGGCGCATGGCGCAGATGGCAGCCGGGAATGCTGCCAGCTCGGCGCCTTGGCGGGTGACGCACACGCTGTGCACGGTTGGGCCCAGCAGCCCGCCCAGCAGCGGCACGCGGCAGCGCTGCAGCTGGGCCATGGTGGTGATGGCCGTTGGCTCATCCTCCACAACCTCAGCTTCCTGGCCGGGCTGCACGGCATCGTCCTCCACTGTGTCAGAAAGCTGCCTCTGCCGCCGCTGGCGGCGCACGAGCAGGAGGGCAGTGAGGCCGGCGGTGCCTACTGCTGCCGCCGCCGCCGCCGCCATTGCCGCCTTTCTGTTGTCGCGCAGGGCGTTTGCCAGCCGCGGCTCCTGCTCCGCCATGGCTGTTCCTGCCTCCGCCCAACGCTTGCAGAGACGCGACCCGCTGGGGAAGCACAGACGGCCTGCTGCGGTTTACAGCCTCTTCACGCGCGGAGGGTTCGAATGCAAGTCGCCTTGGTAAGGCAGGAGCTGTCCGGGTGCAAAACTTTGGCGCCAGGCGCCAGCACAGCAGCACAACAACCCGCAGCAAACCGCTTGATTCGACCGCCCTCAGACGTTTCAAAGAATGCTTGGCCCATTTTTTCTGGTGTAGGAGGGTCGGTGCGAGGTTTTGGGTCCCAGTGTGCAGTGCCGTTGCCGCTATTAGTAAAGTGGCCGTTCACCGCCCTTGAAGCGCCCTGTTCGCTCTCCACTTTCACTCAGGTTGCATCACATTGGGAAGTTGACACTGAATCTGTCTGGCCTTTTTTTTGACCCAGGCCACAGCTGTGCAATTTGGGAATGCAGGTAGTGCAGGTCATCGACCGATGGGAGGTGTCTGCTTGACACAAAAGCAGAAGCAGGCAGGGGGCAGCGTGCAAAAACCTGGGTTGAGACTGCACTCGCATGGCCGCTGCCCCGAGCCTCTGTGCAAACATCCGTGGCTGCATGGCTTGTAAAGCTGCTGCAGTCATACAGGCATCACACTGTTGCCCCTCTAAGGCATGGTGCCGGTCCCGGAGGTGGCGGTGGCGTCAGCCTGGGCGGAGGCCTGGGCACCGGGTGGCAGGGGGGCAGCGGAGCAGCGGCCGCAGGTCTTCAGGCAGTAGGGGGCAGTCACCACCTCTGTGGTGTTGCACACGGCCAGGGCGCAGGTGAAGCCATCATAGGGAGGCTTGTCCACGCAGGCATCTGCGGCGGGGGGTCGCAAGGGGTGGGCGGGAAGTTGGGCAGAGCAGGGCAGGTGGGCTCAGATTGTGTGCGGGGGAGCAACCGACAGCAGCTGGCTGAGGCGCTCTTTAAATGGGCCTGGCAGGGAGCATGGCGAGCGGGCGGCCAGGCAGGCAGGGAGGCGGGCGGGCATGCGTGCCAGGCAGGCCGATGCACAGGCCGCTGCACAGGCACACTCATGCCGATGCACAGGCCGCTGCCGATGCATAGGCCGATGCACAGGCATACTCACCGCCGCAGCGGCCGCATGAGGCCAGGCAGAAGGCGCCGAGGTAGATGAAGTCGGAGTCTGCAGACATAAAAAACGAGCAAGAGGAGTGAGCTGTTCATAAGAACTGGAGAGGAGAAGTAGGAGAGGTGACTGCATTTCGAGTGAGGGGACGGAGGGGGCGGAAAAGCATCAAGGGTTGGCACAGACAGACTGCCGAGTGCCCGGCGGCTGGGTGCCCCAATGCCGGGTGGCCCGATTGATTCCCGCTATCCTTCAGTCGGAACCAGCCTGCCCGTGCCTCCCACTCTGGCTACATGCAGCCCTGCACGGCAACACCCTGCAGCAATCTGGCCCTGCCTGCCTGCCGCACCGCCACGCCCGCGCACCCCGCTAGCCGCACGCGCAGGATTCGCTGTGCGCGCCCGGCCCGCCCCCTTGGTGCACAACCCCTTTGACGGCCAGTGTTTTGCCAGGCGCACTCACCGCACTTGCCAAACTTGGCCTGCTGGGGGCAGTCGAAGAACTCGCCACCATCCACGGGGGCGGGGGCAATGTCGGTGCAGTCAATGGAGCGCTCTGCAGGGGGCGGAAGGGAGGGAGGTGCGGCACAAGTAGGCAGGCGGGCAGGCTGGTGGGTGGTCAGTTGGGCGGGCAAAGGGACGAGCACGCAGACGAGCACGCAGGCAGGCAGGCAGGGGGCGACAGGCACGAGGCGTAGCGGTGGGTTGCCACCGCCCCCGACCCACGTCCCTTACGTCTTAGTAGCTTAGTAAGCATCCGGCACCAAACCCAAACCAAACTCCCTGGAACTTGCCCTCAGTTGTGAGCGTCTTGCAGGCGGCGGACTGGGCGGGGCCGCGCACGCAGGCATCCACCTTCTGCCCGACTTGGCTCACGCCCGCCACCTGGGCCCCCGGCCCAGTGGCAGACTGCTCGGTGCGGGCGACGCCAGGCCCCGCCACAGCGGAGGCAGAGGCAGACTGGCCGCCCGTGGCCTGGGAGACGGCGGAGGAGGGGGCTTGGTTCAGGTGGCGGCCTACAGGCGGGGAAGGGGCAGCGACAAGTGGATATTCAGGTGGGGTGCTGCGGCGGCGGAGGCGGCACAACAGCGACGGGAGGCGGGAGCGGCGGCCATGCTTGCAAACCCCTAGACCTTGTTTCCTGCCCGGAGCGCTCACCGGCCCGCAGCTGGGCCAGACTGTCGCGCAGCAGCTGCTCCGTGCGTGCGTTCCGGCTGCAGGGGCAGGGAGGGGAGCAGGCAGAGTGAGCGAGCCAGCAGCCGCGTGGGACACCGGCGGCCTGGCCGCGCCATCCCCACTCACTTTGGACGAGCAGAGACTGCTGCCAGAGCAACGCAGAGGGCGAGCAGACAGGCGAAGGCCCGCATGGCTGCCGGAGTGTCGTTCGGGCTGGGAGGGGTCTCGGGAAGGCCTGGAGGTCCAGACAGACGAGCAAACAGCGTGCTATCGGGGACCGCGTGAGGAGGTAAGGGAAGCCTTCGCTAGTGAACGTTCATCCCTCCCGCATCTCACCACCTGCCTGCTGGCTCTTGGACGCTGCGAGCAAGCGCGTTGCGATCTAATACCTGTGCAATCGATCCACCAACGTGTGCATTGGCGGTCGCTCCCTCGGGCAGGAGCGATCAGGGCACGGAAGCAGTGTGGCGGTGCGCCGCTGGCCTTGCCGCCAACGGCAGCTCAAACGAGCCCCCTGCCAAGTCAATTTGCGCTGAGTCAAATCGCGGTGATCATCCGTGAACTACCAGCAAGCACAGGTTTGAAGGTCAAAGCCCATAGTTGGAGGGGAAGCTGTAGCCGGCAGTGCGCGGCAACACGGGAGCGCCCTGTCACCCCGTTACCCCGCACCAACAAACGTCGGTTGTTAGTTGCCCACACGCCGGGGGCCAGCTTGCCTCGCCTCGTTCTGTATACATTGTGAACTACTTGCTGATGCCCATCCCATCCTGAGAAAGATACAGCGGCACTTGCGCTGCAGCAGAGGCGGCAGCGGTGGATGCCAGCTGGCCAAACCCTTGAGCTCAAAGAAAAGTATTGACCGCTGCTGCGCTGCTGCCTGCACACCCCGTCTTGAGCATCGCTGCCCAAGCTGGAGGCCTTTTTAATCAAGCCTAGCAGGGCCTCAATGGCGGCCTACAGATATTGCAGGTATGTGAGGGTTTTGCCGGGTTCAGAAAACGCAGCGTGCGTGCCCAAGGCGGGTTGGCTTATGCCCGGCAGTCACAAACCGCCTCCGCTCGCCCCACCCTGCAGGGTCGCACCTTCCTGCAACAGCGCCGGCTTCGTAGCTAACAGGCTAGCCGTTGCACCGCTGCAATCTCAAGGTGAGCAGCGCAGGCTCGCCGGGGACCTCTGCAGGCACTACCCTGGCAGGCGGCAGGCAGCAGCATCGGCGGCAGCGGTGGCGGCTGGCCCTGCCTGTTGGGCTTGCGCTTGGCGTCTCTACCTGCGCAGCTGTGCTCCCACTTCGCTGTTGACCTTGTGCGAAGCAGCGACAGCCAAGGAGCAGTGCCCTTTGTTATCCACAAGCCACCAAGCCTAACCAACCCCTCCCCCTCCCTGCCCGCCCGCCGTTTGCTTTCAGGCGGCCGCACGGTGGTGCCCCTGCTGCACCCGCAGCAGCACGGCCTGCCCTTCCTCCTCACGCTAGAACTGCACGCTGCCAACCCGGCCGCAGCTGCCAGCGCACCGCCACCGGCAGCGGCCCTCGACAAGGGCCTCTATGCGCTACACTATGTGCTAGCCGGCAATGGCCAACTGGTGCGGGCGGCAGGCGGCTCCGAAGAGCTCGAAGCGGGGGATGCTGTGCTCATGCACAACGGCGCCGCTGCCTGCCACGCCGTTGCCGCACAGCACGGCGACGGCAGCAGCGGGCACGGCGCCGGTGGCAGCGGCGGGGATGCCGGCGCCGGCCTGCCAGCAGATTCACCTTGGCAGCTTGCAGAGCTGGTTGCCTACATGCCACGCCAGCTGTTTGAGCAGCAGGGCCTGCAGGGGCAGCGGCAGGCAGTGGAGCAGCAGGCACGGCAGCAGCTGCTGCGCACCACCAGCCTGCAGCCGCTGCTGCTGCCAGGCGGCAGCGACAGTGGCGCCGGCGGCGACAGCGGCGAGGCTGGGAGCTTGCCGGCAGCGTTCCTGAGTGCGCTGTTGGCCGGGGCGCAGGAAACCGCTCGTCAGGCGTTGGCGCATCAGGAGCAAGGGCCCGAGCCAGTGCTGGGTGCCGGGCTCAGCGGCAACCCTAGCAGCAGCAGCCCTGGCAGCAGCAGCAGCCCTGGCAGCAGCAGCAGCAGTGGCAGCACGCATGCAGGCGGGCTCAGCTTGCCGGGCGTGCTGCCGCGGGTGCTGCGCACGGTTGCTGCCAGCCTGTCGGCATGGTGGAGCGCCCAGCAGCAGCGCACATGCCCCGTCACCAAGCGCACGCTCTCAGAGCTCACCGCCTTCCGCCTGCCCAACCAGACCAACCGGCTGGCTGTGCAGTTTGACCCCTACTCGCGCCCCCAGGTGTGTGTGGCACAGGGCAGGGCGGGGCACAGAAGGACAGGGGAGGGGAGGGGAGGGATGCACGGGATGGGTATGGGGTGTTGTGCGGAGCCCCTGCTGCATTCTGTGGGGAGTCGAGAGGTCTCGTGGGGCATGTCACGTTGCAACGATGTGGCAGCTCGCGGTGCGGTGCGGCAGCACGGCGCCTTGAGCGTCTCATCCGCCTATTGACCTGCCCCCGCTGAGCGCCGCCCTCCCTTCCCGCGCCCCCTTTCTCCCTCCCTCCCTCCCTCCCCCCACCCTCTGCCAGGTGCCCTTCATTTCGGCCATTGAAGTGTTTGAGCGCGGGCACCGCACCACCCCGCACGTGCACCCACAGGCGCACGAGGTGTTCTTCATACTGGCTGGGCAGGGGGAGGGCTTCTGCGGGGACGAGCGCTTCCCAGGTGCGCAACTAGTGAAGGGTTGGGTTGGGTTGGGGGCAGGGGGGCGTAACGCTGGGTCTGGCTGTTCGCACGGTTATTGGTTGATGTCTTTGTGATTTGTGGAGGGGGTCTGCGGGACGAGCGCTTTCCGGGCGAGGCAGAGGTCGGTGTGGGTTGGGTGTGAGGTGCACGCTCCGTCTGGCCAGAGGCGGGAGGGTTTTGGGGGAGAGCGCTTCCCGGGCGAGCCAAGCCAGCGCAACGTCGGGTCGGCTCTCACCACCCTGTTTCCCAGGCACATCAAGCGGGCATGACTGTGCGCAGGGCAAGCTGCTGGGCAGGGCTTCCTGCTGCGTGCGGCACAGGCACCTGGTCTGCATGTGCCGCCTCCCTGCTGCGTACAAGCGATGCAGTGTGCTCCTTCCACTTAGAGAAAGCTCCTTTAACCGCTCTCCAGTTTTCCTGCCTTCTGACTGTTCTGTTCCAAGCTCCTGGCGTGCGCTGACAGCTTACGCAGCGCACCCTTGGGCATTAGGCACCTCTGCCCGCTCTCTCTGCCAGCGTACGCATGCCCCCTGCCTCACCACCTCCCTCTGTTGCTTTCTTACACCCCGTGCAGTGGCTGCTGGCGACGTGGTGGTGTTCCGCCCCGGGTCTGTCCACGGCATCGACAACAGCGACGCCTCCCGCATGTACTGCCTGGAGGTGAGGCTGTGGCCTGCCTGTACCGCCTGGGGATGGGTGGCAGGCGACCAGCAGCTGTGCTTCCTGGGGACGCAGGCAGGGGATGAACCCCTGCACGTGGACGGCACAGTGCTGCCCTGTGCATCGCGTGCGCTCCCTGTCCCCCCCTCCCCTCCCTCCCTCCTGCAGGGCATTCAGTTTGCAGCCCCTGAAGCCGCTCCCAGTTGTGTCCCCGCCCTGCCCCTGCCGCTTCAAATCTCATCGCCTTGCCCCTTTCCCTCTCAACAGCGGACCGCACCCCCCTCTTCCCCACCGTCCCAAGGCCCTTCTAAGCTGCAATCCCTCCTCCCCACCTTCCCGCGGCCCGCCCAAGCTGACCCCACCTCCCTCCTCCCCCCTGTCCCCTATCCTCATGCCCTCTTGCAGCTCATGCTCCCCAACGAAGCCTTTGCCGAGTTTGTGAGGACAGGGGAGGACACAGGGCGGCTCTCCAACACCGACATGTGTGTGCTGGCCTCCATTGGATGCCGGTAACGGCTTTTGCAGCAGCGATCCGCTGCCCAAACGCAGTTGCCGCGATTGTCAGCTGCCCCACGCTGTGCGACTGCCGCAGCCGGCACACTGCGGGTGTGCTGCAAGTGCAACCCGCAGCCGCGATCATATATTGCCCATCGGCTATCGGTATCTGCACGCCCTCTGCCTCTTATTTGCCTGGCGGCTTGTATCACACGGTCCCAGCGTTGTACCAAATCCCGTGCCAGATTGTGATGCCAGGTCATTCACAACTGTATCCAAGCTCTCCCAGTTGCTTGCCAGCTCATTCCCAGCATTCACGTTGTCCATTAAGCAACTCCCCAGTTGCATCAGCAAGCGGTCGGGGTCCACACGACACACAGCTCCGCTCCTTGACGCTGGGCTTTGTACTTGTTCCGGCAGCGTAATGCATCCGTAAGCAGTCGGGTCCAAACGAGGCACACAGCTCCTCCCCCTGATGCTGGGCTTTGCCTGAGGTCACCCTCTTTGGCAGCGACACCCAACTTCTGCAGCATGATCCCCTTGCCTTACCCATTCACAATGAACCCCTGTCCCCAGCACGCCCCGCCCCCCAGTCATTGCGCTGCCTGCTCAACGCTGCTGTGCTCTTTTGGTGTTTTCAAGTGTTTACCACGTCAAGAAACAATGTGCAAGGGGGTGACGCTCGGCGGACGGGTCGGTGGCGGACGTAAGAGGGAGTGGTGGCTGGGGGCTGCTGCTGGTGGCGGGTGGGGTGGTTGAAACGCATGCAAACCAGTGCAAGCAGGGTGTGTGTGTGGTAGCGTGGGGGGCATGTACAGGGGGGCTCCAAGGCAGTGGCGGGCACAAAACAAGGGCAGCCCCACGTCACAGGTCGGGGGTGCGGGTCTATTCAAACCAACAAAGGGGGTGGGGAGCGCGCGCCACCGGCTACTACGGGCGGGCAGGCGGGATGCGCGGCGGCGGCGCTCATGCTGAGCTGGCGGCTGGGCCTACTGCTGCTGTTCACTTGTCCATCTGGGCGGCAATCAGGTCGGCGGCGTCCTGCAGAAGCAGGCACGCGATGATGAGGGAGGGAGGGGAGAAGAGAGGGGGGGAGGGGGTCAGGAGGGCCGCCAACAAAGGGGAGGCGAGGCACGCATGCAGCTGGCGCTGGCGCGAATGGCGCGGCGCGGCGCGGCAGGGCAGAACAGGCCACAGTTTGCAGTGAGTCCAGCTGCCCAGCTAGCCACCCGGCTCTCCCTGCCCTGCGATGCAAGCAATTTCGAGCTTGCCTGCACGGTGGCGATCTTCTCAGCACCCTCCTCGTCCAGCTGGATGTCAAACTGCAGTCCAAAATTGCAAATAAGCAGTGAGAAGTCGGCAATGTTTGCAGGAGTGGTGGTAGGCCGGACCGCCTGGGAATGGCAGGCACCGGGCACTCCTGTTTGGTGCGCGCGCCCCGCAGCATTCTGTCGCCCCGCAGCACTGGATTGTAAGTCTGGGAACTGGGCAACGATTCATGCCATGCATGCATGCCTTGTGTGCGCTTCGTTAATTGGTACTACCGGTACTACCCAGCTTCCCCGCACCTTCTCCTCCAGCGCCATCATGATCTCCACGGTGTCCAGAGAGTCAGCACCCAGGTCCACAAACTTGGACTCGGCGGCAACCTGTTGTGGGTTAAATCATGGATGGGGAGGGCAGGGGGCGGGCCTTGGTAAACATGGGGCGCAGGCGCAGGACGGTGGGAAGGGGAGGAGGGCCCAGACGAGTGGACTGGGATACTATACTAGGAAGTGCCAAGGCAACGGCGGGTGGCTGAACGAGCGGAGAGACGACGTATGGGCGGGCGCGCGGGCGGGCTGACAGGATGCCTGGGGGCTGGACGGGATGCCCTGGGAAGGCTGCCCTTGCCTTGCATAGGGCTGGAGCTGTATGGTACACGCTGCGCCAGGGCCCAGCTGTGAGCCTGGGGGGCTGAGCTGGGCGACACACGGGTGGCGTGGCTGCGTCGTCGCCGCCGCCCGGCACGCCTGCACGAGACGTCCCAAGCTTGGCTGCAACAGCAGCCAGGCCACCTCCAAGGCATGCTGCTGCCCTCTCACTGACTTATCACAGCATTGATTGCCTGCAGGCTTTGGGTTTCCGGCTGCGTGCGCGGCTGTTGACCGACAGCGGGCGCCAACGGGCACTCGGACGGTCCCACGAGGAACCTGCTGCCTGCTGCTCCCTCCTGGCCTGCTCAAACGCCGGCATGTCTTCTGACCTGGTGCACCCTGTGAGCAGGCTGACAGCGGAACGCGGGCCTGCAACCCGCGCCAGGTGGTGGCGGGCGATGGCCTACCGCTCAAACCCCGCCCGGCCCGCCGCGCCCCGCCCCGTCCGGCACCCACCTTGTCCAGGTCAGTGCCCAGCTGCTCAGCGATGATGGAGCGCACGTCGGAAAGCACGGCGGCCTTGTCCTGCAGTCAGAAGGAGTCGGGGAGGGCTTCAATTGACGGCTGGAGCAACAGAGGGGGCAGGTTGAGGCATGCTCAGCCTCGTTGCTCTTCGGCGACGCGACTCACCGCAGCGGCGCGCACGATCATGCGCTGGGCGCGCATGGCACGGGGGGCCTTGGCCTGCAGGCGATGGAAGCAAGCGGGAATGTCAGCCCACTTCCAACCCGGGAGATAGACGCCCCTGTGCTGCCCCAGGCAGCCGCCCGACGTGTGCCGCAGCTAGCCACGGCGGGCATCGCCGCAATGAGGCTCCACCGGCACCACAATTTCACCTGGACGGCCATGGGGCGGGACAGGGCCACGCGGGAGGACAGAGCGGCGGCCATGGTGTCTATGTGTGTGTGATCGGGTGAACGAGGGAGAGTGGAGGCCGAATTACGCGTGTCGCGGCAGTCTTCAACCCGGACCCGCAGCACGCCTGGCACCCGGGATAGGGCTGATGCACCCTGCGTGCTGTTGTTCACGCTGCCACATGCGACATGAAATCCAAGGCCAGCAAGCAGCCACCCACGCCCCGCTGCTCGCCATCTTGAGGCCTACATGACAGGAGCAGGGTTGTGCTTGTTACACTTGCCAAGAAGGCAGGGGCCAGGTCAGGTCCTACACGGAGAGAAGGAGGATGAGAGAGCGAATTCAGCTCAAAAGGAGTCATTGGGGTGTTGCCGGTGGGCGGGTGGGGGAACCGACTGGCCGCCGCCGCCACTACTGGCGGCGAGATGCGGCAAAGGGGGGAGGGAGGGCGGCAAGAGGCGGGGTGCGGGCGGCACTCCAGCGTGCCGGCAGGTCAAAACTCACGGCGCCAAGCGTGGCAACAGTCAAATGTTGGGTTGGTATCGAGAGGGGCAGAGCGGAGGGCAGTGCGGTGCCAGGTGTGATGGGCAATGGGTTGCGCACACGAGGCAGTGGGAGATGGAGCGGACAGTAGCGTGGAACACAATTGCAGGGATGTGGGTAATGGGAGATTGAGCAAAGGAGTCGTTGCCGAAAATGGGGCACGCCTGCTTGAAGGGTTACGTGCTAGACCAGCCAGGGGGGTGAAAAAATGGCCCTATGGCCTGCTGTCCGGGCCGGCAGGAATGGCTGCCAGCACCGGGCGGGGCCGCAGCGGGCCGCCTTGCCTCCCGCCGTGCTGGGGCTGGTATCAGCAGCAGGCACGGGGTGGGAGGGGAGCCGCACCAAACGGAGCGCTGCTCAGGCAATGCGTGTAGCACAGCATGCTCAGCACATGGAAGAGCTGAGCTCAAACAGTGCAGAGATGGCGTCCTGGTCTTCCGCAGAGGGTGCACACTCGACCTGCGCCATGAACGCCGGCAGGGTGCCGCAGGACCCCGCTGCCGCGGCCGCTGCCGCTGTCTCTCCCACCAGTGCTTTCTTCAACAGCGCCACACGGTCAGACACCTTGGGTCGGCCGCCGGCGCCCTTGCTGCCGCAGTTGTCAGCTGCGACCTGCACACACGGATCAGGGGTGGGGCACAGCAGGCGCAGCGTGAGGCGGGGCGTGGCAGAGCAGCAGGAATGCATGCTGGTGTGACGTGGGGTGTGCCACCCAAGGGTGATGTTGGGGTGTATGAGGAGCGCCACATGAGGCGCATGATACCACTGAAGTGTGGAAGTGTGTAGTGTGTAATGAGGAAGTGTGTGGGCACAGTCGGGGCTCGGATGCTGATGGCAGGGATGCATCTGGGGCCCCAGGAGAGTGGGGCCCCAGATGGGGCAGGGTCGTGTTGCTCACCCCTTTCTTTCTCCAATTCACCCCCTCTGTGCCTCTCTTTCCTGAGAATAGAACACCCTCATTTTTGCTTTTCCATAATGCTGGGATGACGCATCTGCGCCACACTTTTGTGTTGCTGCGGCGTGTAAATGAACGATTGATTGTGTTGCTCACCGGCAGGGAATTGGCGCGCTTGAGGGGCGGGGACACCATTTCCAGGCCCCACTGCGACGCCTCGGCAGCCACGGCACCCAGAACGCCGCCGCTGGCCGCCCGTCGGGGGCGCTTGCTGCACACGGGGGAGGGGGTGGCAGGCAGGTGGCAGGAGGCTGTGAGTTGTGGGCCCTGGCATGGCAGGCAGGTGCTGAGCGGCAGCAGCACGCGGTGAGCAGCAGGGCAGGTGGGCTGGCAGCGGGAGGAGGCTGGGACAGCACACTTGGTTGTGCTGGGAGGCTGGCCAAGCAAGTGGGCATTGCCGGCTGTTGATCTCAAAGTGGGTCAACTGAACGCAAGCAATGGAGCAGGCACAGGGAGGGCAGCGGGCACACCTGCGCTGCGAGGCGGCTGCGTTGAAGCTGCCCCCGTCGTTTTCGTCGGCTGACCCGTGGGCCGAGAGCTGGCTGTCGGCGGTGGGCGTGGTGGCGCGGCTGCGCACGCGGCTGCGAGCGTGTCAGGAGCACAGGGGAATACAGCAAGGTGGTCAGGCAGGGCAGATGTTTGTGTGTGTGAAAAGGCCTCTGAGCAGGCAATGCTGCATGCATGCTGCACTGAGAAGCTAGCAAGCGGAGCATGCACAGCTGCAGTCGGTTGGTCGGCGATCAGGTAGCAGGCAGGCTGGCTGGCTAGACAAATTGCGAGGTTGCAGGCTGGCCAGCTAGACGAACTGCGAGGTGGCAGGCAGGCTGGCTGGCAGGCAGGTTGCAGGCTGGCCAGCTAGAAGAATTGCGAGGTGGCAGGCTGGCTGGCTGGCTGGCAGGCAGGTTGCAGGCTGGCCAGCTAGACGAATTGCGAGGTGGCAGGCTGGCTGGCTGGCAGGTTGCAGGGCAGGCGGTCTCACCTTGTTGGCAGTGGGGGGCGACCCTGAAGTCCCGCCACACCACCGGTAAGGGTGCCTGCCCCTGCTGGCGCCAGCTGGCGCCGTGCAACCAGCTTGGCGATGGCCATGTGAGGAGCGGGCGAGGTGGCGGTGTCTACAGGGCGGGAGGCGCAAGGGACAGGGGTGCAGGAGGGTTGGCAGGGCGCACGAGCATGGGGAGCAGCAGAGGGGGCTGGGCAGCAGATGCTGGGCAGGGCGGGGCAGGCAGCAGGTGCATTTGAACACTTCAGGTTTGGTTTGAGGTGAGCAAGGCGAGAGCTGGAATGCCTTATTGACAAAGAACACCTTCCAAAACCAGGTGTGGAAATCAGGGTGCGCAGCAGCTTTCAGCGGCTCAACACAATGGGTGGGATCTCAGCACAACGAGTGAGACCTCAGCACAATGAGTGTGCCAATGGACCGCAACTCACCGTGGATCTCGGAGTCCATGGGCCCCGCCACGTCAGACAGGTGTGACGTCAGCGCTGATGTCATCTTGAAGGCCACGCCTGGGGTGAAGGCCGCCAGGGGCGGTGCCGCTGCTGCTGCTGGCACCGCTGCTGCGCATGCTGCGCTGGGTGCTGCCAGGGTGACGGGGCAGGACGCCGCATCTGCCATGCTTTCCTCCAGCTGCTGCGCGGGCGCCTGCTGCTGCTCAGCCAGGCTGGCTGCTGCTGCTACGTAGGTGGCCAATGGGTTGAGCGCAAAGGCGGCTGCGGCTGCGTCAAAGGCTGCCGGCAGCGGGTTGGGTGCCGCAAACATGGCCGAGGGCTGGAATGCATGCAGCACGGCCGCCGCGGCTGCGCTGGCGGGGTTGAGGGCGGGCAGGCTGGAGGCCAGTGCCGGCTCCGGCATGGGTGGCAGGCCGGCAAAGGAAAAGTCTGCCATGTGGGGCACGGGCAGGGGAGGCAGCGGCAGCGGCTGCGCGCGCCCGCCCCGGCCCCGCCGCCCGCCGCTGCTGGCGCCTTCCAACAGGGAGGCTGCTGCCGGCACGGGCAGGGGCTGCTGGAACATGGCCAGCACGTCTACGGAGGCATCCGCCCACCCCTGTGCAGCCGTGTGCTTGGCCAGCATTGGGCCCAGCAGGGCGTCACCATCCCTGCAGCATGTCAATGGGCATCGTGGGTTAGACAGCGGTGAGCGGCGAGGGGAGAGGGGCCAGCGGGGGAGGAGTGTGCCTGCTGGCCTGTGTGTCATGGGAGCACAGCACGCGCAGCGCTGCCTAGAAAGCTGCTGTGCTCGCAAGGCGCGGGCTTGCTGCATGCTCGGCCCGGCACCGCGCTGGCAATGCAGTTGGTGCGCGTGCCGAGCAAGCAGGCTGGCTGAGCCTGCCATGCAGGATGGGCACCATGCAACAGGATTGACAGTAGATGAAGCAGAAGATGAGTAGGCACACCGCCAGCTCAGCTCGGCTAATGCAGCAGAGCAGGACTGCGGGAAGCACAAGCAGAGGCTCACGTGTTGCGGCAGTCGTCGCACTGGCAGATGTCGGGGTTGCAGCGCGCGCCGGCATGGAAACACTCGCAATACTTCTTCAAACACTTGCTGCGCTTGCACTTGCACCCCCGCTTGTGCCCCTCGGTCGCGGTGACCTGCAGGTCGGGGGCCAGGGGGAGGGAGGCAGGGGAGGTGAGGCGGGCGGGCACAGGCCTGGGCGGCTACGGGCAGTCAGCGTTTTAGACATCCCATGATGAAGGTCAAGAAGGTCCAAAAGGAAGCGGGAGGATGCCTGCCCAGCCTCAGAGAGACACGCCCCAAACGAGGAAAACCCTTTGCTCTGCATGTCAACTGTGCACACAAGGCAGCCTAAGCAAGATGCTTCGGGTGTCGAGCAAACCCACCTTGACCTCGAATGCGCTAGGGTTCTTTGCCAGCACCACCTCGCGCGCCGCCTGCACCGCCCCCACATCTGCCGCAGTGTTGCTGCAGTTGAGGCAGGAGCAAGAGGGGGCGCAGAAGCCGCCTGCAGGCAGGGAGGAGGGAGGGGAGGGGTGGCGTGAGTTGGGGGAAAAGGTGAAGCGAGGCATAATGGGCGGTGTGCAGTGTGCAGATGCGGCAAGATGCTGCAGGAGGAGGCAGACGCGGCAGACGGGTTTCCCAGCTGGCACGGCTGCAAGGGAGGCGAGCAGAACATGGCACAGCTGTCGCCAGCTGTCACCGGCTTCAGCTCAAGCTGCCCATTGTGTTTGCCCCCACCCCACACCTGAAGCAAAGCACTCGCAGTACATCTTGAGGCACATGCTGCGCTTGCAGTTGCAGGGCCGCTGGTCCCGCTGCTGGCTGCCGGCCACCGGCAGCAGGGTGGAGGCCGCCGACTGCCGCCGCGACACCGGCAGGGCGGGGCCTGCTGCCGCAGCCGCAGCGGCCGCAGCCATCGCTGCGTGCATGGGCTGCGGCGCCGCCGCCAGCCCCGCCTGCTGCAGCAGGCTGGCCAGCGCAGGCAGCTGGTGCTGCTGCTGCGGGAAGCAGGCGGAGGAGCCGCGCTGCTCCAAGCCGCCACACAGGCCGCTCAGGGTGGCCGCGGCATCGCCGTCTGCTGCGTCTACCGCTGCGGGGGCGGCTGGCGCCGCCGCTGCTGCTGCCGCGGAGTTGCTGCCGCCGAGCACCCCAGCCAGGCCTTGCAGGCTGGCCAGCACCTCGGCTGCCAGCGGGGTGTTGGCAGGCAGGCCGCTGCCGGGGGTGGGGGCTGGCGCCCTGACTGCCGTGGCGGGGACGGCAGCGGGGCCGCGGCGCTGCTCAAATGGGGTGGCAGGCAGAACCCCCTGGGCCTGCAGCAGGTGGTGAGAAGGAAGGGGCGTGGTGAGCTCTCGTAACACAGGGGAAGGATCCTGGGAGGCGCCAAGGACTTGGATCGGGAGTTGCTGGGGGCTGGCACACGCGGAACACCACCGGCCAGCCATCCCGCACTGCTGGCGCCAGCACCGCCCCGCCCCTCACCTGGGCTCCAGCTGAAGTGCCCGCTGCAAATTGGGGCCCTAGGTCAGCTGCGCCTGGTTGCCGGGGCTCTGCAGGCCGAGCGGGCGGGAGATCTACGAAATTAGTCGATTGTACAAGGCGGCGGCACGCGGGAGGCGGCAGCACGGCAGAGCGGAGGTCGGCACGGGTATGGCCTGCAGGCGGCAGCAGCGCTTGCGCAAGCCGGCCCCAGTGTCGGCACACAGCCTACCCTGATCTGCTGCTGCCACGATCGCGGAGGGAAGCGCCTTGGGGTGCAGCAGGGCCTCAAGCTCCTGCGTCATGCGCTGCAATGCCAACAGTTGGCTGGTCTGCCCGTCCGCGCCCACCGCCTTCTCACATAGCGTGGCCTGCGTGCGTGTTCAATGGCACAAATGTGCAAAGACACGGTGAGCGGGTTCGAGCGTTCGAAAGCGGTTGCCAACCGGGCTGACTCGCCGGCCGGCCAACCAACCCCTCTCTGCCCACTCTGGTGCGGCGCCCACCTTGAGCGATTCGAGCCGGAAGGCTACGTCTTCCAGGGCGTCCTGCACCGATGCCATCGCGCAGAGGCCGCTCAGCGGCAGTGAGGGAACTGGCGGAAAGGGCGGAGCGTAACACCGGTGCCTGAAGGGGATCGAAGGCGTTCAAGCAACTCGCATAAGAGCGTGCAGGCAGCAGAAATCAAACGGGGCGTTTGAACCTGCCCCGCCGACTTGCTTGAGTTCAACCGACCCCCTGCCAGCAAGGCGGCGGCAGTTGGGGGGCAGTGGTGGGCGGCGGCAGTTCTTTCTGGTCCCGCACGCCCTGATGCCAGCGCTGAGCATTCAAACCGCTCTGCTAGGTTGCAACGACGCGCCGTGCTCTCCGCCCGGCCGCCACGGTCATGGCTCCCGCTCGCAGCACCATCACCACCATGCACACATAGCACTGACTCAATCACCACACAGTCTGCAGTGAGCAGGAAGGCAGAATTACGCTTCCAGATGCTGGCTTGGAGAGTGCATGACTCACTTCCCGTGCATGCCACTCCTGTGGAGCTGGAGACGTGGACTGCAGAGCTCTCCAGCTGGGGGCCAGTGCCCGTCCCGTCCCCTCCTTCCTGCCCACCCTGCGCACTTTACTATCTAGTCGAAACCAGCCTGTTTTTTGAACGACTAGGTAGTTGGATGCCATTGTTGAACACACACACGGTGCGGGCATGCTTGCGATTGACAAGTGCAGCAGGGGTGCTGCCGCCGTGCGCCTCACTCCCGGCTTGCACCCGGCTTGATCATTCAGCTTCCAAGGACCTTGCATCAGGGGGGCGCGCACAGAGGCTTAGCACCGGCACGGGCACTGAAAAGGTATCATGGTGAGAACCGTGCCCTGAACAAGCGTGCAAGAAACAGAGGAGGATGACGGGGGGCAGCACAGCAAGTGCCTTGCACATGCAGCGCGACGAGTGTGAAGCGACTGCTTGTGCTATAGCGAAATGTGGGGAGGGTAAGGAGCGCACATCTGAAAGAGAGAGAGAAAGGAACGATAGTGATGCAGAGCGAAGGAGGAATGCATGATGAAATCGACGTCAATTCGGAGGGTCAGGTGTGCAGGGTCAGAGACATGGGGTGTGCGGTGGGTCGAGGAAAGGGCAAGTAGTGGGCAGGTGGGGTGGGTGGCAGTGTGGTGAGCGACAAACATTAAGCACGTGGCTGAAGCGAGGGCGCACGTTCTCGCCAAACCGATGCCAGGCTCATGCCAGGCGGGCACGCTTGTGTGGCTTTGTGTTTCCCCCGCAATCTCCGTCCCTGCTGGCGGTGCTGCTGTCTGCGCCCGGCGGGTGTTGGTCTGACCCGCTGGCGGTCCCAACCCCTTCCAAGCTTCCCCCAAAATGCAGCCCTCTCTGCCATGGCTGCAGCCGCTCTTGTTGCTGCCTGCCAGCGGTGGCACCGGGCAGCACACCGTTTGCCAGGCCGTCAGAGGGCTGCAGCGTGCCCAGCGTGCCGTGCGCTGCAGCCAAAACAGGGCCGCTGCTCGGCCCGGCAAGCAGCTCCAACTGCTGCAGAAGCAGCTGCTGCTGCTGCTGCTGCTGCTGTTGCTGCTGCTGCTGCTGCCCGTGCAGCAGGGCCGGGCCTGCCGGCGGCCTTGCAGCAAAAGCTTGCGTCCCTGGCAGGCTGGATTGCAGCATCAGCGAGCCGCTCGGCAGGCCCAGCAGACTGCCGAGCAGGCCTTCTGCGGCAGCACTTTCATGCGCAGTCAGGGGTGCACCGAAGCCAGGTGCAGCGGGGGCCGCAGTTAGGAGGTTTGCCATGTTGAAGAGGTGGGCTGGCGCCAGCTGCTGCAGTGCTGCACTGGGGGCTGCTACTGCTGCTGAGCCCGCTGATCCTGGCTGCAGCATGGTCAGCAGGGAGACCAGCTGCCTCACCTCCACCTGCTGCTGCTCCTCTCGCTGCTGTGCGGCTTGCAGCTGCTGCTGCAAGCAGCCCAACCGCTGCTGCGCCTGCTGCACCGCCGCTGAGAGCGCTAGGGAGGCGGGCGCGCTCTGCTGCTGCTGCTGCTGGCGCTGCTGGGATTCTGCCAGCAAAGACACAGCAACCTCTGCCGACTGCTGATGCTGCAGCTGCTGCTGCTGCCGCATGGTTGGCGCTCCCTGACCGCCCAAAGAAGCCAGCATTGCTTGCAGGAGCTGTGGGGCCACGTGGGCCGTCCAATCGCTCCCCAGCGGCGGCACGGCCGCCTGCTGTGCCTGCTGCGTGGCCCCAGGCGCCAGCTGGCCAGCAAGAGCGGTCAGCGAAGCAGCTGCTGCCGCAAGCTGCTGCATGCCGCTGCCTGGCCCCTGCTGCAGTGGCGGCGGCGGCGGTCGTGCCGCCGTTGCAAGCGGGCGGAGCGGCACAGAGGGCGGAGAGGCCACCCCCACAAATGGAGCTGCCAGCGCTGCCGTTGCAGCCACAGTCGTGGCCCCGGCTGCCGTGGGCAGGACCTGCCCCTGCGAGCTGCCGAGCTGCCCAGGAGCGCTGCCTGAGGACTGTGCCTGCCACTGCGGGTGCCGCATGGGCGGGTGTGCCAGGCGCTGGTGGGGACCGGCCGTGGATGTCAGCAGGTGTGCATGGCGCTTGTAGTAGCTGGGAACAGCCCGCTTGAGGAAGGCCTGCAGCGGGACAGTGGCAGGAGCAGGTGGGTTTGCAACTGCTTTGGTCTGCGGGAGGAGCGCGACCTCTTATGGCTCCCGTGCAGCAACAATCAGAGGCTGGAATGAGGGTGTGACCGGGTTCTCGGTTCAAGAAGAGCACAGAGGCAGTGGCAAGGTTGTAACGGCTCAAATCGCCGTGAGGAAGGCCTGGAGAAGAACAGTGCAGCAGCGGGTGGGTCGCCCCACACGACAGCGGAACAGTATGTCCCTGTCCTGGTCCAATAGGGCCTACTATGCGGGGTGACTGCAACACACACTTGGGTGTGGCAGCAGGGCCCACCTCCAGCTTGGCGAGCACGTGCTGGGTGGGCTCAAAATCTTGCCAGTCGGGCCTTGGCTCCAGAAAGTCGGCCTCCAGGTAGCCCACCACCCCGCGCCCTGCTGCAGGAGGCCCGGAGAGGGTGATGGAGAAGGCGGAGAGTGGGCACGGTAAGACAGGGAGGGGACACGATAAGACGGGCCACTCTTCAACAAGAGTAAGGGCCTCAAAGTAGCCCGCCACCCCGCGCCCTGCTGCAGGAGGCCCGGGGAGGGTGATGGGCAGAAGAAGAAGGTTACAGCTGACACCGCGAGGGTGTGGGGCTGGGGAAGTGGGCCAACAGGAGGATGATGGGCAGGAGGGAGGGGCCACGGTAAGAGGGGCCCCAACAAGAAGAAGGGCCTCCAGGCAGCCCATCATCCCCTCCCCTGCTGCAGCAGGAGGTTGGGGGAGGGGCGTGGAAGGTGGCAGAGGGGGCGCGGAACACTGGGGGGCAGGGCGTTGGGGAGGGCAACGGAAGGAAGGGAGGCGGCACGGTGAACACGGTTTGAGGATGGGCGGCTCTAAGTAGCACACCACCCGGTGCACTGTTGCAGAAGACATATGGGGGGCACGGTGGGTGAGGCAGGGAGGGCAATCATTCCGTGGTACACATGTCAAGGCGCATGCCGGTTGGTCTGGTCAGCGGGCTGGTAGCGAAGCCACAATCTGCTGGGATGCGATGAAGAACTAAGGTTTTGGATACAGAGAAGGCAAACAAGCGGGCCGTGCGCACCCCGTCCCTGTGGGCGTGCGCCGGGACTGCCTCCCCCCTTGCCTGTGGTGGACGAGTAGACGCGCCAGAAGGGCTTGACCAGCCGGTTTTCCTGGTACACGCACACGCCCTGTGGGCGGGGAGGGGAGGGAGGGGTGAGTGCACGCAACACTGCGGCGAGACTTGTCGGGCACAAGGACCAGAGATGCACAAAGGAGCAGGCAGGCAGGGCCGGCGCAGCACGGCACGGCACGGCCAGGAAGCCAACGTGGCACGCCTGCCGTGGGCAGCCGGGGTGCTGGCACATGCCGCCCAGGCAGGCGTCGTACTCTGAGTGCCCACTCTGAGTGCACTTGCCCACCCGCCCGCCCACCTGCAGTGCGGTGTGAGGTGCATCCACCAGGAAGCCAAGGTGCACTTGGACCACGTGCTGCATGGAAAAGGGTTTGAAACTAACACACATGAGTCCCAACCAGGCATCACAACATACCCCCCCATGTGCTCTTGCAACACATGCTGCACTGGAGCATGGGTGCAATGCTAGTGCAATACACGCCAGTGCCTCTTGCCAAGTGTGGCTTTGACACAAATGGCAGGCAGAGAGTTGCACCGTGCGCTGCGGGAATGCGGGGGGATGCTGGAAATGAAGCCAGGGGTGTGGTGGGTGGCGGCAGGTTGGATACCTGCAGCCTCGGCAAAAGAAGCCGCGGCACAAGAGGAGGTGCAGCAAGGGAGGCAAACAGGAAGAGGTGCAGCAAGGGAGGTGAAGACTCCTCGTCCCGATTCATGTGTATACCTTTAGAAGCAGGCCGGCAGCACAGCACAGCACAGCACAGCACAGCACAGCACCGCATGAGATGTCACCCAGCCGCAAACTCCGCCAGCCAACTAGCTCTCAAACCGGGCACCTGCATGTGGAATCCGTGCTCATCCACTTTGTCCCTGCAGGTAGCAACCCAGCACGAGACGTGACACAATGGTGAGCCTGGCAGGGAACAGTGGCGCGCTAGCAGCAGCGGCCGCAGCGGCTGAGGCAGCAATGGCGGAGCAGGAGCGCTGCATTGCACACGCATGGGTGCACTCTTTGCCCTGGGCCCTGGGCACTGAGAGCAGCCAGGCTGAGGAGCCGCGCGACACACAGAGGTGCGGTTCGTGGAGCGAGGGGGCGCTGCTCTTGACGGGCAGCTGCGCAGGGCAGGGTTGCAAGCAGGGAAGCAAAGGCGTGATGCCCCGGGGGGGACAGGAGGCAGACAATCAAGGCAGACAGGCAGGCAAGGCAGGCAGGCAGGCAGGCAGGAAGGCGGGCAGGCAGGCATGGCAGGCAGGCAGGAGGGCAGGCAGGGGGCAGGCAGGCAGGCAGGCAAGGCAGGCAGGCAGGCAAGGCAGGCAGGCAGGCAAGGCAGGCACCATGCAAGGCAGGCAGGCAGGCAAGCAGGCAGGCAGGCAGGCAGGCAGGCAGGCAGGCAGACAGGCAGGCAGGCAGGCACGGCAGGCGGACAGGCAGGAAGGCACGGCAGGCATGCAAGGCAGGGGCGCACCGGATGCCCCGGGGGCGGTACTCTTCCACGCTTGGCCACTTCATCCAATCCCTGCACCACGCAAGCAGAAGTCCAATGCGTTGGGGGGACGCAGCATGCATTGCATGCTCACATGAGTGAGGGGCCACTTGCGATGAGGCCATGTGCGGCTCAGCCGGCAGGACAAGCGGGCATGCCACAATGCGTTGGCAGACGGAATGACAGCATGGTGCCAGCTGCACGGCTGCATGCATGGCAGTCAGGCAGCAATGGCAGCGCAGGAGGCGGCATTCGACCGCGTGCACCCCCGCCCCGGACTCTTTGCATGCATGTCGCCCTCGTTCTCTGGCCGGGCTCACGCACTTGACGTGCTGCTGCTGCACATCCGTGCCCCGCAGACGCAGGCGGAAGCCGGCGGGCCAGTGCAGAAAGAGGACAGCCATGTAGGCACGCAGGGAGCGTTGCAGGGCCAGGCAGCGGCGGTTGCCGGGGTCGGGCTGCTGCCGCCCACACTGCTGCTGGCGCCCAGACCGCACTGCACACGCGTCAGGGAGGAGGCAGGCGGGGTGGCAGCATTTGGGCGGGCGGCTGGCAGGCACAGATCAGCTCACAACTGTGATTGGCAGGCGGGCAGGCGGGCAGGCAGGCGGGCAGGCAGGCAGGCAGCATGGCCTCACACCAGGCTGGCGGGCAGCAGGCGGGCAGGCGGGCGGTCCGGCAGGCAGGCGGAACGGCCATCCATCGTACTGGCTGGCAGTCGGGCTCACCAGGCGTCGTCGCCGCCTCCTCATTCTGGCTGCTGGCTGCCACTGTAGTGCTTGGAGTGGGGAGCCGCAGGTCGGCGGAATCAGACTCCCAATCCAGCTCATAAGCTGCATGAGAGCCTGCTGCCGTTGCTGCCATACCTGCTGTGCCTGCTGCCGTTGCTGCCGATGCCGCTGCGTGGCTGGGGCAGGCGGGCAGCCCGGCAATGAGCAGCCGCATCCCTTGGTCTGGCATCGCTGCCAGCTGGCGCTGCAGCTGTGCCTCGCTGGCACCGCCGGGCCACTGACGGTCAATGCACTCCAGCCCCTCCTGCCAAGCCGCTGATGCTGCCAGGGCAACGGCTGCCCCTCCGGCTCGCTGCCATGCTGCTGCAGCAGATGATGCCCCTGGCATGGTTGTGTGGGCATCTCGGTTGTTCTCTAACGAGGCCTGGCAGCCTGCCAGCTGGCGGCTGCCGTCTGCTGCAAAATCAACCACGGCTGCCGTCACCTCTGCATCCCCATCGCTACCGCCGCCGCTGCCTGCTGGTGCGCAGTGCAGCAGCCCGACGCTGCCCCCTTGCCCCCGTCGCTTGCTGACAAGTAGCACTGCTGAACCCAGCCGTAGCGCTGAGTGCACCAAGTCTGGCCATTTGCTGCCACCTGGGCTGACCTGGCCCCCGCCAGCCCCGCCAGCAGCTGTGCCTTTCCAGCGGTTGCTGCGAGGTGCCATGCCCAGGCTGCGCCGTAGCTGCGCCGGAGACAGGCCGGCTGCGTCGTCTTCTAACAGCAGCACCGGCTGCTGAGGGGGCGCCCAGGGCTCATGCTGCTGCGCCTGCTGAGGTGCCTGCTGCGCCTGCTGCGCCTGCTGCGCCGGCGACGGATGCGGCTGCTGCGCCTCCTGCTGCCGCTGTGTTGGCGGTGCAGCAGCGTCCTCAGCCGTGCCGCCAGCCTCCAATGCCGCCGCTGCTGGCGCCGCACTCGCACTGCCGGCGGCCGCACCCTCGCCTGCCGCCCTGCCGCTGGGTAGAAGGACATCCACATGCATGTAGCTGGCTCCCCCCCGTTGGCTGCGCTCCATGCACCCCGCAAGCAGGGCAGCGATGGCACTGAAGGGGCACCCGTGGTGGCTGGGGAATGCAGGCACTTCAGGGGTCTGCCGCTGAGCCTGCGCTGCCTCCGCTTCAGAGCTACAGCAGGGGAGGGAGGAGGGGCGGCCTGAAAGATGCGAGCACACAACACAGTATGCAGTGCCAGGATGGCTGAGATTGCCTGGAGCGCACAGAGCGATTAGCACATATCTTGAGCCAAACATCAAGATTCCCGTCAGTAGTAGCCTGCTCACCTTCCGCGCTCCGAAGGCCCTGAGCGGGTTGCGCCCCCTTGGACCTCCCTCTCCTCCCCAGAGCATCCTGACCCATCGATTGGTGCGCCACCAGCACTTGAATAATACACGTCTGCCCCCATGGCTGTTGGCGGCTCTGCAGGCATGTATCGACTGGGCGGGGTCGGGAAGCTGGTGCCAGCAGGTAAGCGGCGGCACGCCGCTGCCGCCCTGTGCCCCTTCTGCAAATGGCGCCCTCCCGGCCTTGGCGCGGTTTGCAGCGCTGATGAGTCGATCTCTAGCCTAAAGCTCGGAACGGGCCTCTGACAGGGCGGGCAGCGAGGGAACAACTAAAGGAACAATTGTGGGTGTGGGCGGGACTTGCACAGGTATGTCAGGGACCCTGGTCTCCAGCCCAGACGCTCCATAATCATGCAGCGAAAGGGATGTGGCATTCGAAATAATGTTCCCCCAATTTATGCTCGACAGGGCGCGAGGTGCGCGCGGGATTCCACCAAGGAGGCAATATTGCTTTGCCGGCTTATATTCCTTTTCAGGAGTCCAATGCCCTAGGTACGCGGCAATTCAGGAGGCCCTTCGCTGCACGTCATTCCGCCCGTCGCACCGCCATCCGCCATGGCATCCGCTAAGGCCCACTGTTACAGCCTTTCACCGCGACGGGGATGCGATCGGCATATGTCCGCCGGGCTGTCAAGCAACCAGGTGGCATGCCGGCGCCCGCTCCGCCGCCCCCGCCGTCCGCACGGTCGCGTTCACCGGGGTGACCCCGCCTCTCACCACTGGCCTTTGTTCCTGGCACACAACACCATGAGTCCCTGGCATGTGCTGCATACTTCTCTCACGGAGGCAAACCGTGCTTCCCTCTGCCACCACTGCCAAGCACGCACTGCGGGCCTCCCGCGCTGGCCGAGGTAATGCAGTAGAAGAAGAAGAAGCAGAATACAGAACGAGGGCGTGGTGTTGAGGAAACCGACAGGAAAATAAGCCAGAGGCACCAGTCAGCTACCATGAGGTACTGAAGTACATCATACCCACGCTGGGTGGGCAGCCTGCTTGCCGTGTGCTTCTTTGGCATCCAGGGGTGGCACACTCGAGCACAGGAGGGTTACACTGAAGGGCCGGTAGAGGCCGAGAAGCCGCGGGACATCACGAAGAGGATCAATGAAAGGAATGAAATACAGGCTTGACTTGGAGGGCACGAGGCAAGCATGAGACCAAGGGCATGCGGTCGTATTCAGACAGGTCATAAGGGTGCGGCTGACTTGAATGATGCCATGTCGCCGTGCCGGAGCGGCACACAGTACGCTGAGCGGATGCTGCGCGGCGCCAGGGCAGCTCGCAGGATGGCACTGCCGAGGGCATGCCGCTGCTCACAGCGTGCCGATGCGGTAGCGCGCCAGGGTTGGGGCAGCCGTGGCCCGGCTCCTGTGCACAGCTGTCCAGGTTTTGGTGTAGTCCTTGCCGCATCCCTTCAGGATCTTGCTCCCACCTACACCACATTGTGAGCAAGAGGGGAGGAGGGTGTGCACGGGGGCACAGGGTAAGGCTGTGGCATGCAGCAGTGCAAGCCATAGGCGCCATGTGGCATGCTGTGGTATGCAGCAGTGCTGAGAAGGGGCAGGGGCAGATGAACGGTTTGGCGGGCAGCTGCCTCGGGCGCGCAGCGCGAGACGCCTCAAGACAGGCAGGGCGGGAGGCTGGCAGGGCGGGAGGCTGGCAGGGCGGGGCGGTGGAGCAGGCCCACACGGCACCCCAACCGGTGAAGCTGATATACAACCCAGCCTGCAGCCCCCCCAAGCACACTTGCTTGCTTCCCCGCCCAAGGAAAGCTTCTGTGCAACCCAGCGTTCCTTTGCCTTGGGCAAATGACGAGGCCACGCTGCCGGTGCAGCCCCCCCCCTTGCTGTGCCCCACTCCTGCTGCTCAATGCACCGCACTGGCTTGGGGGCTCCTCATACCGCGCTGCCCTCCCTCCCTCCCTCCCTCCTAGCCGACCCACTGGCTGCAAAACTGCCCTGCTTTGCCACACCCCTTCTCAGCTGCGGGCACGGCCCCAGTAACCCGGTGCACTGACCAGGGTGCATGGGTATGTAGCGGGTGACGTCATACACGATGCGGTTCACAACCATCCAGCAGCTTCTGACGGAGTTGCGTGTGCGCACATCTTTCATAGTGAACTTCCTCTCTGCATGTGCAGGTGATATGAGAAGGGGTGAGGGCGCAGCAGTGCGGGCCAGGGAAGAGACGGGCAGCGGTGCGGGGGGCGGGGGGGTAGTTGGCCGCCTGCGGGCGGGCAGCCACTTAGGGCGTCGGCTAAGTGGTAGGCTTGCGCACACGCACTGCAGCGAGCTTACTGGCGTGCATGCACACTTACGGGCGGAGGAACTGTCCAGGGTGCAGAGCAGCAGCAGGGCCATGAGCGCAAACGCCCGATCTCTGACCGCCATGGCTGGTTGATTTGCAGCCGCGTGTGTGTGAGCTGCACGAGGACTGGAAATAAGTCAGAGCAGCAATGCCGGTGTCCAACCACTGGTGCATGCGCTGCCATGATGGCTTCCGAGGGGCACACTGTGACAGCCGCCCTTCCGGAGCCTCATTTTACCAAAGCCAAGGCTTGGCGTCCACACAAGCAGCACGGTGAACTTACATGGGCCTGAAAGAGATGTGCAAGATCCGCTGGGCGTTGTTGGGAGGTGGGGCAAGGGCGGCGGCACCGCTGAGGTCACCACCAAGCGGCAAACAGGAAGGGGCCATGTGGCTGTGCACACACATACAAGAAGGGAAGAACATAGTGCAAGGCAAGCCTGGCGTGCCTGTGCTTCCCACACGACCCTCCGCTACTTTGTGAGCATTACTTGTAAGACAGAAGGACTCAAGAGGCAGGACTCGTGCCCGCAGCGCCCCGACCAGCTGCCATGCTGGGTGCTGCGCCTCACCCGAGACCTACAGCCCCGTTCGCGGCGAAGTCAACGAGCTGCGTTCAGCATCGAGCCTTGTCAGATGGCACCTGTGAGGGAGCTGGGGGCCAGCTGTCCCAAGCGCTCCGCGTGTGTGCATTGCAGGGTGATGTCAGTATGTTAGGAATTGCAGCCAGGGCCACAACCTGTGTCCAAGACTCCCGCATCGTCAAGTGAGGCTCACCTTGTGTGCCACATTGACGCCTCCAACAAGTGTCTCCGTTTTCAACAGGCTGCTCTTACTAGCTTGCGAAAAGACAGCAGACACATCACACGTGCCGGCAGCTCGCTGGAGACCACTCACCAGTAGCTCCGACCAGGCAGGGTTTGTGCACACTGCATACATACAGTGTCATGCCTTTGCTGCTGCTGTTGGACCATGCGCAAACCGCTGCGCCTGCCCTCATCGGGTGGTGCGGTGCTGCTCCCGTCGGCAACGGCAGCCTCCGTTCCGTCTGCCAACTGTGGCACACGGCAGCAGACTGGGTGGCAGCAGCTTGTATTGCGCGGGATACAGTGTCAGCGCAGTGGTGGCACCTAAAAGAGAGCATGCATCCCTCAGGAGCTCGTGTGCTACATCAGCTGGACTAGTAATCCACTGGAGGCAGCCTGCAGACACCTGATGTACTGCCCCCGCCCCGCCCCGCCCCGCCAAAGGTGTGTGAACTGTAGCAAAGAAACCGCGGGCCCCATTCCTTGTCAACAGCCGCCGTCGAAAGCCTGCCACGGGCTGCGCCACCTGGCCTCCCACCCGCTGCGGAGGCACTTGTCGCTTTTTCAAGCACTTGTCGCTTGGGCAGCAGGGTGACGCATCCCTCATTGGGCAGAATCTGCGGCTGATCCGGGGCAACCACAGCTTCCCGACGGACCGCGCTTCAGCCTGCGGGGCTGTTGCCGCCGCCGTCGTCGCTGCCTGCCGCCGCTGCCTGCCGCTGCCGCCACCGCGTTTACCCGCTGCAAATGGCGAGGGTGCCAGCCCGGTCGGCACTGCACAGCCCCACGCGGCCACGCCGCAGGGCACGTCTCCTGGGCTTCGGAGCGGGGCTGGCTCTCCTTGTTATCATGCTGCTGCTGGCACGGGACCCGTCGGGCTCCAAGCAGGGGCGCAGCTCCAGCCAGGTGCGCTTCCCATCCATGCCTATATCTTTTATGATTGATTAACGTACATCAACATCATCATGTCGATGTTCTTATCAGCTCCGTGAGCAGGAAGGACTCACAAACTACTGCTGACATCAGTTCGTCCTGCGCCAGCATGCCGCTCAAGCTGCCGTGCTCTGCCCTGCTCTGCTTGCCGCTGCCGTTTCAGTGGCCTTCTTTCAAGGTGCTGGCACCTTGAAATGGCACCATTTCATACATACCTCCCCTGCCTCTTCTGCCCTCGAGCATGCCTGCAGGTCCTATCAGCTGCAGCATCGGCGGCAGCCGCAGATCAAGGAAGCAGCAACAGCGGCGGCGCAGGCGGGGGGGGCCTGGAGCAGGCGCAGGCGGCAGCAGGCGACGAGGCAGCAGCGGAGCAGGAACCAGCCGGGGAGGACCGAGAGGGAGGCGCGGCCAGCAGCAATAGCAACCAGCAGGAGGAGGAGCAGCAGCAGGAAGATGGGCAGTCAGCGGTGGCAGCAGAGGGGTCTGGGAGCAGCGGCAGCACCGGCGGCGGTGGGCAGGGCACCGGCACCGGCATCTTTTTCACGCTGATTGGGCCGGGCGCCAAGAATCAGACGGGGCCGGATGACAACCCAATCTTCGTGGAACTTCTGGATGAGCCAGTGCCAGAGGTGGGCTGCCTTTTGCTTTTGCTTTTTTGGATGAGCCAGTGCCAGAGGTGGGTTGCCTTTTGCTTATCCTTTTTTTGATGAGCCAGTGCAGAGGTGGGTGTCTACAACACCTACTTGTTTCGACTTTTGAAATGCGAATAAGGCTGCCTCGGAGTAGGCCTATTTACTGGATGAGCCAGAGGCCCACAGCACCCGTGTACAGCACCTGCTTGTTTCGACCTTTGAATAAGCCTGCCACAGAGTAGGCCTACCTTCCGGATCTTGCCCTCATCTTGCCTTGTGGGAGTGACGTGGGCTGGGTGGCTGTGTCAGGGCTGGGTAGGGTTTGTGCTGGGTGGGTGCCTGCGCCAGAGCTAGGCGTGGGTGTGCGGTGCGTGGTTGGTGGTCGTGGGTAACACCGCCGAGCATCTGGGGATGCCGTACACGGCCCGCAAGCGGTGGCGGGCAGCCATCTTGTTGAAAGCGCCGCGTGTTGTGCATGAGTGTGCGGCGTGCACGTGTGCCTACCACCTGCACTGCCTCCCTCCAGCCTCCCTGCTGACTGGGCACGTGCGCTGTGTGCGCTCCTCGTTCCTCACCAAAGATTCCCACCCTGCCCAAGCATCTGCGGCACACTTTTTGTGTTGTTGCAGCGCCGCAAAACGAGCCATTGAATGACTGGCTGACTGGTTGTGTGGATGAGCCCCACCCTGTGCCCGGTGCAGGACTGCCACATGGAGCAGAATGCCGATTATGAGGGGAACGGGCTGTCCTGGGGGCTGGAGTGGAAGAAAGCGTCGGCGGCACAGTGCTGCCAGGCGTGCAAAGAGGTGCGCTCGCTTCAGCCTACCAATATCAAAGGCCAGCCCTCAAGAACGCGCACGTCCCCAGCGCACACGTGAAGTGCCTGCCTGCCAATGGCTTCTGGCTGCGCCAACGCATGGGCTCTCTAGTCTAATCTAGTCTAGTCGTTACAGCTTTCACATCCCCTGAAAGGCATGGGCTCTCCTGCACCCCCTCTGCACCCCTCTCCCCGCAGTTCAAGCCTGACGGCGAGGGCAGGCGCTGCAACGTGTGGGTGAGCTCACAGGGGGTGCGAATCCTGTCACCAATCAATGTGTTTCCAGCCCTCTTTGGAAGTTCCTGTCAGAGGATTTGAACAGCTGTGACAACTAAAGTGGACAACCATGCTCACTCGGCAGCAGTCAGCGGAGGCAGCGGCATGGAATGTTTGTGTGGCAGGAAGGCCGCTCTTCCCTGCCAGTCAGCAACACTCCTCACCCCCCGCTCCCGCCGTGCAGGTGTGGTGCGGCGACCCCTCTGGGGTGTGCTGGACACCTGATGCCTGTGAGCTGCATGTCCCATGCTGCGCCTGGCCTCCCACGCTGCACCTGGCCTGCTGCGTGAAAGCTTGCCTGCCCTTCCCATGCCCGCTCTGCTCCCTGGTTTTGGCCGTGCATGGGTGGGTGCCGCAGCTTGCTTGCCTGCTGACCACTCACTTGCCCCTGCTGCCTTGCCCCTGCTGACCACCCTGCCCCTTTTGCACCGCATGTGCCCGCTGTTGCAGGGAATCACACGACTGGTAAGGGCGGCGCGCGGAGCGCAGGGGGTGCCTCGAATGCAGCCAGGTGGCGTGGCCTCCAGAGAGCGGAGGGGCGCACTTGTCCTCTGTGTTACGTCCCCCGCTGTGTGCGCCTGACTTGAATGGTTGCAGCGGGAGAGTGGCAGGCCTTGGCCCTGCACAGGTTGGGCAGGCTGCAGCCCGCCTTGTGTACGTCTGCTCTCCCTCGCTCCCAGTTGCCCGCCTGGCATGCTGTGCTAAGCATCTGCTAAAGTCTGCCTGCCCACACCTGCCCACACCTCGCATGGCAACTGACCCCTTTGAACTTTGACGAGCAGGCGAGTGCTGGCTGAAGGTAAGCGTCCTCTTCTGTATTTCCAATGGTTCTCTCTGTCTAACCCCACTCGCGTGCCCACTTGCCTGGCCATCCTCGCTGTATCCCCGTGCTGTTCCAAGCCTGCCGGCATCGCCAGTTCCTGTCCCTCCTCCTGCTCCTCCTGCTCCTTTTCCGGTAGCCCGCTGAGGGGGGGCCCGCTAGGCGACCCACACCTCCGCTGGTTTCCTCAACCCACGCCGCAGGGCGTATTCTTCTTCTTCTTCTTCTCCCTCCTCCTGCTCTGCTGACAGCGCCTGGCACGCGGCTGATGGGAACACACATGCACTGCCTGCCTGCCTGCCTGCCTGCCTGCCTGCCTGCCTGCCCCTTCCCCTCTCCCTGCCTGCTGCAAGTGCATGCTGGCAACCCGGATGAATCGACCCCCTCTGCGGTACTGCTTCGTTCCCCTGTTTGCAGTACCAGCAAGAGTGGGACAACAATGTAGACATGGCACAGACCAATCTGAAGGCCGGGTCGCGAGGCATGTACACCAAAGCGTTCCGAGACTACCACAAAGAGTCGCCAGGTACACGCGTACACACATTGCTTCTTGTTGTGTTGTTTGCCGCTACGCCGGATTGGGGGTACAAGGCAGGCTCAGCGCCAGTTGGAAATGGTGGGAAGGCGCAGTTACGGCGGTGTGGGGCGCTGGGGCGAGGCGGTGGCTCAACCATGGACCACGCCCTGGGGTAACACAGGGAGGCAAAGGGTTTCGGCTGCTGCTGCTGCTGCTGCTGCTGGCACACCCTGTGGGGGTTACACACTGTCACATCAGGGCGCCGCAGCAGCCAGGTGACTGCCCACTACCTGCTGCCACACAGCATCTGCTGCGTCGGGCGAGCGCTGCTGTGCAGTTTGGCAGGACAAGCCTTGCGCAGCACGGGCCAGCCTGCACGCATGGACGGCGCTTCTGCCCTCACCTCGCCCTGCTTCAACACACCGCTGTTTTCCGCACCCTGCGACTTTCTTCCCGTTGCTCCTCTCTTCTCACTCTCCCCTGCTGCTCCCCCCTCTCCCATGCATGCCTGCAGACCGCTCTCCCTGGACATCTGGCGTCATCCCGGCGCCATGAGAGGGGCCCGACTTAGAGGGGCACTGCTGGCTCGACTTGGAGGGGCCCGACTTGGAGGGACCCGACTTGGAGGGGCCCTGCTGGCTCGGTTAGCAAGCATCTGGTGTTGGCGGCCATACAGGGCCCAGCCTGGGAGGCGCGGACTGAGCGTTGGATGGCTGTGCCTGCTGAGCTCCCCTCTGCCTGTTGTGGCTGGCTGGGCACTCAAACTGGCGCCAGCACCGTCGCCTCTTGTTTGTGCTGTTCGAATTTCTGCAGACGACTACCCCTGCTCGCTGTAAGTCCACGCATGCGCAGTGTAACAGTGGCGCCCAAAACGACAGAGAGTTAACCGACGCAGACATCAGCAGGATACAGGCCTGTTCCACAGGCATACAGACACTGGCAGAGCCGCAGACTGCACTTGCAAGCTGGGGTTGGTAGGGGAAGTAGTGAGGTAGAGGTAGAGGTAGACTCTAGACTCTAGACTCTACCTCACTACCTCCCCTACCAACCCCAGCTTGGAGGTAGGGACTCGGAGGTAGACTCTACCTCACTACCTAGACTCTACCTCACTACCGCGTCGGACGCAAACGGGGAAAGGATGCCTGGGAAAGTGTGGAATCGCACGCCTGGCAGAGGGCTTGTTAGGAAGGATGGACAGTGCATGCGCCTGGCAAATGGTGCCAGGGCAGCGTTCAAGTAGGGCATGCGTGGCAGGGCCAGAGAGCGCACATACATATTGGACTGTGCTTAGGGGATGAATCAGGCGATGCAGGAGGGCAGGGATCACAGGATGGGCCGACAGGAGAAGCACTCCCTGCTGCGCCCTGCTGGGCTGTACAAACCCCCTGAACCCCCCACCCAAACGGCTTTGCTTGCCCCTGGCGTCGCCTCTTCAATCCGGAGTTGATGCGCAACGTGTCTGGCACGACTATGTTGCGGCACCTGACCGCGTGCACCCTTCTCGCTCTTGCCTCTTCGGAGGCCGTGCAGGTGACGCGGGTGACAAGCCTCAAGGTTCGCTGTTGGACCGAGAGCCACCCGGCCCAGCAGCCACCTGGCCGTAGCAGGCCGGCGCCGCCTAGTGCCCGCTCCACTTCTGCCGCTTTACCAGGCTCTCACCTGCCCCCTGCCGGTGCACCAGTGCTGTTGACTTTGAACGAGACTGATTCCCTTCTTCTCGTGTGTCCAGGCAACCACCAGTGCTGGCAGGCGGGGCCTGCTGGCCCGGCCAACCGAGTTGGGCACCAGCCCAGGGGGCGGCACCAGCCCTGCACCGCCGCGCGCCCCACCTGCCCCCAGCGACTCCTCCCCGACGCTGTCAGGGCCCGGCGGCATAAACGTGACCGTCATCGTTACTGCTCCAGTTGTGGCCCCATCCCCTGTGTCGGGACCGAGCCCTGCCTCACCACCGGGCAGTGGCGCCAGCCCAGCCAAGATTTGCCTGTGCTGAGATACGGCCAGGCTGGCAGGGTGGGCTGCTTCGAAACAATGCCAGCTGCCCCTGCACCGGCCCAGTCTAGTCTGCCCTGCCCTGTCCGAGGGGGATCCTTTCGACTGATTGGGTCAGTGTGGCTGCCCTTTGTTGTGCCCTGTAGTGCCCTGCAGTGCCCTGTTGGCTGGTGGCTCTCGACCCCCCAGCAGCGCTCCCCCCCTGCTGTCTCCCTCGGTGCTTGGGCAGCACATGAAGGCAGGGAGAGGCTGCGTTAAGGTCAGCCTTCCCGCCTGGTTTTGATGGATTCGTTGTGTCGCCCGCTGAGTGCGCTGCAGCTCCATCTGAACCTGAAGAGCCGAGCGGCAGCTCCACGCCAGCTGGAGCCTTCCTGACACCAATCACATGCATCTTAGGCACGCGGGCTGGCTGCTTTGCGGGTCGCGTGGGGGTGCGGATTGGGGGGCGGTTGCACAGCTGTCCACGTCTGCGCCCACCTGCTGCCAGTGCCCTCGCTGGCCATGCTTCCAGGCTGCCGATGCCGATGCCTTGCTGGTCTATGCTGCCAGGTGGCTGCCGCCAGCGGCCAACAAAGTTGTTGCTCATGCCCACAAGTGGCTGCCACGACCATGTGCACGCTTCGCGATGCCGCATTGCACAACCCGCGGCATTGGCGAGGCAGGAGTGCAAGGGGCACAGCTGGCCGCTTCACGGCTCCTTGCGCCTTTGTGCGGTGCAGGGGAGGTCACCCCAAAAGGGACCAGCCTCCTTCTTGCCTACCGCGTGTCCGGGGCTAATGACACCTCTGTGGATTGCCCCGCCTATGATGCCCAGGGCGACAAATTCTACCTGCCAGGCACCCCAAAGTTTGGTGAGCGCGCAGTGAGGTGCGGGTGCTTGCGGGGCGGGAAGTGCTTGGATGACGCATCTGCGGCACACTTTTCGTTGCTGCGGCGCTGTAAATGAATGAATGACGTGCCTGGGTGCACCATGTCACAGCAGGTCGAGCGGTGATTCGCAGCAGGCAGGAGGGGCGGTGGACCCGTTGTGCACCCTAGCTGGTCAGCCAGCCTGCACATGTGCGTGCTCGTCGACGTCAACACGACGGCAACATGACGTCAACAGTCGACATGCCGCTCCCAAAGTGGTGAGCTGTGCTCAGTCACGCTGTGGGCGCTGTGCTGCGCTGCGCTGCCATGCTGTGCAGATGTCGCTGGCACGGCTGCTGGCACCGCCAACAGGACGGCTCAGGACCTGTTCCTGAGGCCCATTTGTGGCAACGACACAAAAGAAGCTGCGGAGGAGCTGTCCCGTGAGATACTGTACCGGTCCAGGGATGGCGAGGATGCTGGCAATGAGTTGGCTGCGGTTCAGGCATTCCAAATTGCCTCGACTGTGTGCCCATCGGCCTGGAGGCAGCTCGCTGCACAACTCTCCAAGCAGCTCTTGACCTATGAGTTTGGATGCGACTTTGTAGACCGATGGTTTTATTCATTTGCCGACATTGCCGACTCAGCGGGTGTGCCGTTCTGCGCCACGCTGGTTCAAAAGGACCCCCAGGGGAAGTTCACGGAGGGATCTGAGGAGCAGATCCACACGGGGGCCGCCGTGTGGGACGGCACCGGCTGAGCCCAGCTTGCAGGGCTGTGCCAGCAAATGCAAATTAGCCTTGCCCGGCGCTTCAGCAGTTCCTGTTGCACCGCCATACTTGCACGATGTCCCACCCAGCCGCATGCCTGCCCACTCTGAGTCAAGCCGTCCCATTTGCAGCACGTCCTGCTGCGCCGCACAGCATGCCCTTGTAATACAGCACTTGTGGCAGGCATGTGCGCCGTGTGAGCCACACACCCAAAGGGTCTGGAATCACAGGCACGAAGCAGGGAGAGCACGGATGACATGCCCCCTCGGTGCCATCAATAAAGTGTAGAACGCCTCTCTGCCACAGAACCAGCGTGCACAGAACACATATTCAGTCCCTGTGTGCCGCTCTCCGTCCCTGCCGCCCGCTAGCCATGCCACTTTTGGCACCGACGGTTGGAGCGCTTGGCCCCCGCCGCTGCAGCGTGGCTTACAGACACGTACAGCCCAGCCGCCCGACCAACGAGCCCAGCATGGATATCATGCAGGGTGGGTGGTGCTAGCGGAGGTAAGCTTTGAAGGGGGGGGTCTGGACAAGCTGAGCCAACCTCGGGAGGGTGATCAAGGGCAGAGGCAAGGGCAGAGGGACTAAGGAATGTATGATGTACTTCAGTACCTCTGTCAAGGGCGTGGTGGGGGCAGCCCGAGGCAACACGCTGATGGCTTCAAAGCGTTGCTGAACCTGAACCGACGCCTAGCCAGGATAGTTCCCTGATAGAAACAAAACGCCCTGCTGCGCCCGTGCTGTGCTACCCGGCATCCTGCCATGGCTGCTGCCATGCACCTCCTTGCCTTCTCCGGCAGCATCAAACAAGAGAAACCCATCAGCTCAGAGTGCTCCTGCCGGAGTCAGACTAAAATCGCTCTCGAGAGCTCGCGCCCAACTACCCGAGCCAAACCCATCAGCGCTGTTCGATGCGGCAGCAGACAGGTGAGGGTGTACCATTCGAAATAGCGCACCGCTTAGCATCGCCATCGGGGTTGGCGGCCGGTGGGACCATTTCCGCCCTCAACTGCCGTGGCAGCGTCGTGCGCCCCCGCCACCGGCCTTGCTGCCACAATGCGCCTACATCTAACCCGGCCCCTGCCCTCCCCCCGGGCCCCTCTTGCAGACATGCCCTCTCCGTCTCTGCGTCAGCGGCAGAAGCGGCAGCGACGCATGACAGCGGGCGGCCAGGCGGCGACCGACGCGCTGCCGCTGGCGCTGCTGCTTGCTAACAACGGCGGCGGCAGCAGCGGCGGCAGCGGCGGCATCATGCCGCAGGCAGCTGAGCAGCTGCTGCTTCAGCACCTGCAGCAGCAGTACGTGCACCCAGAAGTGGCAGCACGGCTGGAGCTGGCGTGGCAGGAGTACATTTGCCCTGGCCAGCCAGCCCTCTTTGCCTTCACAAAGCAGCTGCTGCCACACGCCCTCTTGCGCGGCATGCGCCTGTTCCATCCAGCCGACGTCTACCCCACGCTCTACCCACACCAGCTGCCCCCAGGCATTCCACGGCTTCCAGCAATGCCACTGGTGCCAGCGCTGCCGGTGCTGCGGCCAGCGGGCGACTGGCCGCCGCTGCTGCCGGCGGCGGCGGCATGGGTAGCAGCCCAACCTGCAGCACAGCAGCCGCAGCAGCAGCCGGTGCTGCAGCCAGCGCTGGCAGCAGCAGTGGTAGTGGAGCAGGCAGCATCAACATCAGCATCCTCGTCATCATCGTCAGATGAGGAAGAGGAGGATGAGGAGGAGTCAGGCGAGGCAGGGTACTCCCTGGGGGATGATGATGTGGAGGCTCCCCTCTCCAGCTGGCACTGGTGCAGCCTCTGCAGCTGCACCGGCTGCGACTGCCCCGTATCCGACGGCTTCCTCAGCTCGCCTGAGAGCACGGGCATGCAGCCAGGCAAGCACTTCTGCTGGCGGGGAGGGTTGCACGCCTCTGACCCAGTCCGCCGCAACCTCATGTCGTCAATCGTGGGTGCGGCGGCGGTGGCACCAGCAGTCTCACCGGCAGCAGCAGCTGGTGGCTCTGCAGCAGTGCCCGCAGCTGCGGCACCCCAGGCAGCAGCTGGTGGCTCTGCAGCTGTGCCCGCAGCTGCAATACCCCAGGCAGCAGCGGTGGCAAAGGGGCCTGTGCTGCGGCCCCGCCGGCGCCGGCAGTAGCAGCACAGAATGAGAGCCAAGCCGACGTCAGGCCCGTGTCCTCGGGCTACTGCACATGCACCGCCGCGCATTGCCAGCAACATTGCGGTGCATGCCTGACGTTTCGCACACGCACCTGTGACCTCCATGTTTGCCCCAAAGCCTTCCACCCATCCTCGTCCCAGGCATGTTGGCCGCCCACTTTTACCTCCCATCCTCCTCAGTGCCTGTGCCCCTGCCTGCGCTGCATCGCCATTGCGCGCCGCTCTGCTGCCTGTCCTGTCTATGTAAGCCTGCATTCATTGCTGTTTCCTAACGGTGCTGCTTGGCGCCCCATGCCCTTGCCCTTCATAGCCCATGCACACCGCAATCCCTCTTGCCAGCTTACTGCGGTCCCTTCTCCTTCTTGCCAGCGCCAGGTGGCCCTCCCTTGCCAGTGCACTAATCTTGCTCTTGCCAGCTGTGCCCCCTCTCACTTGACTGTGCGCTGCGACCCTCTTCTACCAGCACACCCTGACCCCACCTCCCCCCTGCCAGCGCACTATGACCCCTTCCCAGCCGTGCCCCTGCCTTTCCATTGCCAGCTTTGCCTCTGTCAGCCCTCTTGTGCACTTCTGTTTTGTGTAACACGGTCAACTGTGCAACCAAGCGTGCTCTACTGAACGCTGCAAGTCACAGCAGGGGCGCTGCCAGAGTGCACTTTAAGGTTGCTGGATAAGCATTGTTGGGCTGTGGGGCAGCGTGAAGTTGGGGCTGCTTGCACGGATGGTGCAGCAAGGATAGTAGAACCTCGTGTGTGGCTGATGGTGACGATGCAGGGAATCCGGAAGAAAATAGGGTGTGCACGATTGCATTATGAGAGGGGATTGCCATCCATGCGTGGCCGGGCAGCGCCGCGAGGCACACCTGCCCCTGCTTGCTGCGTCTGCTGCTCTTGCTGCTGCTGTTCCTGCTGTTACTCCAGGCGCCAGCCTGCTGCTGCTGATCTTGCTGGTGCTGCTGCTGCCGCTCCTCCTTCAAGCGCCAGCTTGCTCCCCTGCTGCTGCTACTGCTGCTACTGCTGCTACTGCTGTTGCTGCTTCAGCTCCTTAAAGCACCAGCCTCTGCTGCTGCTGCTCCCTCGGGCGCCAGCCTCCTGCTGCTCCTGCTGCTCCTGCTGTTGCTGCTGCTGCTCCCCCTGCCTGCTGCTGCTTCCTCAGGCGCCAGCCTCCTACTGCTCCTGCTGTTGCTGCTCTTTTATGCACCAGCCTCCTCCTGCTGCTGCTCCTGCTGCTGCTGCCGCTGCTCCCTCAGCCGCACCACCAGCTCTTGCACCCCTGGCGCCAGCAGCGCCAGGTCCCCCACCCACTTGCTCTCCTCCCCATGCGCCCACGGCTTGGGGGGCACAAAGGTGCGGCCCTCTTCCAGGAAGCACAGGGCCTGCGGGCAGGTGCAATCAGTACGCCAACAGTAAACCAAATAATTTGATTTCCTTTTTTGAGAATGTTGTTTGTCTTTTCTCGGAGTTTCAGTACAGTTAGGTCCACGGTGAGCCAGCAACGGTCTTGTGGGAGCGGTGGGGGAGACTGTGTCGTAATGAAGTTCGTGTCAAAGGTGTCTAAGGAAAAAAGGTGTGCAATGCAGGTGGGGGTGGGGCAGGAAGGATGTGTTGCTGTTGCTGGGAGAACCTCACACCCTCTTCCAGGGAGCACAGAGCCTGCGGGCAGGTGCAATCAGTACACCAATCACGGTTCGAGTCCACGGAGAGCCAGCGTGGGACAGAGTGGGGGAGTGTACCCGAACGTACCCGAAGTGAGTGTGTACCACCGGGATGAGAGCGTGTGTGAGGCATGTGGCGGTGGGGCAGGAAGCATGGGTTTGTGCAGCTTAGGAAACACACCACACGGCACCCACACGGCACCTGGGGATTCTGTTTGAACCCTGTCACCATCATCGTCATGTTCCGACACGAAGCGGCAGAGCCTGCTGTCTTGTTGCATTGTGCACCTGTGTTGCATTCCACCTGCAGATCCCCTGGCACCCCTCACGCACACAGCCGACCTCCCCTATAACCAACTGCTGTTGTGGTGTTGCATTGTGCCCCTGTGTTGCATTCCCCCACCTGCAGGATGTCTTCCAGCCCATACACGTCTTCGTCGTCCGAAAAGAAGCGGAAGCCTTGCTGGTGCAGCGAGCCGGGGCGCTTAGCGGCGCGGTTGTCCTGCCGCTTGCCTGCGGGCGGGCGCGGCATAGGAGACAGGGCAAAGTGTAAACGAGGGCCAGAGGAGCACATCTTGTAATTGCCAAGATGCACTTGAGGCAGGGGAGCGATTGTCCCGTGGTTTGCCTGCGGGGTGGGCGTGCAGAATAGGAGGTCTGGGGGCAATGGTACATGGCAAGGGGCACTTGGGGCAAGGAGAGCGATAGTCCGGACGCTTGGCGGCAAAGAGGCGGGGCAGGTTTCGGTTTCAATAGGGCCCGGCGGGTGGGGTAGGGCGGGGCAGGCTTGCTTGAGTGCCGCGCTCATTCGAGTTGACTGCCCGCCCTGGGAATGGCTGGCAAACAGGCCGCCTCGCCCCGCCCCACCCCACCCGCTAACCTACCTCTGCACTCACCGTTTGTTTCACAGCACACAAATACAAGCTGTCACTTTTCTGCCCCATGCGTCCTGCTGGCTCCGCGCACCCTAACTGAAACTGATTGATTGATCGACTCACAGCACCCCTCCCTCCCGCATGCCAACAGACCGCCTTTCTTAAATGTCACCTCCTCCTCTGTCGGTTGTGGCTGCCCCAGCTTTGGCTTCCGCCCCACTCCCCCTGGCCCCGCCCACTTCTGCGCTGCTCGTCAGCCCACCTTTCTGTGTTGAGTGCCACCCCTGCTGCCTCCCCCTGTGCCTGCCTCAGCATGTGCAGCACCCCTCGCCTAAACCCGCCCCTCCCAGCTCTGCGTTTCGAACCAGCTTACTTTTCTTGAACGTCACCTCCTCCTCTGTCGGTTCCGGCCGCGCCAGCGTCAGCATCAGCAGCTTGCACCGCTCCCCCGCCGCATCCGTGTCCTCTTCCAAAGACCACAGGCACTCCCCAGCATCCAAAACAGAGTAGTCCCGCCGCCGCGACTCCTCATCCCTGCAGGAGGGTGTGGTGGAGTGGGGCAGGGGGGCACGGCACAGACGATGAGTTGACCAGAGGCACTCACATACACGCATCTGCAACAGTGTCGACCATGGTCAGCCGCCGCGACTCCTCGTCCCTGCATGACAGTGTGGGGAGTGGAGCCGTGGAAAGCAGGAGTTGGCTAGAGTCCTCCTTGCGCCACGCGGGTTAGCGCATTGATCAATCAAAAATCAACCAGACACATTTCTAAAGGGTCCACGGAGCCAGCAAGCTGCATGCATCGGAGAAGGGAAAGCTTATCTGTAAGGAAAGTGGCCACGGCATGCTTGCCCGCGCCCCAGTCATGCCTCGTGAACCACCATGCATGTGCACACTTTACCCAGTTGCGTGTTTGCTTCAAAGCCGACAAACATAAGCTTTCCCTTTCTGTCCCACGAGTCCTGCTGGCTCCGTGGCCCCTAAATGTAATTGATCGATTGATTGACTGATTTACTCACGCGTTGCGCCAGTAGGTGCGTGCCAGGTGCAGCGTGTTGCGCACGGTCACCCGCAGCGCCCGCTCCCCAAAGTCAACCGACACATCCTCCGGGTCAATCCAAAAGGGAAGCTCCAACTCAAACAGCAAGTCGTCCTCCGTTTCTGCAGTGCTCGGAATCAGGACACGCAGGCAGATTCAGCGGTGTCTGCCTGATCATACGGCCCATGCGTGGCAGCATCAAGAGGGCATGTGGCCAAAGGGGGTGCTCGCCACCCCTCGCCTGAACAGCTCGCCTAAAGGTAGCTGGGTGGCCCTCCCCGAATCAGTTGCCAGATCTCACTCAACAGTGTGTGGGCGCTTCGTCACCAGTGGAGCTCACCAGCCAGCCACCCAGCCATCCACACAGTCCGATTCACCAGCAGCCGCCCTTCACTTCACAGCGTGTGGGGCGTTTGCATGCAGCGCACGCCCGCCAGTTGCGCTCACCTTGCCCGGCCACCCAGCCACCCAGCCACCCCTCACCTGACAGCGTGTAGGGCGCCTGCATGCACCGCACGCCGTCGCTGTCCCCGCGGAACAGGCAGCGCCAGCGCTCGCCCGGCTGCGCCTTGGGGATGGCCAGCACGCACACGCGGTTGTCCGCCGTCCTGTGGGGCGAAACAAGAGGCACGTGGCAGGGTAGTCAACAACAGGCACACGGTTGCTCACCGTCCTGCAAACAGAAGCATCACTCAATATCATGCAAATCCACGGGGAGCCAGCAATGGTTTCATGGGGCAGTGTGGGGAGAGAGAAAGTGTGCCATGCGTCAGTGAATGGCAGGGGGAGGGCGTGGTGCATGGGGACGTGCCAGAGAGGTGCCGCAGTTAGGGTGGGGTGGGAGTGGAAGAGGTGGGCAAAACGTGGCAGATGCAATGCTGCCAGGAGCAGTGGCAACAGCAGCAGCACAGCAGCGGCAGCAGCAGCAAGCCCCCCGCCTAGGGCCTAGCCTATTCGTTACAGTGTTTTACATCCTTTTATCCAGGATTCAACTTCAGGAACAACCGATGCGGAAGAGGATGTCAAGACATGCACCAGGTAAGCGCCCCGCCCCCTGCCCCCTCGCCCCGCCCCGCACCTGAAGCTTTCTATCGCGCGGTCTCCGGACACCGCGTGCGCAAACTGGCGGTCTATGAGGGGAGGCGAGTCCTCGCTCTGTATCAGCAGCTTGGAGGGCGAGCATTCCACCACCAGCTCTCGATCACCATAACCTGCCGGGATGGGGAGGGGTGTGAGAGGTGTGTGTGTGCCAGGGCGGGGTGGGGGAGGGGTGGGGTAAAGGGGAGCCCACATGTGCGACAGGTGAATGCGTGGTTGGCAAGGTGAGTGGGAGGGCGGGCGCTCCGCCACCAGCCCTCGGGCACTGCCGCCTGCAGGGCGGGGTGGATTGTGAGGGAGCCAAGTGGGCGAGGTGTGGGTGGGTGGCTGGGCAGCTGGCTGGGCGGGTGGTGGGCGTGTGGGCTGAAAGCAAGGGCAAGCAAGGGCAAGCAAGGGCAAGCAAGGGCAAGCAAGGGCAAGCAAGGGCAAGCAAGGGCACCTCACTACGAGCTCTCTGCCCCTGAAGCCTGCAGACGCCAAGGTTGGGGGTGGGCAAGGCACATGACGATCGGGATGCGCCCTACCACACATTCCCTGGCCGGGATAGGTGACGCCCTGTCGTGGGCCCCACATGGGGCTGAAGCCTGCCCTGCCATGTGTGCCCCGCCTGCTGTGCGCTGTCACACCCGTGCGCCCTGCCCTGAAAGCAAGTGTCGACCATCTGCGCCCACCGGTGGGCACGTGGCATGCCAGGAACAAGGTGCCGGCAGTCTGCTGCCACATGTGCCCTGCCAACGGGCTTTCCCTGAGCAGCTTTCCTCGCTTGCCCTTCTCAAACCTGTGCTGCTTCCCACAACTTGCACTTTTCAACCCTGCCCTGAAACCAGATGTGTATCACCTGTGGGCACGCGGCAGGCCAGGAACACGGTGGTGGCTGTTTGCTGCCACATGTAGAAGCGAGCGATGCGGAGGTCGTAGGTGGTGGCACCCTTGTCGGCCAGCTGGCGCAGCTGCAGGGCAGCTTCCTTGAAGGCGCGGATGTCCCGCAGCTCCGTCTCGGTCCTGCACGCAGGCAAACAAAAGATCGTTCAGTTTTGTTTGTCTTGTTTGGGTACCAGCTTACTGTTTTCTCTGACTGGTAGAGTGCTTCTCGATGTACCCAAAAGGGGTGGGGCAGGTAGAGAAAGAGAGGAAGGGGTGTGGATGTCTGCTCGAGGAGCGTGAAGAGGTTGTAGCCGTAGTGTACATCTGTGGGGTGGGAGTCTCCCGCTGCAAGCATGCATGCGCCTCCAAGTCCATCGCTCACATCTGCCTAAGAGCCCCCCTGAGGGCAGCAATTATCTGCAAATTGCAAGCGCCCGCCCCTGTGGGTCCTCTAGTGCCAGCTGTACATGTGACCACCCCAGCCCACGCTTCTGCACACACCTGAGGCTGTAGTACCAGCCCTCTCCAGCCAGCAGTACCCCGCCCACCCACCTGTGGTTTGGGTCTTCGAGCGCCAGCCTGTGTGTATTATCTAACCTTACCACTGGCCTGGTCCGCCCACAACTCACATCCGTCTAGCAGAACCAGCACTTGCTCGGGTGCACGCCCTCACAGGTCCTTTCGCAACTCTGTATCCTTCTAGTAGCAGACTGCAGTACCCCACCCACCCTCACCCACCCACCTGTGGTTTGGGTCCTCCAGCGCCAGCCTGCTGGCATCATCCACCCTCTTCTTCTCCAGCTCTTTCTTGGCCAGACGCTCACGCATGTGGTCGCTGTTCACCAGAGGCCAGTGCAGCGGGAAGCTGCCCTGCAGCCGGGAAGCGGTACGTGCGGTACAGGCATGAGTGACTATGACCGGGGCAGCGGGAAGCTGCCCTGAACCAGCAATGAACACCTGTGAGAGCTGAAGTGACATTCACGAATAGTCGGTACAGCAGGAAGCTGCCTTGCAGCGGGGGGAAGGCGCGGTGAAGCGTGGGCGGCAGCACAGAACAAGGGGTTTGGGTTCTACGGGAGCAGCAGAGCAAGGTCATGTGCTTGCTAATGACGTGCTGCTGCCATGGCAAAAGCCTGCCTGCCAGGCAATTTATGAACACGGCAGGGGAGAGGACAGCGATGAAATCAAGCTGCCGCAGCGGCAGCGGCTGCCATGCGCCCGCCCAGGCATCCTTGCTCAGGGGCAGCAACCCCTCCCCCCGGTCATCCCCAAGGCACACCAACTGTCTGCTGACCCCTTGCAACATTTCACATGTTCAGACTGTTACAAGAAATGCAGCTGATGATAGAGTCGAGGAAGGGAGGGATCACGACCCTTCCACATGACCCCCCATGACCCCACATGACCCACCCACCTTCCAGTGCCGCTTGAGCATGCAGAAGTCGCAGCTGGCGCCAAGGCTACATCCAGCCATCTCCTCGGCCTCCTGCCTCAACCAGCCAACCTTCCAAATCCCACCCACCTTCCAGTGCCGCTTGAGCGTGCAAAACTCGCAGATTGCCATGCTGCAGGTCCAGCACTCCTTGGTGGCCGGGCGCCGGCACACCTCACACGTCACCACCAGCTGCATGGGCACAGCATGGGGGGCGTGCACATCATGCACATCACGTGAGCTGTGTGTGGCCACTAGCATGGCTGCCACGTCATCACCAGCCGCAAAATCAGCTACCTGCAAACATTGCACTTTGGTGGGTCTGCACATCGCGCAGGGCGCGCGGCACGGGGGTATGTGAGTGTGGCAGAGGGCGGGGCAGCTGCGTGCCTCACAAATCATGCCCAGGCTCTCAATTCCTTGCGTGCTCCTCAAACCACGAAATCAGCAGATCACAGGACACAAGCCTCAAACTCCCACACCCCTCCCCCGTTTCCCGCTCGACACGCCTGGGTGGGTGGGTCACAGTGCTGCCCCTATCTGTTGAGACGTGACGTTCTTGCAACCATCCTTTCACAATGACAGGGTAGCAGTTACACCCATCGTATGGTGGACCCACCTGTGTGGCTGCGTCACAGTGCAGGCCCAGGCTGTCAAATCCGTCCAACAAAATGTCCTCGCCGCCTTGCCCCATCCCCCCTGCCGCCGCCGCAGAGCGCACATACCTGCGGTGCCAGCGGGGCAGGGCAGGGGTGGTGTGCGCTGGAGGCGCGTTGCATGCCAGTTGATATGAATGCTGTGCACGTGTCAAGCGCGTGCCTGCCGCGCCAGCCTGGCCTCCCGCCTCTGTGCATGCGGCACCGATTTGCCAGCGAATGCCAACCCGCTGTGCACGCTGCCGCCCCTCTCCTACTTGTTACTTACTTTTTACTTTTTACTTCAAACAGGACTGTAAACCACAGCATGTATGCAGCACCCACCTGAACTGCAGCTCCTTGGCCCATGTGTCATACACCTCCCGCTTGTGAGTGTTCCCCAGAACCTCAAAAGCCGCCTGCACCCGCCCAAAGACGGCTGGGTCGCCGCCTTTGTCGGGGTGGTGCTGCTTGGCCAGCCGGCGATAGGCCTGCGGAATGGTGCGAGAGGCGAAGCGGAGATGACTTGAGGGGGAGCCAAGGCAGCGCAATGTGAGTGGCGGGCCCTGGCGGGGCCAGCGGCAGCGGCGGCAGCGGCAGCGGTGCAGCGGCAGTGGGTCACCTTCTTGACGTCCTCGCCCTTTGTCCGCGGCTCCACGCCCAATGTGCGATAGTGAGCGGTGCCATCAATGTCGTCAACCTGCGCGGGAGAGAACGGGCAAGTCACATCGGCGCCTTTGGCAGCCGGAGGCCTTTCCGCGCAGCGCGATCACTTTGGTAAGTTTACCTGTCCCCAGGGGTCCACGGGAGGCTCCGTAGGCGCCATGGGTGCCGCGCACTAGAGCAGGCAGGGTTCTGCGACCGGCCTCTTGGTCTTCCCAGCAATCTCGCGGCACTCCTCAGCGTGGAACAGAGTCGATGATGATAGCACCTCCTGCTGTCGGAAGACGTGAGAAGTGCAGAACCTCTGGGTGCCCAGCGGGGCGGCCGCCAGCAAGGCACAGCGGCGGTGCGGCGGGTGGGTCAGGCTGATGCTGGGGAATGGTTTGGGGAAAGGCAACATGCATGCACGTACATGCGGTTCATTGCCTTCATATCAGTCGCCCTGCCACAGCACATCCATGCCTGCTGTTGCTCCCTGCCGGGTGCTCCCTGCCGCCCGCTCACTCCCGCCCGCTCACTACTGCTCACTGCCACCCTCTCACTGCCGAGCCTGTTGCTGGTGCCAACCCTCTGTCGGTGGTTGATGATTACATGAGGAGAGGACAGTTTAAGAGGCAATGATTCATTCAAGGTCAACCAAGCATTCAAATAGAAGGAGGAGTGGCATTTCTGCATTAAAAATCAAATCACATCAGTGAGGATGAACGCTAGCTTGCTGCGGGGGGTGCCAGTGCCAGGCCGTGAGCTGCCTCAGCAGCCCAGCCTGGGTGACCCTGGGCAGCCTTCAGGCCTGCACCTTCTGGTGCTGCTGCATGGGCCAGGGCTGGTCACTGCGCGCCACCCGCGGCAGCGGCTGGTCATTATTGGGGCCAAACTCATTCCGGACAATGTGCCGCGTCTCGGGTGCCGCAGTTGGGCAGTCGTTGAGAGAGGCATGCTGGGCCTCGAATTTGAGAGCTTCCAGGCTGCCGGGGGCGGCCTTGAACGCGGGCCACTTCATGTTGCCTGTGGAGAGGAGGAGGGGGAGAGGCGGGGAGAATGGGTGGTTGGGGGTGACAGCGGCGGCGGCGGCGGCAGGGGTGACAAATTGTCGCGGAACCGGAGGCAGCGGTTCGGGCCGTGGGCGGCGAGCCATGTCAAACGCAGGTGGGGAGCAGCAGCAGCATGCAGCAGCAGCGGCGGCAAACTGGCGCCGCCGGCGACGGGCGCAAGGGCGCCGGTGGCCGGGCAGCCGGCAGCGGCCACTGGCGGCCAAGCGGTGGCTCCTCATGAGATGCTGCGCACCTATTGACGTGCAAAGAACCTCACCTCGAGAAGTTGGTGTCGGCAGAGATGGGCTGGCTGGTGGTCTGGCCTAGCGGGGTGGGCTTGCAGGAGGGTGGGTGAGGGCAAGGGGGAGTGGGCGGTCTCGGGCGAGCGGAGGCGGGGATGGGCGACGAAGGAGGTGGAAGTTAATTAATGGACTGGCAACCGCGCTGCCAGCAAATAGGCGCCATTATGCATGACACCGCGGTTTGCAACAGAGCAGCAACCGGGATGGTCAGCCCCGCAAGTCACCCCAGCGGGATGCAGCCTTCATGTGTCAAACGTGTGATGGCGACGCCGACGCCTGGAATTCAGGACAGCTGGTGGCGGGAAACGGTATCCTGCTCTGGGGCGGCGCCAGCATGGCGCAGCGGCGCTGGCGCCTTTGCCGGCAAAGGCGCCGGCAGGTCCAGCCCCTTGTCGAATGTACAGCAAGCGCCGACTCCTGAACATGCATTCAACGACCCAGACATAACGCACGCCGTACACATGAGCCCATGTTCCTGGTGGCCAAATGTGCCCCTTGTGGCAGGGCACGCGCTGCGGCGCCCCCTGGGCCCGCTGGGGCATGCCGGCGTGGCTACCTCCTCAATTCGCCGGCTTCATGTGGAAGCATGGCTTGTGCACGCCAGTGGTGGGATGTGGCATCGGCATGACGCGCCGGCATGGACAGGTGCCTGGCACTGCTTGGAGCGCGCTCCTCGATCATAAAACACGGAAAAAAAAGAACCAGAGCCGAACGAAAGTCGAGGATTGTTTGTTGGATTATTGTAGGATGCTTGAGCATGTGTTTTGGCTGGCATAAGGCGGGCAGCAAAGTTGGGTTTAAAGCCTCTACAGCTGTCAGCGGGGGCGGGGCAGGAGGCAGGAGGCGGGGGCGGGGCGCCCAGAGTTGTGCCGTTGGAGTGGCATCAACTGGCGCGCAGCCCCAGCGCGCCTCAGGCACAGCTGGCCCTCGGCCGCAGGAGCCGCCCCATGTGTAGAGGAACAGCAGCGAGGGTTCGTCTAGAGATCTCAGAGGCGGGTGAGGTGGTGCTGGCAGCGGCAGGTCGCCTGAGGTGCAGAGGTGCCTGCGCCACAGGCGGCTGAACCGCACATGGCGCCTTAAACTTGGCCACCGCTGGCATCCAGACCAGAGGACGTCTTGCTCATCTCGTGGCCCGACTTGAAAGAGCTGTCTGGGGTGGTGAGGGCGGAGCCGCCGACGTCCATTGCAAACGCGGCCTGCAGGGCGGTGGAGGGCAGGCAGACGAGCAGACAGTTGGTGAAGGCCGGGCAAGAGGAGCGGACAGTTGGTGCGTCTGCTTGGTTCAGGGTGGCTCGCGCAGCCCAGCGAAACAGTTGCCACGCAGGAAAAGGGCAGGACGGCAGAGCAGCGCCGCACAGCACAGAGGGGTGCAGTACACGGCAGGGCAAGTAGTGCACTCGCCGATACACTCACACCCCACACTGTCCCATGAGAACTTTGCTGGCTCCCCCTGGACTTGACATGTAATTGATTGATTGATTGATTGCACGCTACACTTGCCTGCGCTGTGGACTGGCTGACTCGGAGCCTCCTGCCTCCCGCGGCAGCTCCTGTGCCCCCACCGCCGCCACCACTGTTGCCGCCTCCGCCGCCTGACACTACGTGGCGCATGCTGCGGCTCATTGTGCGCGCAGCATACGACAGCTTGCGCCGCGCGTTCTGTGCGGGCTTGCGGATGTGGGAGAAGGCGAGCACCGAGATGATGGGCGCCACAGACATGATTGTGAGCATGCCGAAGCCCTCGGCTGCGCACAATCAGAAGAAAAGAGGGAAGGGCATGGCCGGATGTAAACGGACGTGACTGCACTGAACGGCACAGATGAGCACAGCACAGCACAGCACGGCACGGCACGGCACAGTACGGCACAGTACAGCACAGCAAGGCACACCACAGTACAGCACAGCAAGGCACACCACAGCACAGCACACCGCAGCGCAGCGCAGCACAGCGGCATGCAGGCTTTCAACTGCCCGCCCATTCCGCCCCCCGCACCTGAGCCCACTGCCTTGGAGAACCCGATGCCGATTGAGAGCACAAAGGGGACGGTGACAGGCCCGGTTGTGACCCCCGCGCTGTCCCATGCCACAGCAGTGACCGAGTCATCGGTGAACACTGTCAGAGCCACTGCCACGGCATACTTGGCTGCAGGGGGGAGACGGGCAGGCACGTGCACGGAAAGAGCGGGGTGCGACGTTCGCGCTGGGGAAAACCGGAGTACAACGAGGGCCTTACTCTGCCTGCCGTGTCCCAGGTCCTCCCTGCTATCCTGACCTGCTCATTGCCCAACCCCAGTCTACAGAAACCTCACGGCAACCAACCCCACTACTGCATTCAACCCCACTGATGCAACACACCCACAACCCTAAAAACCCTAATGCAACACACCCACACAACCCTAAAAACCCTAATGCAACACACACACAACCCTAAAAACCCACGCCACTCCACTTCCACGCACCCAGGAGGAAGTAGATGAGGTGCACGCTGTACAGAATCTTGAGGGAGCCTGCAGATCCGGGGTGGGTGGTGCAGCAGAATCGGTGGGCGCTTAGGTTGCAAGTGCACCTGCACCACTGTTTCCCTTGACTACACTGCTGTCGGCGGCCTCGTCGGGCTAGGGGCTGTCACAGCGTGGGTTCAGGAGGCATGTACAGCGTGTGAGGCACTTCTGGCCGAGCATCGGGCCAGACTTCACAGGTGCATGCTGGCCATGCTGGGCGTGCTGCCTGGCATGATGGGAGGGTGCCTCTGGGGGAGCTCAACTCAAAATCGTCCTAGTGCCACCTGGCCGCCCACCTAGTCGCCCCAGGCCCGCTCACCTGCTACCATGCCGATCCCCACCCCGATGCAAACAGCGCCAATGAGCATGGCTGCTGTGAAAGAGCCGCCACTGAGCTTCTCCACAGTCCTGCGCTGGGCATGGCACAGCGGGCGACACAGCTCACAATGGGGGGGCTCTATTACATGTGCACGCAGTAACACAGCCGCCCCAACTTTGCCAGTCATCCAACTCCACCCCAGTGAGCCCACACGCACACCGGCACGCCTGCACGCCACCTTCCTGCCACATGCGCTCCTCGCCCACACGGCTGCTTGCGGGTCAGCGTGCCACACGCACGCGTGCCTGTCAGCCTGCCAGCCAATCTTCCCTGCCCGTCCGGCGTCCTCTGGGTGCTGCGCTGGCCCACAGCCTCTCTCTCCCGCCCGTGCCGCACCCGGTCTAGTCTAGACAGCTTTTCACATCCCCTGAAAGAGGACTTAACCTCAAGACGAACCACTTCCTGAGAGGTTGATGAGGCATGCACCACAAGGCATGTGCCTCACCTGCCCAGCACATTGAGCGCCGGCTCGGCGCGGGTTGCCAGAATGCCCAGAAAGAAGATGACCACGATTGTCAGGATGAGGCCGCCGGCGTAGCTGCAGGTGGCAGGGTGAGGGTTGCATGGCGGTTGGCGTGGCAGGGTGAGGGTGACGTGGCAGTTGGCACCATGTCGGCATCTGTGGGGCACAGCCGTGGGGTTGAGGCCCATCCCTGGGACACGTTCTGGCCTGACTTTGCAGTGCCCAGACCGCAGGCACACAGTTGAAACTCAGCACACAGGCCCGCAGCTGCACGTGGAAGCTGTCATGGAAGCTGCGAACCGCAGTACCTGTAGTACGGAGAGCGTGGGTCGTAGGACACCTCCAGGAAGGAAGCTGGCAGCGTGGTGCCTGTCTGGTTGCCCAGTGCAGTGAAGCCGTAAGAGAGACCTACACATGGGGCACGGCAGAAGACCAGACATGGCGCGGCGGCTGTCAGTCCCAAGCCACGGTGCGCAGTGAGGGGCCGGCGGGTCATGCACGCCCCTGCTGGCAAGCGTTCCCATGATTGAATGCATTCGCATTCCAATGGTGTGGTGCAGGCGGGGGCTCACGAGCGTGACACGACACAACAGCTGCACACTGGCTGCTTCACGCATGCCCATGCTTCTTGTGCTTGCTGTTGCTGCCGGGTGCAGGGCCTGCATGGCATAGCGGCACTCTTTGCATGCTCCTTTTGGGGACCAAAGTTGGTCCCCATTCTCCTCTGATCACTCACCGATGCCTCTGATCACTCACCGATGTTGAACGCGATCATGCCAATCTGGCAGACGGCCACAGCCACCAGAAATCCCCCATACTGAGCGAGGAACCCAGCAGGGGGCGGCTGCTCTGCCATCCCTCCAACACAAACACCAGCAGCGCCGTTCTCCACGTCTCCCTGGGCGGGGCTGCCATGCCCCTCGCCAATCGCTCCCCCGATGTGAGCCTTGTCGTCATCCCCAGCACGTGCTGCGGCAGCTGCGGCAGCTGCGCTTGCGCCCAGATCTGCCCCGTCATCCTCCATGCCCTCACCCTTGCCCACGGCTGCTGCCACCGCCATGGAAGCCTTGCTGAGCGCGCTGTGCCTGCTGCTTGCGCCGCCCATGGAGGGCTGGCTGATGGAGGGGCGGCCCACAGAGTGTGTCCCGCTGCGCACAGATGCATCATCTGTGGGGGCCAGGGAGGATGTCTCGCCGGCATCACGAGGCTCCACGGCCCAAGAGCAGACGGGCAGACGGCGGCGCAGGAGGAGCCAGATGAGGAGGCACAGGGCGACGATGAGCGGCAGGATGGCACGGATGGCGAAAATGACCTCCTTCAGAGGGGACCTGCAATTTGTAAGGCGGGGGTGAGGGGGGAGAGGGGGCAGGCAATGTGCTTGTGAGTTGCAGGGATGATGGGGAGGTTCTGTACTTTTCAAACTGTGCAGATGGGCACCAGGGCTTCGGGTGGAGGTGGCGCGGTACGGGGTTGCGCCACAGGGTGCATGCTGGGTCATCCAGCTGTTCGCCGGTACAGCTGGCGGCCAGGCGTAGGGCAGGCAGTGGCTGTGAAGAGACTGTGCCTTGCCCCCCACGGGAGCTTCATGGCTCACTTTTCAATCGCGCTTTCACTTTGCACCTTGGCTGCATCCTCCTCTGCCATGCGGCGCACCTGCAGCACCCACAGCAAAACATCATGTGTTGGCATCTCAGTGTGCATGGCGGGGCAACAAGCAGGGCGGGTGCGTGTCGTTTTGGGCAGGCAGCACAGCGCTGCGCAGCACCCGCCCCAGAGCACAGCACGTGCACGTGCACCAGCTGCCCCAGCAGCATGCAGGGCGGGTGTGCGTCGTTTTGGCAGGCAGCGCAGCCCGCCCCAGCACCCGGCCCAGAGCACAGCACGTGCACCAGCTGTCCCAGGAAGGACAGTTGAGATCAGCCAGACATTTTACATCACACCACACACAAGACATACAACCCACACTCGGTCAGTCAGTCAGTCACACCACACCCAGCATTCCCCCTGGAGCACAGCTTGTGCCCCAAGACCGTCCCAGAGGCACAGCACGCCCCACCGCAGCGTGCCTCCCACTTTTAAGCACGACGTTGACGTAACAGTGCCAAACACGTTTGCCGATGGATCCCCACCACGCCAGGCCCAGCACGGCCCAGCATGCACAGCGTGACTCACATCCTCGTATGGGTGCATGAGCGACGTCACAATGCCCAGCAGCTCAACCATGAGCACCGGGAAGAGAGAGGCCAGGGTGACAATTCCAAAGCCCTCCAGCGCCTGCCCAGCGCCAGCCGCCACGCTTTGCTCGAGCGCCAGCGTGGCCAGCCGCTTCTGGCGTTGGGAGCGCATGACGCCGATGCCGAGCGCCAGCAGGATCTGCGGGTGAATTGAGGGTGATTGGAAAGACTGGCAGTGAACAGAGGGTTTGCTGAGGAGCAGCTGCAAGCCGTGGTGTGCATAGGTGCACAGCTTGGCAGGGCACTTGGTGGGAGTGCATGGCACTGCAGGCAAGCAGTACTTGCCGGGACGGTGACAGGCCCAGTTGTCACGCCTCCGCAGTCCCACGCCACTCCTAGGATGGGCGCCAGGTCGCTGTTACCCCACTGCAGCACGGAGGCGGGCATATACAGGTACAATTTGGTGTAGGGTAACATGTTGCAGCAAATTGGGTGGCAAATAGTGTACTTGCATCGGCAGCAAGGCGACCAAGTGGTGCACGCTGTGTGCGCTCGGGCCTCTGAACCGCCTGCAGCCCTGCATGCTGCGGGCTGCACCCTGCGAGCTCCTACATGCGCTGCTTGCCTGCATGTAGCAGGCGGCGCCGACGGTTGGGGCCAGGGTGAGGTAGATGAGAGGCTTGAGAGGCCTGCATGGGGAACAGCACGGCACATTGGTAGGGGCATGTGTGGGCACCCACGCTAGGCGAGGTGCTCGGCCTGTGCCAGTACGGTGACAGCTTGCTCAATGAGCCAGTCTGCTTGACCAAAGCAGTGCTATGCATGGCGCTGCCTCTAACACAAACAGCTGTACGCGTGCAACACACGCATGCTGCGGCAGCGTGCCAGGCATGCACGCTGTGAGCGCTGTGCCCACCAGTTGCAGATGAAGCGCAGCGTGCCAATCACGGCAGCCACGCCCACTCCCAGGCCGATACACAGCACCAGGATTTCCTGCACAGGGCACAGCTGGCCGATAACAAGTGAGCGTGTTACCACAGTGCCAGTATGGCAGACAAGTCGCCCTGTCCCTGGGGCATCCCGCTGCCCCAGCTGCGCTGCCGAGTGTACAAGCACCCCAGCAGGTGCCAGCCCTGTGCTGGCAGCCTCCCGCGCTAATGCGGGCGGCGCCCCAGACTTCTGGGCCCCGGCACCATGGCCATTTAAAGCCCCCCAAATGCTCTGCCTCCAGCCTCACCTGCTGCTGGTTCATCAGATAGTAGAGGTACGGGGCTTCTGAGGGGTCAACCTGTTGGGGGCGGGAAAGAGCAGGCAGCCCGGCGTAAGTGGCCCTCTGGGACTTTCAGAGCGTGCCGTATGACCCGGCAGCGGGAACAGGGCTCAGGGGAAGGGGGGAAGCGTGCTTGGCCACGCAGCGTGTCAGTAGCAGTCACCAGCAAGAGAGAGCAGAGGGCGGACTCCAGGGCAGGACGGCGCAAGCCAAAAGCCGGACGTCAAATGCCAGGCCAACGGTATTCTGCTCACACACAAGGAAAGCAGCCCAGCCAGTGTTGTTCTCACCAGGGATGCCAGTGGTCGGATGGCGCTGATGGCGGGCTCTGCATATGTGACCAACACACCCAAGAAGAAGGAGACCAGGAGCACGACCGACACGTGCACCTTGGCTGGCAGCTCGGAGCCCAGCAGCTCGGCAAAGGGCTGCAGAGGGGAGCATGGGACAGCACCCATGTAGTGCAAACATGCTTGTGAACCAGCAGATAGGGTGCGGGGGGAGTGCAGGAGGCACTGTACTGCCGAGGCCTGCGCGCCAGGGGCATACGGGGGGGGCAAGGCTTGGCAGTCCGCTGGCAGGGGGCTTGTCGGCGGGCGGTTCAGTGGGCGCATGCCTGAAAAGTGAGGGTCCACCCCTGCCAGACTGGCATGCAGAATCTGATGCAGGTTGGGGGCATCCAGGCAAGGCGCTTCTGCTGCTGCACAATGTAGTACTGTAGTACTGTCTTTCTACCCACAGACATGTCACATGACGGTCACGTAGGGGCATCTGGCGGCCGAGCCGCCAGCCTGACTGCCTCACAACAACCGCCTCCCAACAACACCAGCAGCAGGCAGCGGCCAGAAGGAGTTTCAAGCCCCGGATGCACACACATCGCCCTTGGAACACTCCAGTACACCGGGAGAAGCAATGTGGTTTGTGCTGGCCTCACCATGATGCAGACGCGCAAGCCCTCCAGGAACGCCATGAGCCCAAAAATGGCACACACCAGACCCATGACCTGCGCTTGTGTGAACAGTTCGGGGGGCGTGCGGAAAGCCAATTTCGATCAGTCGGGGGGGCGCGGGGAGAGACAAATCGATGTGACGTGGGGTCAGCTACAAGCATGAACAGGTTGCTGCCCAGAGACCGGCCTGGCCAGAGAAGCAGCGGCATGCTGGCGGCACGCTGGTAGAAACTGGGCTGGCGGCACCGACCTGCAGCCCTGCATCTAGCGGAGCCTGCTGGAAGAAGATGGCCAGCACCAAGATCTGCAGCCAGTGATGTGAGGGATGTGCCTATCGTTATGGAACATATGCAAGCTGTCAACGGGTGGCAGTTCTACAACTCCACTACAGGCCTAGGGCGGGCAGCGGCGCCCGCCCAGACATCGGCACAGGCGGGGACCACCCTCCTGCCTGGCCCACCCCGCCGCGCCTGGAGCAGGGAGATGGGTATCACCGCTGCGAGCTGCTCCTTGAACAGCTGCCAGTAGTGCCAAATGAGGTCGCGGGCCGGAGCGGAGAAGCCCCACCCAACCAGTCGCCGTTCAGCGCTCTCTGCGCGGCGCGCGCTCCACTCCCTCATTCGTGATAACATGCTTGCTTGCTTGATGTCAGTGTCTGAAATACACACGAAGGCTTTGTGGTGCACAAGGATGGCCCGCTAGGGCATGCCCTAGCAGGCACGGCAAGGTTCTTCAGCAGGGTATGTGGAAGGACCGCAAATAGGCTGATTCAACTGGGTCTGAGTAGCTGGGTTCGGGCAGCACGGCGCAAGGCCTGCAGGCGTGAAGATGGCGGGGCGCAGCGCTAGCGCTCCTAATAAGCAGAACTGTACCGGTCTGCGGTGCAAGCCGCCACTTGGGCAAGGTGCTCCTGAGGGCAAGATGCTTCTGACCTACCTCAGCGTGCCGTTTGCGTGGAGGTCGCTGTCATCGCAGTATATGGGTTCGGCCATGTCTGATATAATTTGTAGGCAGGCAGCATGCCCCGGTACGCAGGCGTGCACGCGGCACAGGCGTCAACACCAATCTTTCAAAAGTGTACCGCTGCCGAGAGCACAAAACTCGGGTGAGGGGGCAATTTGGTGGCATGTTTGCTGCCGTTTACATAAGAGAACCTGCCCCGGCAGCCCAGCGGCCCAGCGCCCAAAGTGTACCTGCGCCGCAGCCCGACGCTCGCGATGGCAGAGGCTCCGGCGTGCTGTGCTTCAGGCGGCGTGGCAGGGTAATTGCCATGTGCTTTTGCACAGAGCCCTTGCATTTGCGTTCAGATGCGCAGTTGAAACATGCATGGCAAAACGGATGTTCACCGTCTCTTGCGCCGCGTCACCATCGCCGTCAGCTGGCGCCGCCTGTCGCTTTGTTGGCATCTCAACTAGAGGGACTCTGGCGATGCTAGCGGTGCCACCGGCGTCCTTCTGTGACAGTATACCACCAATTCAGCCTTACATGCTCGCGAGAGTGTGAAGACCACGCTTGCCGATGTGGTGCGCGCTTGGTGCGGGAGCCTTTGGCACCGCCTGACCGCCCTTCAATCTTGTCGCTATACTAATAGACCTTAAAGCCGCACTCAGCCCGCCGCTGACTCCTGTCAGTTTTTTCGGACGGGCGTTCTGCGGGCGGCTGGGCGACTGGTGCGAGACAGCCATGTCTTGCTCGGGTAGCGGCTATGCCGGTAGGCACCGGGAGCGTGCCGAGGCGCTGCAGCGCGCCTCTGCCGCCACTGGCCGCCGCCGCTCCTCAGGCGCCGCGCTGTCCTCGCTGCTGGCCCAGCATCCCAGCAGCTATGACGGCCGCAAAATTGCCGCGGTGGACAAGAACATCGAGTCTCTGGATGTGCTGCCGGAGCGTTACGCGGGCGTCAAGGTGCGTGGTGGACGTGTGGCTAGCATCCATGGCCTGCCGCTGGGCGCTGGGTGCTGCTCATCTCCCCGCCAGCTGTCCCGCTGCGTGCACCCACCACGAACAACCGCCCCCACCCCCGCCCGTCCCCGCCCCTCCCGCCCCCGCAGACGCTCTACCTGAGCAAGAATGCGCTGCGCAGTCTGGCCGGTGTGGAGCAGTTCCGCGAGCTGAAAGCACTGTCGGCGGCAGACAACCTGCTGACAGACCTGGACTGCCTGCAGGCGATGCCGGCAGCCGGCATAGCGCTGGAAGCTGCCTCTTTTGAGGGCAACCCCATGGCCGACCTGCCCAACTACCGCGCCCATGTCATACACACGCTGGGGCCCTCCCTGGCGGTGCTGGACAACCGGTCGGTGGCGGCGGAGGAGCGCAGTGGGGCGGCGGCGGCGGTGGCGCATGAGGCGGTCATGCTGGCGCTCATGACCTCCAATGCCTGCCTGGTGCACAAGCTGGGGCGCGCTGTGCAGGTTTGGCCATGCGCGCGCTGCGTGGGGGCCATGGCCGTGGGTGCTTGCTGGTCACATGCGGGCAGCTGGCACTCTGTTGGGGACGGGAAGGTTGCACACTTCTAGCACAACGTGGGGTGCCGGCTGCTGGCTTGTGTCTCCAGAGTGTGCCAAAGAGCTGCATGCTGTGCTGCCCAGCTGCCTCTGACCCCGTCCCGATTTCCCGCTTGTGCACCGCAGCTGGTGAGGCTGCACTGTGAGCTGCAGTGCGCGGTGCTGGGGGGTCAGTACGCGGTCAGCGGCGGCAGCGGCGAGGCCCCCGGCACCCAGCTGTGCAGCGGGCGGGGCGTCAGCCGTGTGCTGCAGCTCTGGGACTACGAGAGCACCCTGGGCCGCCAGGTGGGTACCGTGTGCTGGTGATGGTGGCGCGGCTCGGTGAGGATCAGGCTGGACATACCTGTGCAGCCATGCCCTGAACTGCCTGCCACCCCAGGGGCTCCTGCCAATGCTGCCCACTGCTGTTTCAGGAGCGCCACGCCATTGGGCTGGCCATTCGACGGGAGGTGGGGCGCCGCTACCGCAAGCTTGCAACGGCGGGCGGCAAGCCTGACGGCAGCACCAAGCAGTGGCAGCAGGTGAGATTGCAATCAAGCTGAATCTATAACATTGTTGGTTCATATAAAGTCAGACTGGGCACTGCCTCAATTCTCGCGCCTCTATCTTAGCCAGCTGCCTTCGCTCATTCCACTTTTCCCTGTCTGACAACTGGGTCTGCCCTCGCTCTATAAACCTCACCTGCCCCGCTTTCTTCTCTCACCTTTCACTGCAGGCGTTTGCACAAGTGATGCTGCTGCAGCAGGAGACCATTGCCAGCCTGATGGGGCTGCTGGAGGAGGCCAAGGCCGAGACGGCTGCCAGCCTGGCGCCCCTCACCCGCCCGGCCTCGCCCACCAAGCGCGCTGCACTAGAAAGCGAGGCGGAGGCCAAATCCCGGGTGCTGCAGGACAGGTGGGTTTCCGGTGGGGCGTTCCGACAGGCCAGCGGTGATGGTGCTTCATCTGTGGGCCGTGTTTTCTAATCATGCGGTCAAGAGGTGTTTCCGGTGCGAGACTGAACCTTTCTTGGCCCCTTTGTCTGTGTATGTCTGCTGCCAGGGAGGCTCTGATTCAAGAGCTGCGGGATGCGTTCCTGGGCCTGGCAGATGCTCCGGGTCACGCCAACTCAGAGCTGCGGGCGGCGCAGCTCGAGGCGCGCATTCGGGAGCTGCATACAGCGCTAGAGGCAGCAGGTGACAGCCCGCAGCATCTGGCTGAGCTGCCATCGCCTCGAGCGGTGTGGGCGATCGCAGCAGTGCGGCCTGGGGCAGCCCCAGCATCGCCCACCGCAGTCAGATCGCCGGTGCACCGGCGGGTGGGCAGCGCCTCGCTGAAGAGCGCACTGAGGCAGCAGCAGCACCCCAGCAGTGACGGCTGGTCCCCAGTCCGCCCAGGCACGGGTGGTGCCGCTCCGATGCGGCCAGCCTCAGCAGTGTCGGGTGGGCCGGCTGCTTCGCTGCCTCGGCCAGGCACTGCAACTGCCGGGACATGGCAGCTGCAGCAGGAGCAGCTTCCTGAGCAGCAAAACGTGCAGCAGCAGCAGCAGCGGCAGCAGTGGCAGGCAGATGATGGGCTCGCAGTGTTTGAGGAGGCACGGTGCCAGACGCCGCGGCCATTCCAGGGCAGCAGACCAGCCAGCGCGCAGGCCCCACAGGCCCAGGAGCTCACCATGCATGTGCAGGCTCCTGGTGCGGGAGTTTTGCAGCAGCAGCCTGTGAGACCGCAGATGGCTAGCAGGCCGCCATTCAGGCCTGCTTCTGCCTCTGCAGCTGGCAGCCCATCGTGTGCACCGCCTGGCGTCTTGGTGCGCCCCTCCTCTGGCAGTCCCCCTCAGGTGGGTTGAGGTTACAAAAAAAAGATGTGATGTGAACAGCTGGGGAGATGCCAGGTGGGGACAGAGAGGGAGTGGTCAAATGTGTGTTTGTTGACATGCCAACCTGCCCCCCCGTGCTCGTTGGTGCCTTGCCTGCTGCAGTGGATGCCCAACCCTCTGCCTCGCACCATCAGCACCAGCGGTGGCGGCGGCGGCGGCTCCCCCGGCGCAAGCAGCCCGCGCAAGAACAGCCTGCAGGAGGTGCTGCGGCTGCTGGAGAGGGAGGGGCGGGTGAATCAGGTGAGCAGCTGCGATAGGGGAGCTCCTGTGTTGCCGTGTGCCTGCTTGTCACCCCTCTGGTTTCACACCCCTCTGCAAGCTCTCAGTGCCGTGGTTGCAACATTCACCATGTGGGTGGGGGAAGACAGTATGTCTCCCTGTTCCTACTTGGCTGACGGCCTCCTTCTGCTTGTAAGTGTGCTTACGGCTGCTCATGCCCTCTACCTTTCCCCCTCCTGCAACCACCCAGCTTGAGACACTCAAGTCGGCGGTGGCCCAGTACGAGGCCCATGCGGCCGAGCTGCAGGCGGGAAACACTGAGCTGGCAGAGGCACTGCAGCAGGTGCAGCAGCACGCGTGTGAGCTGGAGGAGAAGCTGGCGGCTCAGAGGGCCGCTGCGGAGAAGCAGGCAGCTGCAGCAGCAGAGCAGGTCGTGTCTCTGCGGCATGCAACTGGGGAGCAGCAGGCAGCAGCCCACATGCAGCAGGCTGAGGCAGAGTCAGTGCAGCGGCAGCAGGTGCTGCAACTGGAGCAGCTCGGGTGCAAGCTTGAAGAGGCGGTTGCCAGCCGTCAGGCACTGCAAGCGCAGCTAGAGCTGACCGCAGCAGAGCAGAGGCGCTTGTTGGAGGTGGCCGCAGAGGAGCGCCAAGTGGCGGCTGCTCTGGCGCAGCGCGAGCGGGCTGCTGCAGCGGCGGTAGAGTCGCAGCTGATGAGCCGGGTGGCTGAGCTGGAGGAGCAGAAGTTGGTGCACCTGAGCATGACGGTGCAGTCCTTTGAGGAGGAGTGGAAGGCGGAGGCGGCGCGTGCAAACGCCCTGGAGGACCGGGCGGTGGATCTATCAGTGCGGTTGGCGGCCTATCAGCAGCGGAAGCAGGTGGAGGAAGCCTGGTGAGGCGAGGTCGAGGCTGTGGGCGGTTTTAACCTGCATCGAGCGGGCTTGCTGAGCAGTCAAAGGCGCAGCAGAGTTTTGCTATCAAACACCTGGGCAGACTATGGGACTTGCTGAGGCATGGTCTGCTGTGGGCACCTGCTGGGCACCTGCATAGGCACCTGCTGAGGCGTAGTGTGCTGTGTGTAGCAAGCCACGCTCCTCACCTCACATGCTCGACCTGCTGCTGCCGCCTCCCCCTGGCTGCAGCGCCCAGCTTGCGGCCCGCGCCGTGCTGCGCCGTGTGCTGTATGACTGGCGTGACGCCGCCTCTGAGTCTGTCTACCTGGGGGCCATGAAGCAGCATGCTGAGGAGCTGCACCGCCGCCATGTGCTGGCCGCCTGGCTAGCCAATTGGCGGGTGGCGGTGCAGCGCAGCCAGCTGCTGGCAGCGCTAGAGGCACAACGGGAGCGCCGCCAGATGCATGCTGCCTGGCAGACGTGGTGCACCTACCGGCAAGACTGCGTTGTGAACCGCGGCTTGGAGGCCGCCGGCCACCTGCACCGCGAGAGGGCGCTGCTGCGGCAAGCCTTTGTGTCCTGGCAGGCCGTGGTTGTGACGTCGCGGCAGGTGGAGCTGCCGTACAGCCACCCCACCATGCAGGCCGCGGCCCGGCTGCAGCGCCTCCGCCTGCAGCGAACCTTCTTTGCTGCCTGGCGAGGGCACATGGCCGAGCACGTGCTGCCGCGCATGGCAGCCGTGCAGCTGCGGGTGCTGGAGCAGTTCATGGGCAGCCAGCGGCGTGCTCTGGCTGCCTGGCAGCAGTACGTGCAGCAGCGGCGGCAGGGCAAGATGCTGCAGGCAAGTGTGGGTGCATATTCGCTAGATTGTGCTTCAACTGCCTGCAACATAGCCTTCGACTGGCTGCAACTGCTGCTTGTGCTGCTTCACCGCTTCTGCACCAATACCTCTGCATGTGGCAATGCGGCGTTCACACGCCACCTGCAATGCGGCCTCCCACCTGCCTGCAGGGTGTCGCCCAGGAGCACCGCATGCAGCGCTTGCTGCTGCACTGGCGGCAGGCTGCCCAGGAGTGCAAGGATGAGCGTGCTGCCACTGTGCGCGCTGCGTTCACCAGCGAGCACCTGCTGCTGCGCAGGGGCTGGCGGGCGTGGCAGCTGGCGGTGCAGGAGAAACGGCAGCGGGTGCAGCAGCGGGCGCTGGCTGACCAGCACCTGCACCAGAAGCTGCTGGCTCGCGGCTGGCCGAAGTGGCAGGAATGGACGGCAGTGTGCCGGGGCATGGGGCAGCGGCACGCGGCTCGCCTGCAGACGTCAGCGTTTGCCGCCTGGCGACAGGCTGTCAAGGTGGCCGAGAAGAGGTGAGAACCGAAAAGGCAGGTTCAGGCTTGATGCACTGCGGCTGCAGTTTCGTGTGGCCTCGTGCTCCTTACCTGGCATCAAGGACCCTATGCATTGTGGCCAACCCTTTTGGCAACTGGTTAACGCCTGCATGCACATTTGTGCGTATTGTGCAGGCGGAAGGCTGTTGCCATTCACCAGCGCTGCCAGCAGCGCCGCTTCCGTGCCTCGCTGGCCGCCTGGCGCATGGAGGTGACAGCTGCAAAGGCACGGCGGCACCAGGTTGCCCATGCACGCGCGCTGCTCGAGCGCCGCCTGTTGAGCCGCGTCATTGCCGGGTGGCGGCGGGCTGCGCTGGCGGGCAAGTTGTACCAGACGCTGGACCTGGTGCACGAGCTGCAGGGGGCAGTGGAGCGTGCGCGGGAGGAGTTGGAGCACAAGGCGCAGCAGGTGGGTCCAGCAGTGCAAAGGGCGGAGGTGGGGAAGGGAGGGGTAAGTGTGTGGCGGCAGCCAGGCGTGCGTGGGGATTAAAGGCAAAGACAAGGGATGCGAGGGTTGCTGCGCATGCTGCCAGCCTGGCAGCAGCATTGAGCTGCGCCCAAGCAAGCCACCCGCGACCGTGGGCTTCTGCTGCGTCTCCTCAAGCCAATTTCAAGCGTGGCCCTCTGCTGCAGGTTGAAGCGCTGAGCAGCATGCGGGTGACGTATGAGGGCACCTCAGATTCGCTGAGCGTGAGGGTGTCCTCTCTGGACGCTGACCTGGCGGCAGCTCAGCGTCAGGCAGCCGAGCTGCAGGAGGCAGCTGATGCAGCCCAGGCAGACCACGAGGCGGCGGCAGCGGCCCTGGAGCAGGTCCTGGCTGATCGTGCAGCGGTAGAGGCGGAGGGTGCTGCAGCAGTGGCAGAGCGCGACGCGGCGGTGGCAGCCAAAGAGGTCGCTGAAAGTGAGCGAGCAGCTGCCCGCCGGGCGCAGCAGGCAGCTGAGCGGCAGGCATCCGAGGCAGCGGACAGGGCTGAGGCCACCGCTGCAGCTGTCGCAGCTGCCACAGCACGGGCAGACGAGGCATCCACAGCGCTGGGTGCGCTCCGTGAAGAGCACGCTTTGCTGGCTGCACAGCTGGCAGAGGTGCAGGCACAGAAGCAGCGCTTGACCACAGATTTGGTGGAGGCAGTGGGTGAGGTGCAGCACACTGCTGACCTGCTGCAGCGGCTAGAGGGCGAGCGAGACAAGCTGCGTCTGCAGCGGGAGCAGGCGGAGACGGCTGTTGTGGCTGCAGCAGCGGAGCAGCAGGCAGCGCTCAAGCAGGCCGAACGGCTGACGCAGCTGTGTGAGGATCAGCAGCAGCAGTGCCAGCGCCTGCAGCACCAGGTGGTGCAGCTACAAAGCTCGCTGGCGGATCAGGCGTCACTGCAGGCAGACCTGGCACAGGTGGGGAGGGGAGGGGAGGAGAGGGGTGGGGCCTGGGTGGTTGGGTGAGTTTGCTGTATGCACGGCTCTGGGCACGAACCAGGGCCAAGGCACAAGCCACGTGTGGTTGAGTGGCAAAAGAGGTCAATCTCTCTGGTAGTGGTGCATCAAGCCTCCCCCTAAGCCTGAACAGTTTTCTGTCCACTCTTCTTTCTGGCTCCACAGCTGGAGGCATTCAACACGCTGCTGCTGGCGGACAACGAGACCATGCGGAGCCAGGTGGACAGCTTTGCTGCCTCCGTGCAGCGGGCAGAGGGCAGCAACGCCGAGCTGCTTGCAGCGGCACAGGCGGCCGCAGAGGACCAGCGTCAGCTGCAGGAGCGGTGCCAGGCGGCAGAGGCTGAGGCTCTCCGACTGGGCCGCTTAGCAGACAGCCTGCATGCCACCCAGGCGGCTCTGGAGCGCCAGCTGGCAGCGGCTCGCGAGGAAGCAGCCCAGGCAGTTGCACAGCAGGAGGATCTGGCAGCGGTGGTGGAGTCGCTGACTGGCGAGCGGGACGCGCTGTCTGCCAGAGAGGCTGGGCTGTGCGAGGAGCGGGATGGGCTGGAGGGCGCTGTGGAGCACCTGAGGGGGCAGCTGCTGGAGTCCAACGAGGTGCTGGAGACGTGCCGCCGGATGCTGGCAGATACGTGCTCTGTGCAGTGAGTGGGACTGCGGTTGGGCAGGCGGGCAGGCAGGGGCAGGCGGGCAGGCAGGCGCGCTGCACTTGTCGAGCTTACGATCTCCTGTCGGCCCAATGCTGCTCGTCTGTTGACTTGCCTGGGCCTTGGAAGCAAGCAGGGCACGTCGGCTGGTTTTTACATGGCAGCTTTATACTGCAGCCACTGCACGTGCCGGTCACAGCCTGCGGTGGCACGTCTCCTACACCTCGTGGCGCGTCAAAGTTGCCCCCGCAAGTGCCGCACAGTGCCATCCCCTGATCTCATTCGCCGTACTGCCACATCGCCTTGGCTGCCTGCAGGACCGCCGCTGATCAGCAAGCCGCATCCCTCACAGAGCTGCTGAGGAGCGTGCAGGCGCAGCTGATGCTGAAGGATGCTTCCATCAAATCGCTCACCCGTGAGAACACGCAGCGTGCAGAGCGGTTGCGGGCGCTGCAGGCGCAGGTTGCAGCCCTGTCGCCGACCGCCGGCGACAGCCTGCCGGCACAGCAGGGCCAGCAGCTGGGCACTGGCATGCACGTGCCAGAGGCAGGCTCAATGCTGGGCAGCGGCAGCAGCGGGGCGGGTGGCAGGCGCAGCTCTGTGGTTGCCAGGCCTGCCAGCCCAGCGGCAGGGCTGCACCAGGCAGCTGCTTACACATGGGCATCGACAGGAGGCATGCTGGCCTACGGCTCTCTGCCCCAGCACAGTGCCAGCCCTGCTGCTTCACCAAACTCAAGCAGCAGCACGGGCGCCAACCGGCAGCAGCCGGCTCAGTTCAACTTCCCCTCGGCTGTCGCTGCCTCGCCGGCACCCTCCTATATTTCCCTCCCCGGTCCACAGCCCTGGCAGCACAGCCCGGCAACCGCCTCACCACACACGGGTGCAGCCCCTCTCAGCAGCGCCAGCAGTCGCAGTCGCAGTGCCAGCTTGCCGCCCGCAGCCTGGGCCAGCAGCGCAAGCAGTGGCCGGAGCCGTGCTGCCTCTGTAACCTTTGCCCAGCTGCTGCCTGGCGGCATTGGCAACGACACCGGCGGCGGCGCTGCTCCCAGCATGGACGCCTCTGCTGTGCCTGCTGGTCTGCATGACCAGCAGATGTCTTATCTGCTCGACTTGGTGGCAGCAAAACGCATCACAGCAGGCCAGGCGCAGCAGGTGAGGCAGGGCGGGGGCAGAGTGGGGTGACTGGTGGCAGATGGCGGATGGGTGGTCTCGCGGCCAGCAGACGCCAACGCAACCCAGCGCAGGGGCTCCAGCTCGTGCATGCTGCTTCCCATGCTTCCCAATGTGGGTGGGGTGCGCTCTTGGCTGATGCGCTTGCCCGTTCCTGCACCCACTCTATGCTGTGGTGTGGCGCAGGTCATCAACGCGGCTGTTGAGGGAGACGCGCGGCCGCTGCTGCACATGCTGACGGCCGTGCAGCAGCAGGCAGAGGCCAGCAGTGGGGGCAGCAGCCAGAATGCTGCGCCTGCTCCAGTGGCAGGCCCTGTGACTTCCGAGGAGGTGGCAGCGGTGCGGCGGGCAATTCACAAGCTGGCGAGCAGACCAGCACCAGTGGGCGCCGCACCACCTCCTGCCTGATCTCTCATTCTGCGTGATCTCTTATTGCTACTATGAACCTCCTGTGTATATCCTAGTCACGAGCCACAACTCTTACACTGTGGGTGTTCAGCGCCGAAGGCAGGCTGTGCGCTTGAGCAAGATAGCCTGCCTGAGGTGAGCGCAAGGTACCAACTGGGCGTGAAGCAAGTTGAGACATAAAACGTGAGTTGAAATGCAAAGCCCTGGCAATGCGGCTGGGATGTTTCGCAAGGAGGGATGTGATTGATAGTCTTATCTGCCCGCAGCGAGCGAGGAACAGGGGGTAAGAGCTGCGTGTGGCGCCCTCCACGGCACGGCGGAAATGGGGGGCACGGGGGAGGCGGGGTAGCACAGGCGGTGGGGTGAAAGAATGTAAAAACGCGCGGTGGGGTTGGGGAGGGGGGGACGTAGCATACAGCAGGGGCGAAGCAGTGTAGCGCAGCACTCGGGCAAGCGGGGGGAAAAGGGCGGTTCAGCCAGAGCGGGCATGCGGAGGGCTGCCCCCACATCACACTCGGAGTTGCAAAATGGGGCGGGGGAGGGAGGAAGGAGAGGGAGGCACAGGGGGGTGATGGCCCAGTCATCACCGGGCATTTGTTTGGTAGGAGGCAGTGTCGAGAGGGGGGCACACGTGAGCGCCCATCAAATTGGAAAGGAAGCGGGCAGTATTCGACGGAGGGGAGAGGCCAACGGCGCGGCCTGGCATGCCCTCATCTAGTCAGGCAGGCGGGCAGGCCCGCACCCACACACTGTGGGGGCGGGTCTCACGGCGCCCGCCGCCGGGGCTGCAGGGCTGCTGGCGTGCGGGGCAGAAGAAGATCGCTGCGCGACCCCGCACGCCGTTTCGGTGTGCTCGCTCACGCGGGGGTGGGCTGGATGCGCAGGCGATCCTTCTGCTTCTCAGAGGGCAGCTTGATGTTGGTTGCCAGCCCCCACTTCTCCAACTGCTTGATGACCAGCCAGGTCATGTCCCACTGCCCCTCCTCCAGGCCGTGGCGCGCCGAGAACTCAAAGGCGTGGTGGTTGTTGTGCCAGCCCTCGCCAAACCCAAGGATGCCGACCCACCAGTTGTTGCGCGACTGGTCGCCTGCAGGCAGACAGGCAAGTGTTTCAAGGGGGTGTTAGTAGGTGGCAGAGAGTTTTCGCGCAGGTGCTGAGGGGCTCGGCCTTGAAGCTGCTCTTGTTAGCTATATAGCTTCCAATGCCCAGGCGCTGGCTGGGCCGCACCGCCGGCTCATGCTTATGCAGCTGCACAGCAGCCTGCCTCCGGATGAGAGCACAAAACCGGCAGGCTCAACGGGTGACCTTTCACCTCACCACCACTGCAGGCCCGCTAAACTGCGTCTGTTGTGTGCAGATGAATGCAGCCCAGAAGCCCTGTTCCTCCCCTGCCTGCTAGCTGGGCTCACCAGTGTTGTATGTCTGGCCACCCCAGAGGTGGGAGGCGGAGTTGACAAACCAGGTGACGTGGTAGACCCACACCACGCGCAGGCAGCCCGCCCAGAGGAGCGCGTTCCAGCCGCCCAGCGCAAACAGCGCCGCAAACTGCCCAACCACGTGCCAGGTGTAGTGCTTCTGCAGGTGCTTGTAGAAGGGGTCCTTGGCCATGTCTGCACAGCAAGCACAGCAGGGCGCAAGGGGTCACAGCAGGGTGTGAGAGCACGGCGCGGCACAGCGCATGGAGCGGTCGCAATAATACGCTGAGCACAGCTGGGACGGCGGCTTCTGAAGCAGTGCAGACATGGTCGAGCGCAGCAGCGGAAGCAGGAGCAGCAGCAGTCCTTTGCAAACGTGATTGGCTGCCCAGCCCTGCGCTCTGCAGCCGTGGTGGTGGCCGCTGCCCGGCTCACCTGACGCGTTGGAGGTGTCGCTCACGCGCTTCTGCGTGGCCTCATCGTCCAGCAGCCAGCCCATGTGGCTCCACCAGAAGCCCTCGTACACAGAGTGGGGGTCCAGCGGCGTCTCGCAGTGCAGGTGGTGGTAGCGGTGGCAGGACACCTGCAGAGGGCGGGGCAGGGCAGGGCAGCACGGTGAGGGGCACGCAAGCAGCCGTGGGCACAGCTGTGGGGCAGGCACGAGGCCTCACCATGCGACGAGGCCACTCGCATCTGCCCTGCACTTGCAGGTGCAGGGCACCTGCACCCACCCCCCCCTTCCAGCTGCTGCAATCACTCTCACCAAGATGTGCGGCCCTGCCCCGGCCCCCCCCACCCTTTTCCCTTGAGCTCACCCACTCCATCGGGTCTCCCTGCACGCTCAGCACGCCGCAGTACGCCAGGATGTACTCCACCCACTTGGGGGTGGTGAAGGAGCGGTGGCTGAGCTGGCGGTGGAACGAGGTGGTGATGCCCAGGCAGCCGGTGATGAAGTACTGCGGGGGGAGAGCAGGGGGTGGGGGAGCGATGCAGGTGATGATGATGATTCAAGGAAAGGGCAGCTGCACTCGTGCAGCAGGAAGCTGCCAGAGGGTGACAGAATGGCCCGCCAGAAACACGTGCGGCATGGGCCAGGCAGCTGCCGCTCTGTCGGTAGTGTCAGTACGGCAGCGCGGGTTGCTGATCGCATGCTGCCGTGGATGCTGCTGCAAAAAGCTCCCTGGCTCACCATGCCCATGAACATGGCAAAGTTGGACCAGGAGAAAGTGAAGAGCGCCAGCGCGGCGCCAAGGTGCACCGCTGACATGTAGCCAAGGTAGATCTTGTCCTGCAGAATCGTCACGGCAGGTGGGGATGTCAGCCCAAATCCCAGTTCTGAAAGCAGCTCGTAACCAGCACAGCGTAGCAGCCCCCAACCTTACCAGCCTGCCGCTCTGCAGCTGCCCGCCAGGCAGCCCTGCCGAGCAGCACCCACAAACTGGCGGCACTCAGCACCCACACAAAAAACAGGCAGCACCCAGCACCCACAAACCTTGACGGTGAACACGCGGTCAAAGAACAGCTTGGTCTTGGACTTGGCGTGGACGTCAGAAAAGAGGACCTTGTGAGCGCCCGGCACCTGAGCCTGTGCCTCGGGGTCCGGCTTGGGCGTCACCTTGCGCACATTCAGGGGCTTGGCAAAGAGGTCGTCGTACTGAGCATCGTAGCTCATGCCTGCCCACTCGGGCACCATGATGTCGCGCACAGCGGAGCCGTCAGTGGGGCTCATGGTCATGACGTCGGCAGCGGCAGCGCTGCACACAAGACAGAAAGGGAGGGGCGACGGCGGGTGACGCGCAGCGACACGTGGCGGCGGTCATACCCTGCAATCTGGCGCAGGCTGACGGCCCCCCAGGTCCAATCTGGCACTGGTCAAGTGGGGTTTGGGGCCAACCCACGCTGCCACCGTGTGACCAACCGGGGTTGACTCGTCGCGGGCGCTGCCCGCCGCGACAGCGCACGCCCAACGCCGGCGCCGCAACCAGAGTGTGCGGCCGGCGGCCACAAGAACGCCCTGGCGACCTGCGCACCTGGTCTTGCCGCTGTCGCGGGCAGCTTGGCAGGAGACGAGCCGGGCCGCCCGGGTGGCCGGGCGCCGGCTGATAGGGGCCCTCGCGGGCAGGGCCGCCACGCCGCAGCGGCTGAGCATTGCGCTGGTGGCCGCCATGGTGCTTCCGATTGGTTCAGCCGGGCGATGGGGGCCGGTGCTGTGCTGACCCACTACTAGGTGAGCCTGCTGCTGTGCGCCGGCTGTGAGGCCAGAATGAAGAAGCCGGGGAGAGGTGGGGATGAGAAGGGAGTTGCAAGAGGCACAGGTTGCAGACGGGCGCTGCAAATGGGGGCTGCGGGTTGCGTGGTCTGGCTGGCGTGTCAGATGCGCAGCACGAAACAGCAACTGAGCGAGGTGAGGACCCTACTTACTTACTCCTGCATCCCGCTGCGATCAGTCCCACAGCCACGCAGATTTTCTGTGCCCGTGGAAAAGGGGCCGCCTTCGCCATCAACTCTGACATCAACGGGACCACACAACTCCCTTCCATTCGCTTGTTTATGAACATCGTTGGCACGCATTGCCCGGAAGACCTGGCCGAGAGGCGCGCCTCTGCGGCAGCCCTCCTCCGCGCACCGTCGGCGCTCACCACTTGGGCGGCAGCACAGCACACATCCGTTGCCCGGGCCGAATTCATTCTGCTGCAGGTGTGCACTATTCTTATCAGCTGTGTTGTTGCGAATGGAGGAAGCACGTTAGTCACACCCCCGATGGGCAAGTCGAAAAGGCAGATTGCCAGTGCGCCATCAGCCAGGGCGCCGGCGCTCTTAGAAGCTGCCCTTGCCTTTATCCGCCCTGCTGCACCCTCTTGCCAATGCAGGAACTGACCGCCCCGTCTACCCACTTAGAGCGGTCGGAGCAGCAGCAGCAGCAGCAGCAGGCCACCGCTTCCGCCACAGCTGCAGCACAGAGGGAGGCCTCACCGCCGCCGTCACCAGAGCAGCAGCAGGCGGCGCAGGCGGCGCAGCAGCAGCAGCAGCCAGGCCCCGAAGAGGAGGAGCACCGAGACATTGGCATGGACCCGTACCAGTTTGAGGAGCTCAATTACTGATCCCTGATCCCGGGTCACTGCACCAGCACCCAACCGCTGCCAGCCATGCGAGGCAGCCTGGCAGGGCGACTCCTCTCGCAGGCCACGCGGCAGGCATGGTGGGGCGAGGCAGCTGGCGGCGGCAGGGGCGCTGCGGCTGCCCAGCTTCATGGCAGCTCCGCCGGCACTGCCAGCGGTGCGGCTCATACCACAGGAGCCTGGTTGTGGCTCCAACAGGCTGGCATCCGCACCCGCCACGCGCCCAAGGCGCACGGCGTGCCTCCCACAAGGGGCCGCAGTGGCCCTTTAAGGCGTGTGCTGACGCTGCTGGGCCAGGCGGCGGGGCTGGCAGTTGTGGGCGTGCCCTTGGCGGGAGCCACTGTGCTGGTGGTCAAAGGGAGGGAGGATGCGGAGGCGACTGAGCTGGTGCACAGCCTGCCGCGCACAGCGCGCGTCGTGTGGTGGGGCTGCTGGGCGACCTATAAGGCAAGTTGGACCTTACGGCAGAGGGGTGTGTGGAATTTGTGAGTAGAGCAGTTCGGCTGGCTGGCGGGGCAGGCAGGTGTCGGGGTGGACAGGCAGTCAGACAGTGGCGTGCCATCCAGCCTGCCTGCCTGCTCATCGACCCAGGGTCAGCACAACAGATGGCCCTGCCAGCCGCTGCTTGTGGCCCCTACTTGTCTTGCTGCCCCGCCTGATGCGCCCTGGCTTGCCTGTGCGCCCGTCGGCCCTGCCTGCCCTCTTCCCGCCCAGCCATTCACGCGGTGGGCCGCCGCACCTTACCCTCGCCCCTCCTGCATGCCCGCAGTACAAGTCGCTGGCATCGCAGTACACATCCGATCCTCAGGGTGCCAGCTACCAGGCAGCGCTGGGGGAGCTTCATGAGCGGGCAGCCACCAAGCTTCTGCTGATGTGCCAAGCCAACGGGGGGCTGTACATCAAGGCTGGCCAGCTGGCGGTGTCGCTGAACGCGGCACCACAGCAGTACCGCAGGTATGGCGGGACGAATGGGGCGGGGCGGGGTGGGGTGCAGCGGCATACTGAGGTGGGCTGGGCAGCAAGATTAGGAGCAGCAGAGCACCGCCGCTAAGCGTGGCCGCGGCCACTGCCCCGTGTGAACCCTTGAACCCTTGCCCCCTGCCCGTCCCGCAACCTCTGCCAGCCAGCCCACCCAGATTGCTGTGGGCATGGCATAGGGCCGTGTGCGTGGTGGCCCCCACCCTGTGCCTCTGTCAGCCTCCACCCCCCCCCCCCCCCCACCCTGCCTGCCCTGCCCTGCCCTGCCCTTGCCTGGCAGTATCATGGAGGCTCTTCAAGACCGGGTGCCTCCTCGCCCCTTCCAAGAAATCGACCTGGCGCTGGCACGGGTGAGTGAACAGGCTTCATGGTGGGCGTTAAGAGCAGGCGTCAGACACGGGGAAAGGCAGTGGGAATGCAAGGGCTTGACGATACATTGCGCTGCCATCGGGCCCCCCTGGAAGAGGGGAATCAGCAGCAGCTGTGCGCCACCTGGCAGCAACACGCGCCGCCGCCTTGCCCCACACAGGGGAAAGAAACCACGCTCTTTGCCGATCTGTGGATCAATTGGTGTTTCTGGAACCCCTGTGCAGGAGTTGGGCGGCCCCGCTGAGGAGCTGTTTGCAGAGTTTGAGCGGTCGGCAACAGCGGCCGCCTCGCTGGCACAGGTGGGAGGGTGGGGTGGGGACGGGACGCTGGTTTGCGCTTGGTGCGCTGCGCTTGGTGCGCATATGAGTGCTGCTTTCAAGCTGTCGCTGCTGCTGCGCAGTCCACTGGCACAGATAGGGTGACAGGGTGTGGTGGCGACGCTGCCCTTCTGTGTCACCGGAAGCTGCAGCGCAGCTTGACACTTGTGCTGCTGCTGCTGCTGCTGCTGCTGCTGCTTTCCAGTGCTGCTGGTGTCGCTGCTGCAGCTGCTGATCCTACTTTTTGCTGCTGCTGCTCCTGTGCTGCTGCTGCTGCTGCTGCTGCTGCTCCCCGTTTTTTGCTGCTGCCGCCGGCAGGCAGCTCGCTTGCCGCAGCGTTTATTGCCCTGGAACTGACAGAGCAGGCCGTGGCTGCATGTTTGCCCTGCCCCACAGGTGCACAAGGCGCGGCTGCACGACGGCACGTCTGTGGCAGTCAAAGTGCAGGTGGGTGCGGCGCCTGCACTTGCTCGTGCTCTGGCAGCTGTGGCAGCCCAACCCTTAGTGTGGTCCTGCAGCATCAGCGTCCGCTGCTATATCATCCCATACACCAGCTGGCCCTCTGTCAACCATCGGCTTGCGTCGTAAGCCTCGTAACTCCGGCCCCAAGCTGGAGTGTCTGGGGATGCAGTCTCCTGGGGCGCTGACCGCTCTCCACATCGCAACCGTCTGTGATGCCCCTGCCTGCCGTACCCCGGCCTGCAGTCGGTTGTTGCCGCTGACCTCTCATACACAATCCTTCCTTGGTTCCCCTGCCTGCAGTACCCCGGCCTGCAGTCTGCCGTAGCCGCTGACCTGGCAACCATGCTGATCCTGGCAGATGCCGGGCACCGCCTGTTCCCCGCCACCAGCTGGCGCTGGCTGTTTGAGGAACTGCAGCGGCAGCTCAAGTACGAGCTGGACTTCCGAAATGAGGCGTCCAATGCCACTCGCCTGGCGGCCTGCATGGAAGGCCGGCCCGACGTCACCGCCCCCGCCATCTTTCCTGATTTCTGCACCCAGCGTGTACTGACCATGGAATGGGTTGAGGGGTGCAAGGTGACAGATGTGGAGTGCCTGCTGCAGCAGGGGCTGGAGCCACGCCAGGTATGCTAGGGCCAGCGGTTGCGTGCTCATTGTTGTGTGAAGAACGCTGCAGCTGTGGGCCCCAGCCGGCTGGCATCTGGTCTTCTTTGTCTTGGCTTTGGAGCTTTCCACGTAACGGGTGTCTTTGGTCCTGGCATCTCGTGGGAGCACAGACACGGGCCACGTTGTGAGAGCCGCGGGTGGTCCCAGCCACCTGATTCCTTCCTTCCCTTCTGTTTGCTATGGGAGGCCTTGCTGCCGCCGTGACTAGTCTAGTCTAGTCGTTACAGCTTTTCACATCCCCTGAAAGGGGATTCAACTTCAGGACGAACCAAATCCTGAGAGGTTGACGAGGCATGCACCACAAGGCCCTGAAAACATGAAAACATGAAAACAGGGTCTAAAAACANACAAACTGGCTGTGTGAATCAACGAAAGTGTGGGTGCAGCACCGGGGGATGTATGAGTGGTCTAGCTGCTAGAAGTAATTGTTCCATTGCGATTTGCTGGCTGCGGCTTCAAAGAGGTCGGGGCGGCCCTCGCACAGGCGGCGGAGCTCAGAGCGGGGGATCTTGGCAGACACGTCAGCGGCATACGTCAGCCGCCGTGACTCTTCTGCCCCTCTGCGCCCCTCTCTGCGTGTGCGTAGGTGGGCATCCTCCTGCTGGACGCCTTTGCCCAGCAGACCTACCAGGACGGGTTTGTGCATGGAGACCCGCACCCAGGTGGGGGCCAGGGTGGTCCCTGATGAATGCCAGCAGTTTGAGGCGGGGGGCAGAGTGGGGAGAGTGCACGGAGACCCGCACCGGGGTGGGGCCAGGGCGGCTTGCGAATGCATCTGTGCTAGTGAATGAGTGCTCGAGTGTTCTTGAGGATTTGCTAGTGAATAAAGGGGATGCAGGGGGGCTGGTGGGGCCGCAGTTAGCGGATAAGGGGCGTGGGTCTGCCTGTGAGGCACCAGGCTGAGCAGCCAGCATGGCTACCATGCATGCAAGAAGCACACGCTGAATGCTGTGCCTGCCTGTGGATCCCCTTGAGCCTTGAGCCTTGGATTGCTGCCTTTTACTGCAGGGAACATCCTGGTGCGACTGCGCCCCGACCCACCGCCCCTGCTGTCTCGCCTGCTGCTGGGCAGCCGGCCACGGCCGCAGCTGGTGCTGCTCGACCACGGAGTGTACTTCTCCATGCCCGACCAGCTGCGCCGGTCGTACTGCCAGGTGCGTTGACGGTACTGCCTGGTGCTGTTCGACCGTGGGTTGTACATTCAACCCTTCTCCATGCTCGACCAGTTGCGCAGCCTGGACTGCCAGGCGCTGTGGTAGGCTGTACTGCCTGGTGCGGTGGTAGGCTGTACTGCCTGGTGCTGCTCAACCCTGGGGCGTGCCTTACAATGCCAGGCCGACGGGCCGGGGCCCCGACCACATCACGACCCTTGTCCCCGCCGCCTCTCCCCTTTGTGTTTGTTGGCCTGCAGCTGTGGGGCGCCATCCTGCTGCGCGATGCGAAAACCGCCCTCCTTCGTTTGCTTGCCTGCAGCTGTGAGGCGCAATTCTGCTGTGCAATGCCGAGACGGGCCTCCTTTGGTTTGCTTGCCTGCAGCTGTGGGGCGCCATCCTGCTGGGCGATGCTGAGACCGCCAGGCTGGCGGCCACTGAGCTGGGAGGGGAGCGGGCAGGGCGCATCCTTCCAGAAGTCCTGCGCCCCCGCAATTGGGCCAAAGTCACCAAAGAGGAGCGCCAGCGGGTGAGGAGGGGCGGGGTGGCGGGCGAGGGGAGCGCCGCTGCGGCCGCCTGGGCTTCCGCACGCTGCTGTCGTGCCAGCGCTGCTGTGGTGGCTGTGTCGGTTGCGTGCGTTGTTCATGGGCCGCTGCTGCCCGGTGCCCCTCTTGGACTTTAGCGTGCCAGGAATGAAGGCGCCAGGAATCAAAGCGCTGGGAATTTATGTTCAGGAACTGAGGTGCCAGCACCTGAGGTGCCACGGATTCGGGTTGATGCCTGTTGCTCAAGTCTGCCCTTGATCAGGAGCCTGCTGATCAGCTTGCTTGCTGACCTGGCATTTTGCTGCTTGCTGACGTGGCAGCCATGTTGCTGACGTGGCGGGCGCGCGTGTGCGGGTGCCTGGCAAGACTTGGCATCCAGGCCCCCCACCTCTGTCTGACCTCTGCTGTGCTTGCTTCTGTATGTTTGTTTATCTCAATTTGCAGGTGCGCCAGGAGTCGGGCATCAATTCGTTTGCTGACCTGGCGAGCGTGCTGGAAGAGGCGCCACGCTCCCTGCTGGACAGTCTGCGCCAGAGTGCGGTGGTGCGGCACACGGGTGCGCGACGCTGCGCTGCGCTGTGCTGTGCTGTGCTGTGCTGTGCTGTGCTGTGCTGTGCTGTGCTGTGCTGTGCTGTGCTGTGCTGTGCTGTGCTGTGCTGTGCTGTGCTGCGCTNGCTGTGCTGTGCTGCGCTGCGCTGCGCTGCGCTGTGCTGCGCTGTGCTGTGCTGGGCTGGGCTGTGCTGTGCATGCAGCCACTTGAGGCTGAGATTTGCCTGAGCGACATCGGGTTTAGTTCCGCATTGGGGCTGAGTTGGGCTGAGCTGGGGTGTCCCCCCGGCGGGGCATCGCAGAGCGCGGCACAAGTCGACTGTGATGTGGGCTGAGCTTCAGAGCCTGCCTTGCCTGGCGGGCCTGTTGATCCTACCTTACCTTGGCTGGCTGGGTTTCTGAGCCTGCCTGCCTGCCTATGCTTGTCATGCCTTGCTCTCAGCCGTCAAACATCCTGCATCCCCCCCTGACGCTGCGCCAAGCAGGGGTGGGGCAGAGGGGCATTGATTCATCGCACAACGTTCCTGCACTGGCTGAGCGTCTGATCCTGCCTGGCTGGCCTGTTTTGTCTGCTTCTAAAGTGGCCTGGACCCCCCACCGCCTGCCTCCTCCTGCCTGCTTGCAGCCACTTTGTTGGGTGCCACCCTGTCTGATCGCCTGCGCGTCAACGCCACGTGGGCGTACCGCGGCATGTTTGCATCCCACGAAGGCGAACAGGCACCCCTGCAGTTTGTGGGAGCTCTGCAGTCCCGCCTGAAGTGAGTCCGAGCATGCCCCAACAAATTCATGTGCCGTTACGATCGGTTGCCTTCTGGCATGTCCTTGTGTCATGGCATCAAGGGGCACGCTCAGCTGCAGCGCAAACGCAGGTTCATGCCTCGCACAGTGGCATGCTTTGGGGCCGCCCAGACTTCCGCCTCCCATGCCCTTAATTCGCACCTCTGCTGACGGCCTTGCCCTCCCTGCAGGCGGTGGCGGCTGGCGCTGCAGATACAGCTTCTGCGGTTTGCTTTCTGGGCGGCGGAAGCGGTGCACCAGGCAACCGCATATGTGCTGCCGCCCGTGGCCTGATGTGGACGTTTTCTTGAGTCCAAAGCTTGGCTGGCATCAATGGTGCCTGCGGCTGACAGCACGCCGTGGCTCCCACAGATGTCAGAGTAGCAGCTGAGCCCCAATGCCTGTCGCTTCCACCTCGCTGGACTTGTACCCGATTCTGTCCCGCCACCTGCCTCTCCAGGTGCCGTTTTTGCCCTTCTGCCCCCGTCAGCACATTCGCACCCCTCGCAACGTGCATTTCACCTCCGGTACCAGCATGCATTGCACTGTTCTTACACGACTCGCTTGCTGCAGCCATGGCGCAGCACCAAAGTTGCCTCCGCGATCAATCACTTTCCTGCCATGCCGGCAGCTGTAAGCATGTGTCCACCTCCTTCGGGAGGTACGGCTGTGTTACCTTGCTGCTCGCTCAAGGAGCAGTTGGGAAGGAAGGGGGAAGATGGGTGACCGTTTCGCCTCCCCTCGTGATGCGTGGCCTTTTGAAAGTGGCGGCTGTTTGTAGGCACCCCCCATTGGCCAGCAGCAGGGAGAAGGGTGGGGTGTAGGGGTGGGGCAGCAGCACGAGGCTGCCTGCCTGCCCAGAGCTGCTTGCCTGCCTGCCCGCCCGCTGGCCTGCCTGCCTGCAAGGGCTGCTCGCCTGCCTGCCTGCCTGCCTGCCTGCCACCTTGGGCACTCATTCGCAACCTGCAACCTGCAGCCTCACCCCAGCGTCTTGTTCTCCGTCCCCGCCTCACCTTCCATTGTGCCCCCCCGCCCTCAATAGCAACTGGCCTCAATCCATGGTCTCCACCTTCTTTCCACCATTGCCTCGCCTTTTCACCTCCCTCACCCCCTCCCCTCCCCGCCCCTCCCCTGCAGCGTGCTGGCCGCCAAGGGCGCCCTGCTCCACTAAAAAAACTATCCCCTTTCTTCCCACCACTGCCTCGCCTAACAACCTCCCACAACTCCTCCCCCCAGTCCCTCCCACCACAGCGTGCTGGCCGCCAAGGGCGCCCTGCCCGCCTGCGACGGCACCCAACCCTCAACGCTGACTCCCTCTTTTTGCCCCTTGCCTCGCCTCCCTCACCCCCTCCCCTTCCCCCCTCCTCCCCCGCAGCGTGCTGGCCGCCAAGGGCGCCCTGCCTGGTTCCAACGGCTCCGACACCCTCGCCAACACCACCGCCGCTGGCCTGATCATTGGCCTGATCATTGTCATATGCTGCTGGCTGGCGTGAACGGCAACGACGCCGCACCCACGCCTGCGACCGCCCCCAAGACCAGCTTCGATGAGGTGGCAAAGGACATGGCCTGAGCGCTGCTGATGGGCACCGTGCCAGCAAGGCAGACGGACCCTCGTTGCCCAGCCTTAAGGCTTCACCTCGCCACTGCCTCCCACCCCGTCCACCCCGCCACCAG
>JTEE01000026.1:935344-951715 GCA_002896455.3 Chlorella sp. ArM0029B | reverse complement strand
CGCCGCCGCCCAGCTGAGCCGCGTGAACAAGAAGCCCACCCTGACCTCCCGCGAGATCCAGACCGCCGTGCGCCTGGTGCTGCCCGGCGAGCTGGCCAAGCACGCCGTGAGCGAGGGCACCAAGGCCGTCACCAAGTTCACCTCCGCCTAAGCGGCGCAGCTCGGTACCTCCAGCCCTTGCACCACACCCCCAACAACTGGTGTTATTAAACACCACCCCCGCTCTTGGAAACCAATTCTTTTTGCTCTTTGGTCCTGCATGCCCTGCCTTAAAGCCTGAGTGTTGGTTGAACAACTGGGTGCCTGCTGGCCTTCACCTTGCTCGCTGCCTTCCTGCTGCCTGCTGCGCTTGGCCGCACTGTTCATCGCGGCAGGTGCGATGTGTGACAAGTGGGCAGGGGCATGTGAATGCAGCGGCTGTGGGCAAGGGGGGACCAAGCGCGGCACGTGCGCAGGAGGGGACAGGGGTAGGCAGGTCTGGGCAGGGGGCAGCAGCACCTGCACAGCTGCCAACAAGCAGCAGCAACGTATGGGAGCGTTGGCACGGAAGGGAGCAGCTACGGCGTGAAGCGCCAGTGCGCCCTGGCACCAGACTGGTAGGACTCGTCTAAATGGGAGATTCTAGCTCTCCCACACAGCAAAACTGCTGCCATCAGCCAAGCGGAGGAAACAAGGAGGTGTGCACTGCCACTCCATTGCGCCCCTGCATTTCCCCCCGTCCGAGCCACAGGTTTGGCGCCGCCGCCGTGGCGGCGTGCCTAGCGTGGCAGATCAACTTCTGTGCATCTCGGATCGCCCTGCCCTCGTTCTGTTGGACGTGGTATCCGATCCCCCCTTTCTCCCTTCTCAACGCCCGGGAAACGCGACCTCCCATGTCGGACGCCTCGTCGCCGGTCGCCAGCCTGCCGGGCGACGTTCTCGTCTCCATCCTGGCCCATTTGGACCTGCAGGAACAGTGCGCGTGGGGAGGCTGCCGCCGCCGCCTGCTGCAGGTGCCGCCAGGATGTCGCTGCCGCCCGGCCCGCTGTGGGTGTGGCGCTGTGGCAAGCCCCGCTCTTGTGCATTCACTGCTTCTTCATATCAGTCCCGCTTGCAGGCACCGATCGGCTGCTCTGGTCTGCCGTCGTTGGCTGCAGCTGGTCACCTCGACGCCGCAGCTGCTGCGGGTTGTCAGCATCACGGTTCAGGGCGGCAATCCGCAGGCGGCGGCCCGCCTGGCTTCGTTTAGCACCTGGCTGCTGGCGCATGCAGCACATGTGCAGGTTGAGCGTGGAGGTTGAGCCAGCGCGTCACGGTGCTCCGCCTGGCACATCTGAGCAGGTGGCAGCAGCCCTGTCAGCGGCGCTGGCAGGGAGCGGCATGGCAGGCGCGCTCACGGCGTTGAGGGTGGAGGCCGTCGGGCCCTTTGCCTGGGCAAGCGGCCTGAGCAGCCTTCGGTACCTTGTCCTGCTTGCACCCGATGACGGCCCCCTGCACTGGGACACCCCAGCATTTGCGCTGCCAGCTCTGGAGGAGCTTGTGCTGTCGGGGAACCCGCTGGAGCTGCCAACCACTGCCTACCTGCCGCCCTCTCTCACCAAGCTGCACCTGGAGTGCCTGAACGAAAGTGCTCTGCCACACCAGGTGGGCTGGGGTGCTCTGGAGGAGCCAGGCAGATGCGTGGGGTCCAGCGCCCGGTGCATGGACCCCTTGCCAGGCGTGTTTGCATGCGCAGGTGCCGTTTGTGCCCTAGCGTGGCTGCCTATTCCCTGTCCTCACCTTTGGCTGCTTTGACATGCTGCCCCGCTTGAACGCTGCTGCAGGTCACGGCACTCACCCGCCTGCACACCCTGGGCCTACATCATTCCAGCTGCACCGGCACCAGCTACAATACGCTCACATGTCTGTCCAGCCTGCGCCGCCTGTTGATGCGGGAGTGCCGCCACTGGCCTGCCTGCCTCAGCCGGCTGACTGGCTTGGAAGCACTGGTGCTCGACGACCGTGAAGGGACCCTGACGTTCCATGATGAGGAAGCTGCACAAGCAGTGACTGCTGCGCTCCCCTTGCTGACCCGGCTCACGTTCCTGGTCCTGGATGCTGCACGAGGGTTCCCAGAGCCACCCGTTGAGTTGGCGAGCCTCACCGCCCTGCGCTCCTTCTACTGGCTGGGCCAAGAAGAAGGCTGGCTGCCTCCTGGCCCCTGGCTGATGGGCCTCCGACGGCTCGCCGCAAGTGCATCCATAATAGGGGACAGTGCCACTGCGCTGGCCAAAGCCGTTCACCTTGAGTTCTTAAGCGTGTTGAGCACCCACCATGACCGTGCTTCGCTGAGCCGCACTTTGAACGCGGCGCTGCGTGCACCTGCACTACGCCGCCTGGTGGTGTCGACACTTGCTGAGGCACTGCCCGAGCTTGTTCAGGCTCTGTTGGAGGCGCAGCGTGAGTACCCTGCCGTTCGCATTGAAAGCCATGTGCACTGTCACAACTGGGACCCGTTTTTGGCTTGCTGCGGGTACAACCCGGCTGGCCCAACCTCGCTGGACACTTTCCTGAAGTGCTCCCCTAACTACCCTGAGTAATCGTGTTTGACTTGCATATGGCAGTCATTGCATCTCGCGTGGCCAGCACGCAAGCCCACACTACGTGTAAAGCAAACCACACACTTGTACTTGGCTGTGGCAGAAGGCTGTGTGGGCACCCGAGGGGCGAGAGCGGGCAGGCAGAAGAGGCCGCCAAGTGCAGCAACAGCACTCTTCCACTTCCCTTCACTCTCCTGCTTGCCCCGCCCGGCCCCCAGGCAGAACCGTTCCTCGCAGCCCACAGGTCGGGCAAAGCAGTGGCATGATGATGGACAGGGCGAAGCGGCAGCGAGGCTGATGGTAGCCCCACCACAAGGAGTGCAGCGAGCCAGTAGCATACGGTCAGCAAGCCCACAGCACAGCAGCAGCAACCAGAGGCTGTAGGTAGACAGGCTCGAGCACCCCCAGCAGAGAAAAGTACCAGGCCAGCGGGGGGAAGGGTACCAGGCACACCACCACAGGCAGAGGCAGCAGCAGGCAAGGCAGGCGGCATGGTTGATGCTCCTTTCCATTGAGGGGTGGTGTTGAATAACACCAGTGTTGGGTTGTGGGTGGGAGGCGCTGGGGCAGCTAGGCAGCCGCTTCAAGCGCGCTCGCCACGGATGCGGCGCGCCAGCTGGATGTCCTTGGGCATGATGGTGACACGCTTGGCGTGGATGGCGCACAGGTTGGTGTCCTCAAACAGGCCCACCAGGTAGGCCTCGGCGGCCTCCTGCAGCGCCAGCACGGCGCTGGACTGGAAACGCAGGTCGGTCTTGAAGTCCTGGGCAATCTCACGCACCAGGCGCTGGAAGGGCAGCTTGCGGATCAGCAGCTCCGTGGACTTCTGGTACTTGCGGATCTCACGCAGCGCCACGGTACCGGGCCTGTACCGGTGGGGCTTCTTCACGCCGCCGGTGGCGGGCGCCGACTTGCGGGCGGCCTTGGTGGCCAGCTGCTTGCGGGGCGCCTTGCCGCCGGTGGACTTGCGGGCAGTCTGCTTGGTGCGGGCCATGGTGCCGGAGTGTGGTGTGTTGAGAAGATTGGTTGGGTGAGGGTGGCGGCGGGGGGGCCCTCTTGTAGTCCTGCGCTCTCTGGCTGCCTGACTGCAGGTTGTGCTTTGCGATCGCACTCTGTGCTTTCCTGAACAGGCCGAGACCAGCGCTGCTAGGCGCGCTCACCCATCCGGGGCCATGCCTGTTGCTGGCTGTCAGCGGCTGCCGAGGGTGGTGTGCTTCCAAAGCACAACGGGCGGCCGTGCACAGGCGGCACACCGGATGGGTGAGCGCTCCTGTTGGCCCTTCGGAGGCTTCCCTGCCGCCGTGCCGCCGCCCTGCAGCACCATAAAAGCCACCCTCTGCACCCATCTCCTCACCCTCCCACTTCTCACCTCACACAACCCTCAACCAACCAACCAATCATGTCTGGACGCGGCAAGGGCGGCAAGGGCCTGGGCAAGGGCGGCGCCAAGCGCCACCGCAAGGTGCTGCGCGACAACATCCAGGGCATCACCAAGCCCGCCATCCGCCGTCTGGCCCGCCGTGGCGGTGTCAAGCGCATCAGCGGCCTCATCTACGAGGAGACCCGCGGCGTGCTCAAGGTGTTCCTTGAGAACGTGGTGCGTGACGCGGTGACCTACACCGAGCACGCCCGCCGCAAGACTGTGACCGCCTTTGACGTGGTCTACGCGCTCAAGCGCCAGGGACGCACCCTGTACGGCTTCGGCGCATAAACCGGCAGCCGCCTGGCACTCCAGCCTCCAAGCCTCCCTCAAAACCAAAACACTGGTGTTATTCAACACCACCCCTCCTCCTGGAAAAAAACACCCTCTGTGTGCCTGCTCACCTTCCCGTGCTGGCACCACTTTCCGGACCATCATACTCTCCCTTCCGCTGCCAGCCCTTGTGGACTGCTGCTAGCCTGGGGACAACTTGTGTTGGGGGGTATGCTGTGCTGTACGTGCCTCTTTGTGTGTGGAATCACAGCGCACCGGAGACAAAACAGCCGGCATGGGGCACTGCACTGCACTGGGTATCTGCACACTTCAACATAGGGAGCGGAAGGAAGCAGCCTGGGTTTGTGCCTGTTCGGTGCGTGGGGCCTCACGCCCGATAACGTCAAGAAACGGTCGAGGAATTTCTTTCACAAGTGATACCAGAACAGGGTGCAACGAACGAAAATCTCTCCCCCAACCCCCTCATTTGGCTATTCAGGACGGGAAGCCTCTTCTGTATTCCGCTTTGTCTGGTCTGAAAACGTGCCTGTCTCCTGGCTGCTCCCGCCTGATGGTGTGCAGGGTGCCACCGCAGGCTCCTCCAGCCGGGGTATTCCTCCTGTGCAGACTAATGCGCGTGCTGTACCTGCTGGGACATGGGCGAGAGGCATGCACAGGTGCTGTGCGGGTGAGCGCTCCCGCCTGCCGCCGACGCTGGGTGTCTCTGCCGGCACCCAACCATGCATTGCAGCAGTGCAGCGCGGTCCCGCGTCTTGTCTCAATTCACACACTGTCGGAGCTTAGTCGCACGCTTGCAAGACACAAAGCGGAGGGCAATGAGGCTGTCGCGCGGGGTGACCACGCCGCCGCGTTCCAGGCGTACAGCGATGGCATCGCCACGGCACGGGATGACGGCCTGTTGGACGACCTGGGTACAGCCGACCCGTTGGACGCAACAGTGCAGGTCAGCCACCCCGCCGCTGCCGCCGCCGCTCGCCGCCCTATCCCGTTCTGCATCCTGGCGCCCTGGCGATGTGCATTGCTGCTTTCGCCAGCTCACCACCCTCGCCCTGTTGTGCTCGATCTCCTGCTCACCAGCTGGCAGCCATGCTCTACTCCAACCGGTCCCTCACCGCGCTCAAGCTGCTGCGGTACGAGCAAGTCCTTCAAGACGCCTCCACTGCCCTCGCCCTGCTCCTCTTCAAGGGATGCTCCGAAACAGGCACGTTACCTGACTGGCTAGCTGGTACTCGACGGTGCTGCCGTTGGAATCTCGGGGGGGGGGGGAATAACGAGGGAGGCGGCTGCCTTGCATGCGGACACACTTGTGTTTTGTAACTAATGAGAACGTGCTTGCTAGGGTGGTAGCTTGTCCATGTGAAGAGCATGCCTGGCTGCCTGGCTGTGTGCTGTCAGCCTGGCCGCTGCCTTGCTCACAACCTGCCTGCCTGCCTGGCTGCCTGCCTGGCTGCCTGGCTGGCTGCCTGCCTGCCTGCCTGCAGACACCCGCTATGCGACGGAGGAGATGAGGAGTGTGTCTTGTAAGGCCCATATGCGGCGGGGTGCGGCGTTTGAGGCCCTGGGCAATATCATGCAAGTGAGTGGATGGGTGGGCAGAGGCATGCATGTGGGTGGGCAGGGGCATGCAGGCGGGTGGTGGGCAGCGCCAGCGCATGCGGTGGGCGGGCAGAGGCATGAGGCTGTCCTGGGCACCGTCAGGCAGGTTGGCGGGCAGTGGCAGTGCAGGACGGCGGGCAGCGGCATGCAGGTTTTCGTGAGGAGCGGCATGCAGACTGGCGGGCAGTGGCATGCAGGTGGGTGGGCGGTCAGTGGCATGCAGGCTGGCGGACAGCATCATTCAGGCGGGTGGGTGGGCAGCGGCAGCGCAGGCTTGCGGGGCAGCTCGCGGCATGCAGGGGCAAAGGGCAGCTCGCGGCACGCAGGGGTATGACCCAAGGTAGCACCGCTCACGATTTCGATGCGTGCTCCTCTCGTCCGCCTGCCTGCCTGCCTGCCTGCCTGCAGTCGTGCATAGACCAGGGCTTCACACGGGACCGGGTTTCATTCAGGCGGGTGGAGTTGCTGCTTGAATGCAACACTTATCCTATCAGGTGAGCTGGCAGAAGCTTTGCTGTCCTTGCTTTGGTGTCTGGTCACAGGCAGACTGGTGGCTCGTGAAGCTGGCGGGAGGGTTGTGGGTTCAAGTGCGGCACGATCCACAAGCTGTTTTGCGTGAACCTCATTTGCTTGGAAACCGCGCAAGGCGGGCAGCGCAGCGGGTACACCACACCGCACCACACCGCACCACACCACACCGCACCGCACCGCACCGCACCGCACCGCACCGCACCACTCAGGGCTGGCACGGGGCACAGCAGGAGCTTGGGGCCACACACACACGTGCGCACGGCTGCAGGCATGCCATGCCTGTCACTGACCGCCCCCTGCTGCACCAACCTCTCTGCCTGCCCAGGTCCCCTCCTCCTCCTGTCTGCCCCACCCTGTTTCATGACACTGCTGCCGGCTCCCCGTGGATTCGACTTGTAAGATTGATTTGTTCATTGTTCATTGATTGTGTGACAGGTATGGGCTGCCGGCCAGGTGCGCACCGTGCCAGGGCATGATGCTCCCCCCAGCCCCCGCCAAGCGCTCCTCCGCCAACGTGGACCACGCAGCGGTACAGCGCCTCACATGCAGGTACGTGGGTGAGGGGCACACTTGTAGTGCTGGCAGCTGCAGCGGGTACAGCGCCTCAAATGCAGGCTCGCGTGAGCGAGGGGCACACTTGAAATGCTGGCAGCTGTAGCGGTACAGCGCCTCACATGCAGGTACGTGAGCGAGGGGCACACTTGTAGTGCTGGCAGCTGTAGCGGTACAGCGCCTCACATGCAGGCTCACTTGAGTGATAAAGTAAACTTTTTAAAACATTAAAACCTAAAAACGGCAAAACTTAATTGGGTAATGCGCAGACTCGCACTGGCAGCCGTGCCACATTCCAGGCTTGTCGCGTCAGCTGCCACTTCGGGTGGCTGCTCGCTGCCGTGCGCCGCTCTTCCCTCACCCATGCTGCTACCCGAGCCTGTGCTAGCCTAGTGTACTCGTTACAGCTTTTCGCATTCTCTGAAAGAGGATTCAACTTCGGGAAGAACCGAATCCTGTGCCTCAGGCAGCATGTGTTCCAACTGCGTGCTTGCCTGGCATGCAGGCTGCCGGAGCAGTGCATCTTCATGCAGAGCGTGGCGTGGCGTGGGAGGATGTATCTGTGGGGCGGCGGCAAGGCGGGTGTGTGAGGCACAGCCTGCCAGCAGGCCCTGCCCTGCCCTGCGCGCTGCGCTTGTGGTGTGCAGCGCCCCCCTGCCCTGTGCACCCTGCTCTGCTCTGTGCTAGGCTGTGGCGCGCTGTGCTGTGCTGTGCCATGCCGCGCCGTGCTGTGCCGTGCTGTGCTGCGCAGCGCCCCTCTGCCCTGCTCCAAACTCACCCACATGCCTCCGTGAGCACGGCCGCTGAGCACACTTTGTGTCAGCCTGCGGCGCTCGGCCCCCCAAAGGGCGCTGCCTCCACCCCACCCCTTTTTCACACAGCATGTGTCCTGGCTGCTGTTTCTCTGAATCGCTCTGCATTGCCCATGACTATGCTATGGCCATCTCTTGCGCATTGCACTTGTGGGCTGCCGCTGCCGCTGCCTTGGCGCCTGCCGCCCCCGCCCTATTCATTCAATTCACAGCGCTGCAGCAACAAAACAAGTGTGCCCCTGCCCCCACGCTGCCCCAGATCCCCTCAAGTCCCAGCCCTCCCGCAAGCTAATTGTGCTGGACCCGGCAGCCGACTCGCTATCCCTGCAGGACATACAGGCACGTACTTGTTGAATGGAGTGCTGAAAAGCGGGCATGCATGTATTGCTGACTGCCTGCTCTCTCTGGAGGGCTTGCAGGCACCTTCAGAACCATCTGCAACTCATCTGCATGTGGACAGCTGAAGGGCGGGGCTTGCCTGTGTTGCTGGCGCGGCTTTTAGGGTTTAGGGTACCGATACCGATACCGATACCGATACCGATACCGGTACCCTCTTAGGGTTTAGGATACCGATACCGATACCCCAAAACCCCCCCCTAAACCCTAAAACCCTGACGTGCAACAGGGGCAGGCGGGCGGGAGAGGGAGGGGGTGACCCGCCGGTTGAGTTTTACAAACACGGCAATCACTGCATCCAATCCGCTCGCTTCAAGCTCTGAGCACTGCTAAGAGGCCCCAATCCTGCCACTGGCTGTTGCGCTTTTGCCCCGCCTGTGCCTTGTGCCTTGCTGCGCGCTCACGCCTTTCCAGTTGATGCATGCCCACCCTCCTTCCCTGCCGGTGCAGACGGGAGGGGATCAAACAGCCCGCCTTGCCCATGCATGCATCGCCCTCCTCCTCACACCGGGTTTTTTAAGCAAGCGATCACATAGGTTTCGTCAAGCAAGCGAACATATGACCATCCCTGCCATATGACCATCCCTGCCGCTGCAGCCCGACCCAGACTGCCAGCGCCTGCATGGCCTGCCCGGGCAGCCCATGGAGCGGTACCGCCACACCGCCGTGATGTGGCGGGACTCGCTGTATGTGTACGGAGGCAGCTTGGGGCAGGTGACAATGGTGGAGACGCTGATGAGCTTGGTGCAGGGAGGCGGTGAGTGGGGATGAGTAGTGTAGGCATTGCATGTGGGGATGCAGGTTGGGGAAGGCCACAATGGTGGGAAATCTGGTGAGCTTGGTGCAGGGAGGCGGGGAGTTAACCGAAGAAAGGGGCAGTGGGTTGCACCAGGGGCGGTTTGGGAGTGATTTCCGGCAGGGGAGCGCTGCTTTTGGTGGGACGGGGAGCATTGCCTGCGCTGTTGGCGGCCGGCCGCTTGGCTGCAACGCTGGCAGCAGCAGCAGCGGGAGTAGCAGCAGCAGCAGGAACAGAAGCAGAAGCAGAAGCAGAAGCAGCGCTGGGGGCACCTCATCAGACCGTTTCCAGCCTTCAAAGATACCAACCGCCTTGCCAAAGGGGTCCGGCCGTCCCGGCAAAGGGACGGATTGCTCTCACAACGAGAGGCTCTCCACAGTATGCACTGCCAGCGAAAGGTCGGGCACAGCATGCCCTGCGCCCCTCCTGGCCGTAACGATTATACTACACTAGCGCCCCTCTTAGCCACCTCAGAACAAGTCTCCCTCCGCTGACCTGTGCCCACCATGCCTCTGCATGTGCCTGCAGGCTCGTTTTTCGAGATCCCGGATGGGTGGACCGAGGACGCCAAGTCCGTGTGGAGGCTGGATTTGACGGTGAGCAGTTTCCTTGCTCCTCCCTTGTCTCTTTACCAAAACGGAGAGCTCTCGGTACTCTTGCTCCTCCATTTCCTCTGCTCCTTTCTCTTTGGCCCGTGTCCTTGCTCCCGCTTCCTCTCTGGGCCAGGAGAGATCTCCCTGCAGAGTGCCTCCTCTTCTCCCTCCTCACCGTGTGATTGCTCCTCCTTTTCTGTTGGTGCTTGCTGCCATGCTTGTGGCCCCATGTCTCACAAACGATGTTGCTGGACTATTCAACCCAAGAATCTACGAATGAAGAAGAAGAAGTAGAAGTAGAAGTGTACGCCCATAGGCGTGGGTTGAGGAAACATGGTCCTTTCCCGGGACGGCTGGCGGGGGTGGCGGCCCTCCCCATTTGCACGATAAAGCGGCCGGCTGGAATGAGCTGTCGGTCTCCATGGAGCGATTTTTTTCCGCGGTATTTAGTACATCATAGTGCGCCGGCTGTTTGATTCCAGCGTTCAGGATCTGCCCCATGGGGCCCCTTGGTCCCACGAGTTCCATGCTACCGGGTGAGTACATTCGTTCTCCCCCCTCGAAAGGGGTACCACTCAATCGAGCCATCAGCACGACTCGAACCCCGGTTTCCTGGCAAATAGCTTCGCATAGGTTACCACTACGCTATTTGGTGGTGGCACAGGGCGGGGAATCTACGAATGCCTTGGAACCTGTCATACTTCCAACAACCCTGCCACCTGCTTGCTCGCCTTTCCGTCTGCCCAACCCACCAGTCCTGCCCACCTGCCTGCCGGCCCTTTTGCCTGCCCCAACCCCAACCCACCGTCCGCCCGCTGCAGGCGGCGCCCCTGCGCTGGCAGCGCATCTGGTGCGGGGGCCCCGCCCCGCCTGCCCGCTTCAGCCACTGTGCGGTGGTGTGGCAGGACAAGATGATTGTGTATGGGGGGGAGCGCACGGTGAGCCGGGCTGGAGTGGGAGTGAGGCATGCGGCTTCTTGCAAGGGAGGGAAGTTTGTGGCAGGGAGGGCAGGCGTGGGGAAGGGCAAAGGGGAGGGGTTTGCAATGTGTGTGTCAGGGAGGGCAGGCGCGGGGAAGGGCAAAGGGGAGGGGTTTGCAATGTGTGCGACAGGGAGGGCAGGCGCGGGGAAGCGCAAATGGAGGGCAGGCGCAGGGAAAGCAAGAAGGAGGGGCGTGGAGGGTGGTAGCAGGAAGGGCAGGCGCAGGGAAGGGCAAAGGGAGCGGGGTGTAAGGTGTGTGGCAGGGAGGGCAGGCACAGGTGTGTGACAGGGAGGGGCAGGCGCAGGGACGGGCAAAGGGGAGGTGCATGGAGACTGGCTGTGAGCAAGGCTGCCGAGTGCCCACACTTGCACGCCTGTTTTGTGTGTGTGCATGCGCGGGCTGTGAGCACGGCTGCCAAGTGCCCACTGTACGCCTGTGTTTGTGCATGCACGGTTGTTGAGATCGGCTGCTGACTGCCCACTGGCACGCCTGTGTTTGTGCATGTGGGGCTGGGAGCATGGCTGATCAGTGCCCTAACTTGCATGCCCACTTGCACGCCTGTGTGTGCACGGCCAGCGTGTGCGTGCCTGCCTGGCATCTGGCTCGGCATCTGGCTTGGCTGGCTGGGGCATGGGCCGGGCTGCTTTGGATGATCACCCGCCCCACTTGCAGTTGGGGAATCGGCTGGGGAATGGGGCGAATGGCGAGCTGGCTGGGGCATGGCGCGGCCTCCCTTTGCCCTGCACCCTTTCCCTGTGGGCCTTTGCCCTGCACCCTTTCCCTGTGGGCCTTTGCCCTGCACCCTTTCCCTGTGGGCCCCTCTCCTTGTGACCACAGGCGTCAAGAGTGTGCAGGTTTAGGCGCAGGCCAATCCCTCACGCAGCTCAGTATGTTAACACCATGCCGTTTCGTGCCGGGCCCTGCGCAGGTATGTGTTTGGCGGGTGCGCCACAGACGTGCAGGATGCTGAGGGTGCGGTTGACGCCAACACACAGATCAACGGTGCGTCTGCAGGCCCATTCATTCATTCATTCATTCATTCATTTACAGCGCCGCAGCAACACAGAAGTGTGCCGCAGATGCGGCATCCCAGCATGATGGAACAGCAAAACGCAGGGTGTTCTATTCTAGGAAAGAAAAGGGAGGCACAGAGGGCGTTTGCAGGCCCGGCTGGCGGGATCCCAATCTCTTGATTGGCCCGGGTTGGGTCGCCTGAGGCGGAAGGCGGAACCCCAGCCGCTGCATTGGTGCAGGGCCAGGGAGGGGAAGAGGAGGAGAGAGGGAACCCCAACGTTTCATCGGTGCTGGACGGTTCACTCCAGGCGGAGCCCCTCTCTCTCGTGGCTTGGGGGGTGTGGGACAGCTGGGAGGTGGCTGGGACCTTGCTGGCGACATCCAATACAAGTCAGGATGCACCCGCCCTGCCCACCCTCACGCCCATTTCACCTTCCCCCCCTGGCCCTCTGGCCCACCCCACCCCACCGCCACTGGCATCGTAAGTTATCCCTGCCTGCAGGGGTCATGTTCAGGGTGTCGGACTGGTGCCTGGCTTATTTGCTGTCGGTCTGATTGCATCAACCCATGCCCTCGGGCTGTAAACTTCTTCTTCTTCTGCTGCAGGGTTCATGTTTCAGTCCATGTGGCGCTTCCATCTACTCCAGCGCAGGTGCTTTGCCTGCTTTGCCTGCTTTGCCTGCTTTGCCTGCTTTGCCTGCTTTGCCTGCTTTGGTTGGGTGCCTGCCAGGCGCAGCCCGTGCCCCATGTGCAACACCCAACCTTGTGTCAGCTGAGGCCTGCCAGCGCCACCTACGTCATAGATCACGTAAAGACCCGTTAAAATGTATCGATTCTGGTGATAGTTCGCGATTTTTTTTTAAGCCAGACACACTGTGTGCCACCTGCCCTGCCTATGCTGACTTGCCCTGCCAGCGCTGCCCGTACACACTTCTGCCACCTGCCCTGCCTATGCTGACTTGCCCTGCCAGCGCTGCCCGTACACGCTGTGTGGCTGGCTGAGGCAGAGGGCACGCTAGCACACTCGGGTTAGTGGTGCTGCTGCTGCTGCCTGCTGCTGTGGTGGCGGCTGCTGCCACCGCCGCCGATGCTGCTGCTGCTGCTGCTGCTGTCGCTGTTGCTGTGCGGATACAGATGACAGACAGGTGCTTGCCTGGCAGCGGGGCGGGGCAGACGGCGCGCAGCACTTTCCGCCTGCATGCACCCCGATTCTTGATGCTATGTGTACTCTTGTACTGCATTTCGTATTCCAAGTAGCATTCCGAACAGTACCCTGGTTCCCTGCGCCCCTCGCCGCATGCATGCAGGTGGGAGGAAGTGCGTTACCGAGGCAACTTCCCGTGTGCCCGTGCGGAGATGGGGGTGGCCGTGTCGCCACATGGCATTGTCTACCTGGCAGGTGGGCCACATGCATTCATGCATTGTACAGCGCTGCAGCAATACAACAGTGTGCTGCAGGTACTCTGTGTGGGGGAGGTGCGCCTCGACCTTGTCGTTCGTGTGTTTGTATTCACGAATCGCCAGTGGGGTCATGTCAGTGCCAAATTGCATGCAGCCGATACTGACACATCTAAACAGCACTGGAAGGGTGCAGGCGGCTTGCAACTTGCAACCAGCGCTCCTTTCCTCTTGGCCAGGCACGGTGCCACCGTGCCTGCCGCCGAGCTCGCCCTGCCTGCTGGCTTGGCCCCCTAACAGCCTGCCTGACTGCCTGACTGGCTGCCTGCCTCATGTGATGGTGCAATGGCGCCCCTCCCTCTCTGCTGCAAGTCCTGCCCGGACTTCTGAGACCTACAAAAAAAAAAACTAACCATCCCATCAAAGCCACAGTGCCTGCTGCTCGAAGAGAAACCAGCAAGGCACAAGCCCACGCTCCCACACACCCCTCTTTGACCCGCTGCAGGCGGCTACACCGCTGCCTGCCTCACCCGCTGGTACGACCCAACCACTGCCTCGGGCGCTGCCGGGCTGAGGAGTGCGTACAGCGGGGAGATCTTTGAGTTTTGGTGAGCAGGGATTGCAAGGGCTAGCCTAGTCTATCCTAGTCGGTACAGCTTCACAGAGGGGAGCTCTTTGAGTTATGGTGAGGCTCCTACAGTATCTTACAGTATCCTACATCACCCTGCAGTATTCTGGTGAGGCTCCTACAGTATTGATTCCCGGCTGTGTGCCGCACCGGCCCCCGTCGCCTCTGCTGAGACGTGCACGGTGTAATAGGCAGGAGGGAAGGAGGGACAGCTCAAGGGCTTCGATTGCAGTCAGTGTAGTGCTGTTGTGGCAGTGCTGACGTGGCAGTGCTGACGTGGCAGTGCTGATGTGGCAGTGCTGGCTGCGGTGGCAGACGATGGTTGTTTGCCTACAAAGGTGGTGCGAGCTGTTCCCCCTAGGGCTGCCCCCCTTGGGTGAGCACCGATGGGCATACTGGTGCTTGCCCGGTTCAGTGCATATCGGTGCCATTCTGGGGGAGGTAGTGTTGGTCGTGATCGTCTTGCTCCCTCCGCTCCTGCGGGGCTGGCGACCTAGTGCTGCGCTGCGCTTGCCTGCCCCCCGCTCCTGGACCCACCGCTGCCTGCCCGCCTGCCTGGCTGTCTTGCAGCTGCACCAACCACTACTTCCGGCGTGCGGTCCGGGGAGACATGCAGCCTGCTTTGGGGCAGATTCGGGCGGCGCCCACGGCATGCTGGTTTGACGGGAAGGTGAGGCAGGGGCGGATGGTGGTGGATGACTGGCGTGCCTGCCTGGATTCCCGTTGGCTCCCTCATCCCCACACTCCCGGGCTGAAACAGAATCCTCTTGTTGGTTCCACTTCTGTGGCAGGGACTGGGCAGGGAGTGAGGCTGTTGGTGGGCTGACGTGGCAAGTGCCATGCACCACGATGGATAGGCGCGGCTTGGGCTGCAGGGGGGTGTTGCCAAAGCACGCCAGCGCAGCAGCGCAGTTTGTCTTCCCACAGTTTGTCGAGAAAGCATCTGTCCCTGCCGGCTCTTCTGCCCGGCCACGTGAAAAAGGAAGCCAGGATGAACCCCTTGGGCGTGGAAATCGGAAGCTGGGATTAGCGCCTCAGCATGATATGCTCTCCTTGGTCCCTCGTGTCTCTCTCTCTTGACGCAGGGAGTGGTGATGGGCGGGTGCTGTTGCTGACGCCTCCTGCATTCTCTCTCACGTGTCATGCAGGTAGTGGTGATGGGCGGGTACTACTCGCTGTCGCCACCTGCAGTCCCACATCGGGATGTGCTGCTGGTCGAGTGAGTTGGCATGCCACCTGGCAGCCATGGCACCTGCCCGGCAGCTGCCTGCCTGCCTGCCCGCCTGCGTGTGCACGTGTGCATGTGCCGAGCGATGTACCAACGCCTATGGCCGCTTCACCGGCCCCCTGTCTTTCACAGCGGCTGTGCCCTAGCTGGGTTCGTGGTGCGTTTACTCACAAATTGAACTGAATTGAATTGCCACACCGACTGCGATGTTTTCACAGCTAAGTGTCCCGCTCCCATCCCCGGCAGCCTGCGTGTGTGCGCGGCCTGCGGCATGCGGCGGGCGGTTGCACCCGGCGGCAAGCTGCGGCAGTGCTCCAAGTGCAAAGAGTGCCTGCGTGCGCCGGTGTTCTACTGCAGCAACGAGTGCATGGCGCAAGACTGGCCCACCCACAAGATTGTGTGTTCGGAGCGAGGCCTCTTGCCTTGAAAAGAAGGAGAAGAGGATGCAGATGACAGCCTGAGGGCGTGGGGGTCAGGAAACCAGCAGGGACATAAGCCAAGGGCACCAGTCGACCTCCTGCCCTGGCGCCCCAACAGGCGGACGGCACGGAAATTGCCACGTGACTGCCGTGGGCAAGCACGGCTGCTGTTGCCATCTGTCGCCACCTGTCATCCTGCCGGTTGCGTTGCAAGACCTGCTCCCCTGACTTCACGCTGTTACATGAACTGACATGACGTGGGCTGACATGACGTGGCCTGACATGCCTTTGTAATGTTTCACCTGCGAGCTCAATCAGGGATCTGGGTGGGATCCAGCCACCCTCCTCAACGCGCCACAAGTTGGGTGCTGTCAACTCGGACGGGCATGCCAACGAGGGGATCAAGCTGGTGAACAAATGCAAATTCAATTGCCCAGAGGGGAGGAAGCAGACCTCATCCTCAGGGGAAGGCAGACCTCATTCGTCCTCCCTCATGCCTCATCCCACTCCACGCCGTCACCCCTCCACGCCGCCGCTCTCCACGACATCCCCCTCCTCCCCAGCACCACCGTCCCACTCCTCGTCCTCTCCAGAGTCGGCATACATCTCATCCACCTGGGCTTGGAAGTAGGCGCGCTCACGCCCCTCTGGGATCTTCACCTGCACCCGGTTGGGACGTGAAAGGGGAAACTGTTAAACCGTGAAAGGACGTGTGTGCGCAACAAGCAGGATGTGTGCCGAGACGTGGGCGCGTTCGCAGCTAAGGAACGCTCACATCCCTCTGGGACCTGCACCTGCACCCGGGTGAGACGTCCAAAGGGCACACTGTCCCCGGGTTGTGCACAGCTAGCATTCTACTAGTCAGGTCCAAACACACGGGCGCTCACAGGCAGACACCCGTCATCCATAACCTGGGGTCTGTGTCGCAAGTTTCTTTGCGGATAGACAGACTGTAAGCCCGCAAAAAGTGAAAGTAAAAGACCCACCAAGAGCCGCATGGAGACGTCTCCCTCCCACTCCACCTGCAAGCAAAGCACCAGGGGTGCAGAAGAGGCAGGCAGGGTTGGACGGCAGCTGGCTGTGCCGCGCCGCGCCGTGCCGTGCCGTGCCGTGCTGCGCTGTGCTGTGCGGTGCCGTGCCGTGCCGCGCCGTGCCG
>JTEE01000026.1:902443-935134 GCA_002896455.3 Chlorella sp. ArM0029B | reverse complement strand
GCGCTGTGCCGTGCCGCGCCGTGCCGTGCCGTGCCGTGCCGCGCTGCGCTGCGCTGTGCGGTGCCCCACAGGCTGCGCAGCCCGCGCAGCCGCTGCTGCTGACATCAGCATCCGCCCATCCAGACAACACCCGGTCGCTGTCCACAGCAGCTTGAGACGCCCCATTGCTTAGGGCCTTGGGTTCAGGGTTTGACGCCCCTTTGATCTCAAAAGCCCCAAACCCTGAACCCTGGCCCCCCGGCCTGCCCACCTCAAACCCGTGGTCCTCCAGGCATGCGCCCACCACCAGCGGTACAACCTTGGACGGCATCCCCTGCCGCGCCGCGTGTCCAAGGTACAGGCGCCCCTCTGCAAAGTACGGGAAGGGCAGTCGGACGTGTTGACGCCTTGTGATTTCGGGAGCCCAAAGTTGGCGACATCAGGCATGAATGTTTTACCTGCCCAGGGCAGCGGTTGGCAGGTGGTGCAGTGGGAGGGGAGCGGCTGCAGGCTGCACTGCACAGTGAAACTGAGCGACCATGCTGTGTGTTGTCACCATGAAACAGAGCGCTAAAGGGTGAAGTTGTGATGAGGGACAATGCTTCCTAGCACCGGCAGTTGGCTTCTAGTGTTGCCAGCGCGTGGTCATGCAAAAGGGCAGAGCGATATTTGGGGTCCCAGCCAGCTGGCAGCATGCTGTGCACGGCATGTGGGGTTGCTCACTACCAGCAGCAAGCTCTAGGCCTTGGGGGCAGAGGGAGGTTTGGGGTGTCAGCCAGCTGGCAGCCATGCTGTGCATGGCATGCTGGGTAGCTCACCGGCAGCTCGCTCCAGGTCTTGGCCGTGGTAGAAGCAGTAGCCAACAAACTCCGGCCGCTCCTCTAGCTCCTCACTGCATGCTCTGTGGGCACCTGCAGAAGAATTAAATGTGATACTTGACTTTAAAAATGTGCAAGGTTTTCATGTGAAACTTGTGAGGCTCATGCCCCTTGTGAGGCTGCGGGGCAGGCACCGAGCACGGGGGCGGACGTGGGTCAGTGTGCTGCCATCCCTGCTGCCATCCCTCTGTGTACTTAGCCATGCATGTAAGCTTAGCGGCGGCGTGATGCAGCCACTCAAACTTTCCTCTGCAGCTGGGCGCTGCTGCAGCTGGGCGCTGCTGCAGCCGCGCTGGCAGCAGTACAGTCTGGTTGTCATGTGGACAGCTGTGCACATCCCCTGAGAAGGAATTCACCTACCGGATGAACCGAGTGCTGAGAGGTTGACGAGGCTGGCAACCAGGGCCCTGAAACACGCGCCGGCAGCAGAGCGTCAGGCAGGCTTCAGCACTCCTTCCTTCCCCCTCCCTGCCTGCCACAGACCACCACATTGCCCCAGGCAGCACCGCCGCCCCTTCACTCACACGTGCCACAGCAGGCGCAGTCCTCTTCTACTAGAATGCGGTGCTCTTCACGCAGCTGCTGGAACGCTGCCTCAATGCGCGTGCTCTGTGCCGTGGGAGAGGGAGGGGTGTCCGGAGGAGCCATGCTAGCAGGGGCAGCGGTGAACTGCAGGCAGGCAGCGGTCCAGCGGCGGGGCGGTGGGCGAGCGGCGGCAGGCGTGAGGCAGAACTGGAGGGCGGACAGCGTGGAGCAGGCGCTCGCAGCAGCGCGACAACCTGCTTAGGCCGAGAGAACACTATCAGGCAGCCCGGAGCGCGCGCCGGCGGAAACAGACCTGCGTGACCTGAGCAGCTGCCTGTGCCCCAGACTGGCGTGAGACTATCACCGAGATGCGCCAATGGCCGAGGGCGCACTTTGCTGAGCCGACGCTGTTTGCCAACGCACGGTTAACCCAAAGAAAGAACGTTCTCCCCATCCTAGGTTGCGTGCTGCACACCTGTTGTGTATGCACCCAACCGCTAACACAGTCCTGCAACCAATGCTGCCCTCTCCATGCATCCTCAGCACTTGCACTCAAAGCCGGGCTTGCGGCACACACGTGGCTTGTAGCTCGTGTTGTGCAGGTTTTGACAGGACATGAAATATATGGGCAATGCTTGTGTGTGATTTGCAGGGAAGGGGGTGGGGGTCGCTCGGACCCGGACAAAAGCAGGGACCAACGGAGAGCCGGGCTGTTGTCTCTGCTCTCTCAGAAGAGGAGGGCAAAGGCGTGCAGGAGGAGGAAGTAGAGTGCCAGTGCTGCACGCACGCGTGGCGCCTGGTCCAAAGCAACTGCAGCTCGGTCCAGCTGGGTGGCTCCCTTGACCAAGGCCTGGGCGCTGCAGGCAGGGCACGCATGGGAGGTGACATGGCAGGGGGTGAGAGGGGGGTGCCACGCCTGCCCGCAGAGCAGTGCGCGCGCGGTGCCAGCATCTGCATTGAAGGCAGGCAGGCAGGCAGCACATGCAGACCCGCTCTGGAGGTCTGAGCGGTGCGTCTAAATGGTCCGTGCATTCATTGGGAAGATGAGCAGGCACGGAAGGAGGCCAAGCAAGGGCGGTTACCAACTGGTGCGCAGACAATGCTATAGTAATAGAAATAAGAAGACGAAAAAGACTCGTTTTTTCTCCCAAAGAGGTGCACCCACCTGAAGGGTGCGGGCAGGGAGCGCACCACTCCGGCCAGCGGCTTGAACACCGTGCCGCCGCCTGCGGGCGGAATGCAGAGTAATGGGGAAGCCCGAGGGCGTAAGGAGAAGAAGGACGGCAACGCAAAGCTCAGCCAGGCCTCCAGTCGGCTGCCGCCAACAGGAAATCAAGACATAGGCACCAGTCAGCTGCTGCCGCCTGCGGGGCGAGGGGCATGCAAGCAGGGCAGCACAGTGCGATGGCTGGTTCTGCAGCCGACTAACCACCACCAATAGCAAGCTCTGATGTGTGAACTACTGGGGGTTGGTACTGCAGAACTACTGGGGGTTGGTACTGCAGGTTGAATTGATTGAGCCGACTTGCCTGTGAGCGCAGCCGATTCCACGTCATACGAATCGTCCTCGTGCTTCTTGCTGGTGGAAGCGGCCTGTGAAGGCGGCAGGGCAGCAATACGGAGGGTGAACGAAGGGCAGGCATGCCAAGGCGGGCGTGCGGGGCAGGCACGGTTGTGGCTGGGCGTGCAGGGCTTGATTGCGGCTGCCCAATACACATGCACAGTAACAGGACAGGACAAACCCTGGTGCCCGCCCATCGCCAGGCCACTGGGCATCTCAGCTCACAAGCCGTGCACACGCAGTGGCACGCCGTCTGGGGTGCTCCTGCTAACAGCACCACCTCCCAGACGAGTGCTTCCCCGCTGCCAGCCCAGCGCACCTGCTGTCCGGCGGCGCGCTGCCTGTAGTATGTTTCCACCTCGCTCACACGCCGCTGCTCGGCCTCCACCTGCGCCCAGGCGGGGAGGGAGGGGAGGGAGGGAGGGAGGATGTGAGAGGCCAAAGGGTAAGGGACAAAACTTGTAGGGAAAGCAGTTCTGTGCAACAGAGATGAAGAAGTGAGGGTCAAAGAGGGAAGAGAGGGGGTCCTTGGACTGCGGTGAATCCAGGGAGGAAGGTGGACGGGCGCCCTCACAGGCATGCCGTGCCTCTGCCTCTGAACCATAGCAGGCATAGCAGGCAGCGCCCCACCCCCCTCGCCACCCAGGTGCCGCCCAGTCTCCCCCCACATACCTGCTCTCGCAGCACGCGGTTCTCCGCCTGCAGCGACGTGACCTGCACCTCTGCCTCTGACGCCTGCTGCTGCACAGCCGCCAGCCGTGACACTGCATCGCCGGCAGCGGCAGGGCCGGGGCTGGCGCCGGACGCTGCGGCAGCCTCCAGCTGCTGCACCCGTGCCGCCCACTGCTGCACCTGGGTGCTGTATTCCACCACCGCTGCCTGCAAGAGGGAAGAGGGGGCGCAAGAGCGGGCGGCGACTTTCAGGTAATGGAGCCTCGAGGTTTTGTAACGCAGCCAGAGCCACAACCACGGCCATGCTTGTGGTGGTCGAGAAAGGCCTGTGCTGTCAGAAACCAGTCAGCCATGCAGCCAGCGCAGCCATGTGCGCCTGCTTGCAGCGTGCGGTTTGGCCCACCAGCACAGTCGGGAGGCAGGGAGGCGAGTGCAGCCACATGCCCACGCTGCAGCACGCACTAGAGGCACCAATGCAGGGGGAGGCAGGGAGGCTAGTGCTGCCCCGTGCCCATGCTGCTGCAGCACACGTTTGACACCTCAGCACAGGCAAGAAGACGGGCGGGCACCCACCCACCTGCAGCGTCTGGTTCTCCCGCTGCAGATCCCCCAGCACAGCTTCCGCCTGTGCACTGCCCCCCGCCCCTGCCGCCGCCACCGCCTCCAGCTCTGCCACCCTGGCAGCTAGCGCCTCGTTCTGTGCCTGCAGGGCCTCAGCAAGCGCTTGCTGCTGCTCTGCTGCTCCCGCAAGCTCTGCCATATGCTCTGCCTCTGCAGCAGCTGCCTCCCCCTGCTGGCGCACAGTAGCAACCTCGGCTTCCGCAGCCGCCAGGCGCTGCGAGGCGCCTGCTGCCAGCGCTGCTGAATCTGCCAGCTGGTGCTGCAGCTGCTCTGCCTGCTGCCAGGCCTCGGCTGCCTGCTGCTGGGCTGCGTCACGCTCTAGGGTCACCCGGTCCCTGGAGGTCAGGATCTCTTCAAGGTCCGCATGCAGGGCAGCCAGCTGCTCAGCGGCGCTGCTGCCAGCAGATGCCGCGCCAGCCTCCAGCGCCGCCACGCGCTCCTGTTGTTGGGGAAGGGAGAGGGGGCGGTGAACGCTGGGCGGGGGACGCGGCATAAGGTTGGTTGGGCAGCAATGGGCAGGGCTGAGGGAGAGTGGTGCCCAGAACGGGAAGGAAGGAGGGCAGAACGGCTCAGCAGGTGCAGCAATTGCTCCCCAACATAACTGCGTACCTGCAACACGGCGCAGCGCGCGTTTGCATCCTCGGCCTGGCTGGCCAGCTCGCCCTGCTGCTGTTCCAGCTGCAGGGGCAGACAGGGAATGCAGGAGGCATGTGAGGCGCTTGCTGTGTAACGAGTGTTGCGGCAGGCTGGGCTGGGCAGGGCAGCTCGTTAGCATGCGTCAGAAGAGGAGCGGGCACAGGCGGCATGCCAACGGCATGCATGCAATACAGGCACGACCGTCAAGCTGCACAGCGTTCGAAGACCTGCCTCACACCTGACCTCCCGCCTTCCAAGCCACCTGCACTTTCCCAATCATGAGGCGCCCAGCACACCAGGCACCACCCCTGCCCTGCCCTGCCCACCCCACCTGCGCTTTCTCAGCCATCATCCCCTCTGTCTGCTCAATCAACACCTCCAGCTCAGAGGCATAGTGAGCCTTCTCCTGCTCCGCCGTCGCCAGCTCAGCCTGCCGCTCCGCCAGCTGTGCCTCCAGCTCAGCAGCCTGGCCCCTCAGCGCCGCCGCCTCCGCCTCTGCGGCGGCAGCGCCCTCGCCTGCAGCAAGCTGCTCCTCCAGCTGCAGCTGCAGGGCAGCTGCCTCTGCCTCTCGGGCCCCCAGCTCTGCCTGCGCCTCGGCCGCCGCCTGCTGCGCTTCAACTGCCGTCGCCTTGGCCAGCTGCAGGGCCAGGGTGGCTGCCTCGGCTGCGGCAAGCTGCTCCGCATACTGCTGCTGCAGTGCTGCCAGCTCTGCGCCCAACTCTGCTGCCTGCTGCTGTGCTGCAGCTGCCGCCGCCACCTGCTGCCCCTGCCTGGCAGACTCCTCTTCAAGCTGCTGCCGAAGCCCAGCTGCCTCATCCGCCCTGGCCGTCAGCTCTGCCTCCGCCTCCTCGCTGCGCTCAGCTGCCGCTGCCAGCTCAGCATGCACAGCACCCAGCTGTTCCTGGAGCGCAGCAGCAGCGCCGCCCTCAGAGGCCGCTCCTTCTGCCAGCTGCTGCTGCAGAGCGGCAGCCTCCTCCCTGCTGTCTGCCAGCTCAGCCTGCACAGCTGCCAGCTGTTCCTGCAGCGCGGCAGCTGCGCCACCTTCTGCCTCTGCCACTGTCGCCAGCTGCTGCTGCAGGGCGGCGGTCTCCTGCTGGCTGGCTGCCAGCTCAGCCTGCAACTGCTCCACTTCCTGTCCCGCTGCTGCCGCTGCCGCCAGCTGCTCCTGGAGGGCGGCAGCTTCCTCCCTGCTGCCCGCCAGTTCAGCTTGCAAGTGCTCCGCTGCCTGTGCCGCTGCTGCCGCTGCCATCAGCTGCTCCTGCAAAGAGGCAGCTTCCTCCCTGCTGCCCGCCAGCTCAGCTTGCAATTGCTCCGCTGCCTGTGCCGCTGCTGCCGCTGCCATCAGCTGCTCCTGCAAAGAGGCAGCCTCCTCCTTGCTGCCCGCCAGCTCAGCCTGCAACTGCTCCGCTGCCTGCGACGCTTCTGCCATCTGCTGCCTCGCCACCGCGGACTCCTGCTGGCTTGCAGCCAGCTCTGCAACAGAGGCTGCCAGCTCAGCTTGCACTGTTGCTAGCTGCTCCTGCATGGCAGCGGATGCGCCGCCCTCTGCGGCTGCAGTATCTGCCAGCTGCTGCTGCAGGGCAGCGATCTCCTGCTGGCTGGCAGCCAGCTCAGCATGCACTGCAGCCAGCTGCTCTTGCAGCGCTACAGCTGCACCGCCTTCTGCCGTTGCTGCAGCCGCCAGCTGCTGCTGCAGGGTGTCAACCTCCTCCCTGCTGCCTGCCAGCTCAGCCTGCAGCTGCTCCACACCTTCTGCTATCTCCATCGCTTCCACCAGCTGCTGCTGCAAGGTGGATGCCTGCTGCTGACTGGCCGCCAGCTCAGCCTGCACCTGCCCCACGCCTTCTGCAATCTCCATCGCTTCCGCCAGCTGCTGCTGCAGGGCAGATGCCTGCTGCAGACTGGCCGCCAGCTCAGCCTGTGCCTGCTCGACTTCCTCTTGCAGCCCTGCCAGGTGCGCCGCTGCTGCAGCCGCCACCTCACCGCCCTCCTGCTCCTGTTGTGCCAGCAAGGCAGCCAGCTGCTCCTGCCGGGCCTCAATCTCCGCCTCTGCCGCCTCGCGAGTCCGCTGCTCAATCCCCAGCTGCTGCCGAAGCGCATCCAGCAGTGCCTGCTGCTCTTCCAGCAGCGCGGCTGACTGCGCCTGCCCTGCTGCCGCCGCATCTGCCACGTCCTCTCGAAGCTGTGCTATGTCCTGGGCCTGCTGCTCTGCCAGCTCACGGCTCTGCTCCAGCTCAGCACTGCACAACCAGCAAGCACAAGCAGGGCACACAGGGGAGCGGAAGCACATGCTGTCAACTGTGCTGCCAAGGGTAAGGAGTGGAGTGGGTGCTGGGGGAACAGGGAATTAGGCAGGCACCGGCCGCGACAGCTGTGGCAGCGGCATCTCAAATCCGGCAGGAAGAGCAGCAGCAAGGGTTTTGGACGACAGCTGTGGCAGCGGCATCTCAAATCCGGCAGGAAGAGCAGCAGCAAGGGTTTTGGACGACAGCTATGGCAGCGGCATCTCAAATCCGGCGGCAACGGCAGCAGTAGATGCAGGAGGAGGAGTTGATCAGCAGGGAGCCTCATACCTGGCGACCTCATAAGCCTCGCGAAGCGACGCCAGCTCAGCATGCTCCGCCTGGGTGCTCTGCAGGCACAGCATGGCACAGCAAGGTACCGCGCAGAACGTCAGTACCTCTTGGAAGTGAGGCAGAGTTGCAGCCAGCCTGCGGTTCCCCCCAGATGTGCCACGGCAAACGACGGCGCAACACCTGTTCCAGCCAGCACAGAGAGCTTGCAGAGCATGCAGCACAGAGAGCTTGCAGAGCATGCAGCACAGAGAGCGCCGCCTGCCTGCCCACCACACTCGAGCACAGCACACCGTAGCAGGCAGCACTGAGTTTTACATTGCGTTTGTTGCTGTGCCATCCCTCTAAAGTTTGTGGTGTGTCTCTTGTTTCAGTTACACCAGAAGGCTGAGCTCCCTGCCTGCCTGCCTGCCTGCCTCCCCACCTCCTCCCTCCCTGCCTCACCAGGTCTGCCTCTCCCCTGGAGCGCAGCTCAGTCTGCAGGGCAGCCACCATCTCTGCCAGCCGCTGCACCTCCTCCTGCAAGCCAAGCCAGAGGGAGGCAACAGCGCCGGTGTGTGCAGCGTGATGGTGCATAACTAAACAGTGCCAGGGAAGCGGCTGCCAAGTCACGCCAGGCGGGGTACGGCGCGGTAGCTCAGGCTGGGAGGCCTTGGCGGGCAGGCAGACAAGCGGGCAACCGGGCAGCAAGGCTGGCCAGGGTTGTGCAGCAGCCCCGCGCCCATCAAGCAAGCAAGCATGCCCACTCGGTGTGTCCACCCATGCACAGCACGTGCTGTAGTCAGCATCGCGTGCCACTGCTAACCTCCTCCCTTCAGCATTGCGTGCCGCTACTGCCCTCCCTCCTACAGCATTGCATGTCCCTGCTGCCCTCCGTTCTTAAGCACTGCCCTCCCTCCCCCAGCCCTCTGCTGCCCCTCCCACCCACTTGGAACCCTGCCTCTGCAGAAGCTGCCGCCTGCACCGCCTCAGCCGCCTGGTCGGCCAGCCGAGCCGCCTCCTCCTCTGCCACCTCAGCGCGCCTGCCTGCCACCTCAGCAGCCGCCTCCAGCTCAGCAATGCGTGCCTGGGCAGCTGCCAGGGCGGTGTGCTCCTCCTCCTCTGCCTGCACCGCCTCCTCAGCGGTGGCAGCCTGCTCAGCAAGTTCGTGTCGCATGCGGGCGTTCAAATCCCGCTGCTTGGCCAGCTCAGCCTGCAAGCAAAGCCACACAAAAGGGGGCCAGGGAATCCAGCACAATTGGGCTGAGGATGGAGAATGCATGAGGGAGAGGGCAGGTAGTGCATGCCGCATGCGGGCCTTGAGCTCCCGCCGGTTGGCCGGCTCAGCCTGCAAGTGATGGAACAGGGAGCAAGCAAGCAGAGGAGAGTTGCTCAGCGAGGGAATCGAGCAGAGAGAGGAGAGATGGCCATGGGAGGGAGGGGCGCCCAACCTCATCCACCCACCTGCGCCAGCTGGTTTGAGCCTCTTTCATGCCTCCCTCAGCACTAAGCCGCCGCCCGCCTCCTCCACCCATCCCAGGCCCACTTGTGGGGAACCGCAGTACCTGCAGAGCGCCACACGCTGCCTGCTCCACCCACACACGTTCAACTACCAAATAACCAAGAGAGTGAAGAGAGTGAACCAAGTAGACCCTGCACCTCCTCTGCCCAGACCCACCAAATCGACAGCCAGCAAACCGCCGAACCCACCTGCATCTCCTCTGCCTCGTGCTGCTGCTGCGCCAGCTGTGTTGACAGCGCCACCAACTGCTCCTCCGACCGCTGGCTGCCCCCCCGGCTGGCCTCCAGCTCAGCAGCCTGCTGTGCCAGCTGTGCCGCCTGCGCCTCCAGTGCCTCTCTCATGTCATCCATCTGCTCCTTGTAATCGCCGATCAGAGTGAAGTTGCCCTCCTGAGCCGCCGCCAGCTCAGCAGCCGCTGCCTCACGCACCGCTGCCAGCTCAGCCGCAGCGGCTTCTTGTGCCGCTGCCAGCTGTGCTGCCGCCGCCTCTTGAACCGATGCCAGCTCAGCGGCAGCAGCCTCTGCCTGCTCGTGCGCAGCACCCAGTTCAGAGGACAGGTTCTCGGCGGCGTGAGCATAGCGCTCCATCTGCGCTCGAAGCTCTGAAAGCTCCTGCTGCGCTGCCGCTGCCGCCTGTGCCGCTGCCACCTCTGCTGCTGCGGCCGCCTCTGCCGCTGCAGCCTCCGCCATTGGCCCCGCATCAGCGGCGGCCGCAGCCGCCCCTTGCAGTCGCTCGTTGGTATCTGTCAGCTGCCGCAGCCGTGCCTGCTGCTCTGCTAGCTGCTCTTCCAACTGGCTGCTGTTGACCCGCTCGTCCCGCAACGCGCGATGCAGGTCATCCATGCTTTCCAGAAGCTGCCCCACTTGCTGCCGCAGGGCCTCCGCCTCGTCATCACCCGCCTCGTAAGCACCCACGGCGGCGGCGGCGTGAGCAGCGGCAGGCAGGGGAGCCGCCACGGCTGGCGCATGGGCCACAATCGCTGCTTCTGTTTCTGCCGCTGGAGCTGCCGCAGGCGCTGCCGCTGGCGGGCTGCGTGGCTGGCCGGGAGGCAGCGCAGAGAGGGAGTGATGCTCGCTGCTGCCGGCTGCAGGTGGCGGCGGCTTGTCGGGCGAGGTTGTGGCAGAGGCGGCGGCAGAGGGCGCCTTCTTGGCCAGAGCCTGCTGCTTCTTGCGCTTGAACTCTTCTAGCTGCAAGGTGACAGCCAAAGCCAAAGAGAGAGCAGGGCGAGGCAGCGCGTTGAGGCGGGCTGGTGCAGGCTGTGGCGGCGGGAGCGGCGGCGGGACCAGGCTGGCTGAGCGGCGGCGCAACTGGCCTCGCGAGAGGAATGTTGACACCGGATTCTTCTTGGAGCCAAAGCGCTGCCTGATAGCCCTGGGCGCTCTGGGACACATCGCACTGGTTCGGCATCAGCGCGATCGGTTCGGCATCAGCGCGATCGGGTCCTGAATGAATCGCTTGGCGGGCACTGATCACTCGAACGCGCCTCACCTTGCGTCGCCCCGCCTCCAGGCGGTCGCCGGGAGGAGGCATTGTGCTCAGCTGTTCAAGCCTCCCAGGTCAAGCCCCAAGGACCTAGAAATCGAGCGTGGCACGATGCCAATGTAGTGTAGCGCAGCAAATGCCGCGGCAGCAATACGTCCGTGCTGAGACATCCGTGTCGCTGGCCCCACCCGACACCAGCTGCTGCCGACGACCGCCAAATATGGGCAGGCCTCAAGCCAGCCCACACGCCAGCCATGTTTCAAAGCATTCAGAGTGTAACACCACATTAAAAACACAACGGAGAGGCCATAAGGGAGAGGCTAATCAGATTCAACAATAAAGGCAGCACAGCAATGAGGGTGCGCGGTCCAGGGCCGAGTGTGGCCGTCACACGCCCACACCGCCGCTGCCATTGCCGCTGCCATCGCCGCCATGTGCGTGGGCCTGCACGGCGCTCCCTCCCGACCGCGCCGTCAGTATGTCCAGCCGCTGCATTAACACCACCCCCGCCTGCTCCGCATTCAGTGCCTTGACCCCATGCGGCGTCAGCAGCTGCTTTGCTGCCCGGGGCTGGGCTTCCAGCTGTCGCAGCAGGCCCAGCGCGGCACCCCAGGGCAACGCCAGCAGACGGCACGCCTCCCGGCTCTCCTTGAAGTGGGCGGCAGGGCGGGAGGTGTACTCTCCAAACACAGCGGCCACGGCTGACAGGTCAGCGTCCAGCTGGGCGGCGCCCTGCAGCGGCAGGTGGTGGGGGTGCCTATGAGAAGTGTGCCTTCCCGTCCGGACAGCCACTGTGCAGCAGAGCATGATGCGCTGCAGAGGGCAGCTTGCAGGCTGCTTAAAGCGGAGGCCAGGTGGGTTGCGGGTTGAGGTTCGCACACGAGGGGAGGGTGAGGGAAAAGGGGGAAGGCCGAGGGAAAGGGGAGGGCGAGAGAAAAGGCGTCAGTCAACAGAAGGAATGGCTTTCCCGGCAGCGCCGTGCTTCCGCAGTGCCTCAGCAAACAAGAATGCCTTTCCACCCAACAGGACAACAACAGATTGGAGTAATCAACTACCTCTGGAGAGGAAGAGGATCCCGTGGTCGCCTTTTATAAAGAGCCTTTTATAGAAAATCCAAAACCCAAGCAGTAGCGCATGGTGAGCAAACTGCTCACCAACACACGTATTGCCCCACAGCAGCACCTGTACTGCCTCACAACAGCACACCTGTGGCGAGAAGAGGGCCTCGGTTGCCACCTCGTTGTACACCGAATAGTTGACAGCCAGGGCCACGCTCTTCCACACATCCCTGCAGCGCAGCACGAGCCCGGCACGAACAGCGCGGGCACATTATGGCTTAGGTACGGCCGCATGGCAGTCGGTGCAGCAGGGCACATGCCAGCGATGTGTGGGAGCTCTCTGCTGGCCAGGCACAACACCGGGCAAGAAAAGAAGCCTCCGATTGGGCAGAAGCCTCCCTTGGCAGGCATGCATTAGAACACCGGCGGCTCATCTGCTGCACACTTTTGTGTTGCTGCAGCGCTGTAAATGAGATAAATGAATGCCTGTCAGTACTGACGGCTCCCGTGGCCAGCCCGGCTGCTTGCCCCCAACCCAGGCACAACAGCAGGCCATATCGAAAGCCTCCAATTGTGCAGAAACCTCCCTTAGGAGGCACGCACGCCTGTGAGTACCGGCACCTCCCCTGGTCAGCCCCTTCGCCTGGCGATGCCGATTTTTAAACCCACGCTGTGCTGTGCTGTGCTGTGCTGTGCTGTGCTGTGCTGTGCTGTGCTGTGCTGTGCCCCACCTGAAAACCACAGCGTCCAGGTGTTGTGCCAGCGCGCGAAGCAGCTGCTGCAGGCTGTCTGCCGCCATCAGCATGGCGGGGGAGGGGGCAGCAGGCCCAGCGGCAGCCGCCGCAGCCGCCTGATCCTCGGGAGACCCCCCCTCCTCCCAGCCGGCAGAGAAGGCGGCGACGTGGCGCCTGTGGGCGGGCGGGAGAGTGAGAGTAAGGAGAGGGGCGCCAGGGGGAGCAGGGTGGGGGTGTCAGGGTTCGCAAGCTGGGTACAGTCTTTGGAAGGGGGGAGGATGCGCACCAAAGTGAGGGCTTGGCGGGCCGAGAGGCACGCAGCGCGGCGGCCTGCAGCAGTTCCCCTGCGTCCCGCCCTCTCAGCGACTCTCTCCCCTCAACCCCACACAACACGCCCAGCCCGGCTGCCAGCTCAGCGCAACTGCCTCAGCGTGCGCTGCCAGCTCAGCCCCGCCCACCCCGCCCGGCTGCCAGCTCAGGGCCGCCAGATCAGCGCCGCCATCTCAGCCGCCAGCTCACTTGTAGGGCGTGAAGAGCTGGTGGAAGGCGTCCACCGCCTGTTTGGCCAGCTTGTAGGCCCACTGCTTGCGCAGGGCGCCGTAAGCCCCCGCCTCCCGCTCAATCAAAGACACCAAGCTGCGCCCGCCCTTGCCTCCCTTGCCGCCGCCGCCGCCGCCGTTCTCCAGCGGTTGCGCGCCGGCGATACCCCCAGCCACCCCATCTGCGCTGACGGCGCCACCAGAGGCCGCAGAGCCAGCAGGGGCAGCGCTACCGCCTGCTGAAGCTGCGTCTTGTAGCTCTGCCAGAAGCAGGACGCCCTGGGGCTCCCTCAGCTGGTGCTCGACGTAGTGGGCAGCGCACACAGCGGCGCCCACGCGCGGCAGCCAGCTGTCGCCCAGCATGCCCCTGCAGGCAACAGCAAGGTTGTATTGTATATATCAAGGGCAACATGACACTGTATACCGTGCTTGGGTGGATGGAGCCGCCACCAGCTGTCGCCCAGCATGCCCCTGCAGGCAAGAGCAAGGTGACCTGATACTGATTATTGCAGCCGTTCTGGGGTGTTATTCAATTGTTGTGCAGATAGGGCGCTTGTCAGGTGTCGCCCAGCATGCCCTTGCAGGCAAGGGCACCCAGCAATGTTGAGTGAGGGCACTGGTACAATCTAATAAGGGGCAACACAGTAACACCAAAGCCGTGTCGTGCGCTCCATGTAGACGACCCGTGTGCCTTCAGGTGTGAGCAAGCGCAAGCATCTGGGGCAGCGCTGGCCGGACGGCTTGCACTCATGGGCCACGCACAGCGCATGTGCCCCTCGCGCCAGCATGGCAGCACGCGCGCTGGTACCGCCACGCACGCCGACCCTCCCTGCCACCACAGCCCCTGCCAGTCCAGCCCCTGCCAGCTCAGCACACCTGAACTGCTCCGCTTGATGCAGCAGGTTGCTCAGACGGTCTCGGTACGCCTTCAGGATTGCTAGAGGGACAGCCTGCATGGCACAGTGGGCAAGAAAAGGAAGAAGACACGTTGAGTGATGCAACAAAGGTGGGGACAGGAGGCTCGATGGCGGGTGGGCAGCTGAGCAGGCAAAACGTGCAGGCAGGGCAAGGCAAGGCAAGGCAAGGCAAAGCTGGGCGGAATTCAGGGAGCAGGCACGAGGGAAGGCCGGCAAGGCGGCCCAGGCCTGTGCCGCTGCCATCCACCCGGCTGTGCTGCCGCCACCCACACGGATGTACTGCTGATAGCCACCAAGCTGTACTGCTGATAGCCACCGAGCTGTACCGCTGCTAGCCACCGAGCTGTACTGCTGCCACCCACCTGGCTGTACTGCAGCCGGTGTGCCTGCTCGTGCACCCAGCCGCCGCGCCGCACCAGCCCAGCTACCAGAGAAGCCGCCTGCTCAGCGCACACGGGCGGCCAGAACTCTCGCCGCCAGGCAGCGCCGCCGCTGCAGGGGGAAGCAGCAGCAGAGTGGGGAAGTGTGAGCTTGTTCAGGCGGGCTGTATGAGAACAAAGTTCAGCCTGCTGTGCACGTCATGCTGTGCCCCATTAAGCTGTGCTGGCCATGCTGTGCCCCATTAAGCTGTGCTAGCCATGTTGTGCTCCATCCGCCACAAAACGTCCTTGCTGCACCACCTCCCCGCCCACAAGACCACTCTGCACTTAACGCTGTGCGCCCACCGATGCGCAGCCGAGCCCAGCCCAGCTACCCTGACGTCCCAGCCATGCGGCACGGCACCCAAAAACCCGCTCGGTGCACGTATCCCCCCAAACCACTCGAGAAGAACAAGTGAAGTTCACTCGCGGATCATGGCACCCCACGGGCCCTCCTTCACATGCTGCACTGTTTTCTACGCTGCGCTCACCGGCTGCGGGGTGTGTCTGGAATCATGTCTGCCTCCTGCCCCGCCACCGCCAGAAGCTGCTCGGCAGCTGGCTGCCAGGCGGAGAAGGCGTCGCAGGCGGCGTCCAGCTGGCGTGAGGCCTCCCACATCTCGGCGCCCAGCCAGCCCTCCTGCAGGTTGTGGATGGGGTGAGCTCAACCAATCAAGTACTTCCAAAGCTTATTAAGTGTAATGTTAGGCAGACAAGTTTTAGTAGGTGGGCAGAGAGGGAGGAGCAGGCGGCGTCCAGGTGGCATGAAGCATGCCACGCCTCAACGCCCAGCCAGCCCTCCTGCACATAGTATCAGGAGGAAGCAGAATGTGGTGGGGAGGCTGCCAGCCAGAATTTGTGGCAGACGGGTTGGAGGCATCTCACATGACAACACCCAGACCTCCTGTGACGTGGGTGACTAGGGGGGCAGGGAGGTGAGTGGGCACGGAGGCACCCTACACACCCCATTGGCACTCAGCCAGGCAGCAGGCACGAGGCTAAGGCAGCAGGAAGGTGATCGGGTAGGCAGGCAGGCAGGCAGGCAGGCAGGCAGGCAGGTAGTTATGCGAGAAGACAGGCGTGTGAGAAGGCAGGCAGTCCTGTGAGAAGGCAGGCAGGCAGGGCAGGCCGGAGCAGGGCAGGGCAGGTGCGCAAGTAGCCACGCTGCAGGCAGGCGCCCTGACACAGGCAGGCAAGCGGCAGGGCAGCCCTGCCAGCGGCATGCTTGTAAAAGCACCCGCCTCACCTGCCACTCCGGTCGCTGGAAGAGGAGCTCGAGTGTGGAGCCGGAGTGTGCTGCCGCCAGGAACTCTTCTTCCTCGGGAAGGTCGGGTGCCAGGCTGGCGCCACGCAGCGGGGCAAACCTGAGGGCACACATGGGGGAGTGAGGGTGAGGGTGAGAGGCAAGAGGGCGCTGGCGCCGCGCACCGGGGAAAGGCGAGCAGCCAGGGTTGAGGTTGCCAGCCACCATTCCTGCCCATGGGCGCCAATGGTTTGCGAAAGCACCCCCTCACCTCTTCTCAAAGCGCATCGCCTCGTCAGCAAAGTGGAGCCAGAGGGAGGGGTCTGCCGCGCTCACCAGCTGCAAGCCAAGGGGAAAGGGGTCAGCAAAACCTATGAGTACTTGAGATTGGAAAGAAGAAGGTCACCTGGCATAGCAAGAGTTGCAGTGAACCCTCTTGGTGTGGCGGGGACGGTGGGCGTCTGACCTGGCTGGCATGCACGCACCGCCGTGCATACGCCATGCACGGGCATGTGCCCCTCCTGCCACCCTCCTGTAGCTGTACCACGGCACGGCACGGCGCGGCGTGGCACGGCACACGGCACGGCACGGCACGGCACGGCACGGCACGGCACGGCACGGCACAACATCCTTTGTGAATGATGTCAACCCCGTAGCATGCCTAGCGGCTCTGAGGAGGCAGGGTACACAGGCTGCAAGCGGCTCAACGGACATCCTCAGAGGAGCACGCGCAGCCATTTAAACAGGCTCAGCAGGCTCGAATGCCAGCTCACCTGGGGCGGCAGGTGGCGCCCCGCAGCATGCACGTCACCGCAAAATGAGTGTTCAAAACAGGCAAGCAAGGCTTAGCAGGCTTGGTCCGCCAGCCCACCTGAGGCAGCAGGTGGTCCCCCACAGCATGCACAGCACACCCTCCCCCTCCCAAACAAAATGTTCACTTTTAGGGAAAGGCGAACTCAGCAGGCTCGGTCTGCCAGCCCACCTGGGGCAGCAGGTGGTCCCCCAACAAGCGCAAGCACACACTTACCCCAAAACGACTGTTCAAAATCGAGGTAAGCAGGCTCAGCAAACATTGTTCGAATTCAGGGCAAGGCAGGCTCGGCAGGCTCGGTCCGCCAGCCCACCTGAGGCAGCAGGTGATCTGCCAGAATTGCATTCACCCCGACAGCCTGCACGGCACGTGCCAGCTCCAGGGGCAGGCTGTACCACGACTGCAGGTGGTGCACGTCTGCAGTACCATTTAGGGGGTGCATTTCATAGGGAGTCAAAACACTTGCATTCAAGGGTTTTCAAGCGGGTTTGAAAGGTTCAAAGGGTCGGGACGACGGCGGGGTGAGCAGGGCAGCCGGTGGGTCCGCAGGGACGCCATTTTGGGGGGTTTAAAAAACCCTAGTGGCCCTTCACCACCGCCGTCCCGCTGCCAGCCCGTGCCATGCAGCTTCCAGCTTGCCTCAGCTCAGCTCAGCCCAGCCCAGCGCAACTCAGCCCAGCTCACCCACACATGGCTGGAGCTCTTGTGCCAGCGGGGCGCACTGCTGGGCCGCTTTGAGGGCGGTGGTGAAGAGCCACTCGGGGCGGTCGGGGCGGTCGGTGGGCAGGCCGCCTGCACGAGGTGTGGGCACGCAAGGCACAAAGAGGCAGGCATGTCAGGCCACGCACGCCACTGGAAAGCAAGGCAGGCAGTGGGGCAGGCACGTCTGCCCAAACATGCCACTGGAACGCAAGGCAGGCAGAGGAGCAGGCGCGTCAGGACACGCACGCCTCTTGAAAGCAAGGCAGGCAGAGGGGCAGGCACGTCAGGTCAAACACACCACTTGGAACGGCAAGGCAGAAGGTGACACCGGCAGAGGTGGTGTGAACACCACATCAAGCTGAAGACACTCTAAACAAGCACAATACCTCACTTGCAGAGTGCAACTGTTGTAGGGAGAAAAGTATCACGCAAAGGCACGCAGACATCCCCCGCTGCTTCACTTGCAAAGTGCAGACGCAGGCGCTCCCCTGCCCACTTGCTAAGTGCAGAAAACTCTACAAGATCAGGACATGCAACACCCTTTACGAGGAGAGGACCCACATGGAGAGAAACAGCATTGGATCACAAAACGCTTTGTAGCAGAGTTGAGAAAAACCAAGTTGCTGTCACTAAACTATTTGGTTGTTATTACGTTAGTTGCCTCACTTGCAAAGTGCAGTCGCAGGCGCTCTGCCAGCGGCGCTGCCAGCTCTTCAGCCACCCACAGCAGGGGCACCTCCTGGCTGGCCTCGGTCAGGATACTGCAGGGAGGCGGGGAGGCACCAGGGGGAAGAGGTACGCAGGTGAGCAAAATGCTGGCGAAAGGTTAGTAGGAACATGTTGCAGCAGCTTCATGGCTGTGAAGGCTGTCCCGAGCAGGCATGACTGCAGGAGTCTTCACAGATATGGTGAAATCCGTGTGTAAGATGGAAGGCCTGGGGCGTGCCTCCTCGCCTCCCTCCATGGGTGAGCGTGTGTGTGTGTGTGTGTGTGTGTGCCCACCCGCCGGAGCACGCGGCTGCCAAACCAACAGCACACAGGCAGCACAGCACAGCACAGCACAGCACAGCACAGCAGCCTCCCCACCTGAGCTGCTCATGCTGCGCGGCTCGCTGCAGCGTGGTCAGCAGCACCAGCAGCTGCTGCAGCTCCCCGGCAGCTGCCTCCCCGGCAGCCCCAAACCCGCGCCAAGCCACCATGCTACCATCAGCCCCGCCGCCGCCGCCGCCGTCGCCGTCGCCGCTGACGTTGAGTGGCGGCGGCCAGTGCGATGCCGCCAGTCGCTGTCGGATGGCTGTGCTGAGCACGGCCCGAAGGCTGCCCTGGGCGGCACTGACTCGAGAGAGTAGGCTGGAGGCAAACTGCTGCAGCCGCGCAATCGGCATCTTGCCTTGCTCTGCAGGGTCGTCGTCAGAGCAAGGCAGGCAGGGCGGGCAGGCAGGCAGGGTTGAGAAGGCAGACAAAATGCACGGTGGGCTGGCGGGGAAGTAGCAGCACGGAACAGGCAGGGGGTGGCGGAGCGTCGAGGCTGCACGCCCGCGCTGGCTGCACGTCCGACAACAACCCACTGGGAGCGCTTGGTCAACAAAAACATTTGGGTGTCTAGACCCCATTGCACTACGTAAACTCGAGAAGATGGGAGCCTATCTCAGATGTTGCAAAAGTTTGGGACAGGCAACACTAGCTGACACCCTGCATGTGCTCCCCTGCCCGCCTGGCCACCTCATCCGCCCCCCTGTTAATCACACTCACCTGTCAGCTGCTTCACGGCAATAGCGTAGCCCATTGCATTGCTGAAGCTGTCCACAGCATCCGACGCGTCCTCCAGGAACGCCACGCTGTGCACGCCGCCGGCAAAGCGCTCGCCAGCAGCGGCCTCATGTGCCTGATGCAGCCCCCGCGCCCCCTTCTCCACATGGCGTGTGTGCGCCTGCAACTCCTGGGCATAAGCTAGGTACTGCCGTACCGACTGCAGTACCGCCAGCTCATCGACCAAAGCGGGCACGTCGGGGGGCAGCGGTACCCCCGTGCTGGCCGTGCCCAGCTGCGCCGACATCTGCTGGTACGCGCCCGCCGCAGCCGCCGTCAGTTGCTGCTGCAGCCCCCGCCGCTGATGCTGAAGGGAGGCCAGGTGGGCCTCCAAAGACTGCAGGTAGACCAGAGGGGAGTAGCTCTCCTGGCCGCTACCCGCTGCTGCGTCGCCGCCGGCGACGTCTACAGTCGGCGGTACCGCGCCCACCACTGCGTCTGCCTGCTGGTACTGCCCCTCTGCACCACTTGGCGTGGGGGCACCGCTGTAATACTCTGCTGCTGCCGCACCCTCTGGGTGAGTGGCCCCGCTGCCGCCATGTTCAGCATAGTAGTAGGCAGCTTCAGGGGCTGCTGCTTCCACTGCCACTGCTGCCGATGCATCGCCGCCCTCTGCGTATTCACCGCTCCCCACTCCGCCATAGTAGCCATAGCCAGCTGCCGCGCCTGCTGCTGCGCCTGCTGAGCCGTCGCCACCTTCTGGGTCAACTGAGCTGTCGCCGTAGTACCCTGCCGCACCCTCTGCTGCTGCTGCCGGGAAGCTGCCACCCTCTGGATCTCCCATCATGCCGCTGCCGCCGCCTTCTGGGTCGGAAAAGCCTCCTCCTGGCCCCCCAAAGCCTCCCATGTCTGAGGGCGGTGCAAAGGGCGGCCCACCTGCCGCCTCAGCTGCCGTGGCGGATCCTGGCTGGGAGGCAAAGGTGGGCGGCGGCTGGCCTGGAGGGGCAGTGTAACGAGCTGAGCCCGGCTGCGACCGCGACATCTCTGCTGCTGCTGCTGCCGCTGCTGCCGCTGCTGCTATTTGAGATGCGCTGCAACGGCGTGCCAACACAGCCGCCCTGGCTGCAATGCAGAACGTCTGCCTACTTCTGTGCACTGGCTTTCAGACGGGCCACTCGTCAATGCTGCTGCTGCTGCTGCTGTTCCCGCTGCCGCCGCTGCCGCTGCTGCTGCTGGCTGACAGGCGGAGGAGGTAGATGTGAATGTCCTCGCTGCTCCACTCTGGGTGCTGCGCACTCAGCGGCACACGGCGCAGGGCGAAGCCAGCGTCGGCAAAGAGGGACTCCGGGAAGGGCAGGCGGGGGCGGTGCTCGTTGCACAGGATGGCCAGCGCTCCGGGGCGGGCGGTGAGGAGGCCGTGCAGCGTGTGCACAAATAGAGGGACCACCTCGGATTGATAGAGGCAGTCTGAGGCCAGCACGACGTCAAAGGGACCACCCTGCAAGTGATCCAGGGAGTCGCCCCAGGCCAGAGGGGCTGCAGTGGCGATGTGCGACAGGCCGTTGGCCTGCGTGCAAAGGAAGGCAGGCAGGCATGGGGCACGCCACAGCGGCAAACGACAGGCGAGATGCGCCAGTGTGCAGCAGGCGCGGGCACTGTGCAAAGAACCTGCCCTACGGAGGGCATGCATAACCATGGAGTGCACAGGAAGGGCAGCAGCTCACCTCAATGTTCTGTGCCGCCAGCGACAGCGGGCGCGGCAGGTCGGTGAGCGTGACTGCCGCCGCCCCCAGCGCCGCTGCTGCTACACCCACTGCGCCCGGGCCAGCTCCAAGCTCCACGACACGCAGTCCAGCGACCAGGGAGGGGTGCACTGCAAAGCCAAGGCAACCGAGGCAAAGGGACGAGTTGACGCAGTTGATCGCAGGACGTTGAGGCGCTGTTCGCAGCTTCCAACGCGGGCATCGCCATCGCCAATCGCACACCTTCAAGAAATTTGACGAGCACGAGCGCTGCGTCCCACACTACAGCTCCTGCCTCCTGCTCCCAGTCAGCCTCGGCGATTTGCAGCTCCCTCTCCCCCACAGTGATCTGACGCATTCAGAGACAGTGGGCTATGCCGATCAGCTTCCAAACCTGCTCAACATGTCGTCCAGCTGGCGCCTCGCCGAAGGCACGCGGCCAATTGGCGTGGAGCTATAGAGTTTTGAAACCGAGCACTATAAGGAGACTGTCTGGGCATCCCTCAATCGCGCGCCGCCACACAACCCCACTTGCTTGCGCACTCCTCCTTCTCCCGCACTGCATTCTTTGTGCCAGCCACCTGCCGCTGCCCTCCGAGCAGCCGCACCCAGCATGTCCTTTGCCGCAACGCTGAGCAGCCGCAGCAGCAGCACCCCTGCCGCCGCCGCCCTCGCCCGCCCCGCCTCTGCCCGCCGTGCTGCCGCCGCCACCATGCGCCCGTCCGCAGCGTCCGCCGACAACGGCACCAACGGCAGCGGCAGCGCACAACCCCCAGCCCCGCGGCCGCGTGCTCTGGCCACTCTGCTGGTCCACTCGGAGGGGCTCGTGAGCGACGAATTTGCTGCCAGCATGCCGCCCATCTACCAGACGGCCACTTTCCAGCAGCCGGGGGCGACAGATATGGGGGAGTATGACTACTCGCGCTCAGGCAACCCCACACGCACGGTGCTGGAGAAGCACCTGGCGCAGCTGGAGGTGAGGAGCGGGGCGGGGGCATGTGTTGGGAGGAGGCGTGCGGTGGGTCCGGGTGTGCGATAAACACACAGGCAGAGAGAGGCTGCGGGTGGTGGTGGAGGTGAGATGCGTTCAGAGGGGGGTGTCGGAGGCAGGGGGAGAGGTGTGGGGGGCGGGACTTGGTGGGCAAAGTTGACATGCGAAGAATAGAGTTGTGGGCGGGGCGGGATTGCCGGGAGGGAGGTCATTAGCTGGCAGTTTGGGCTGCTGCCAGGAGCAGTTGCGCCTCCTTGCTTCTCTTTGCTTTCCTTTGCTTTGCTTCACATCCAGCAGGGGCACAGGCAGGCTGGGGATAGCACAGGCACGAATGCTGAGTGGGCAAGCTCCAACAGCGTGGCGTTGTATGCGCCTCCTTTGCTCGCCTGCTTGAGTGGAGCGTCCCACTCCAGGTCACCCTTGCTTACGATCCACAATTCACCTCCTCCCAGCATCCTCTGCCTCACCTTGTCTGAAATTGTCTCGACTGATCTCACCTCACCTCACCTCACCCCACCCCACCTCACCCCACCACTCTCCCACCGCCTGCCTCCCCCACCCGCCAGGGCGCCGAGCGTGCGTTTGCCTTTGGCAGCGGCATGGCGGCCCTGGCAGCAGTGACTCGCCTGCTCAAGGCGGGCGACCATGTGGTGGCTGGGGACGACTTGTATGGAGGCACCTCCCGCCTCCTCTCCCGCGTCGTGCCCAATGCCGGCGTGGAGGTCACCAATGTGGACACCAGCGACGTGGAGTGAGTGGGGTGGGGAGGGGGGAGGCCTTCGGATAGCTGCGTTTGTGTGTTTCGGGCGTTGGGGCCAGGGTGGCAGTTGGGATGGGGAGATGCGATAAGCGGAGGCACCTCTCGCCTTCTCTCACGTGTGCCGTCCAATGCGGGCGTTGGGCCACAGGTGTGGACACCAGCAATGTGGAGTGAGTAAGCAGCAACACCTGCAAGGGGTTGCGGGTGGAATGGGTCAAGGTGTGCGGCGGGCGTTTGGGGCGTGAGCTGCACTGGCTTGCGCAGAGGGCAAGCAGCCTGCAAGGTGAAGCTTGGGCTGCTTCTTGTGGGCGCTCATTGGGGTGGGTGCCATGGGTTCTTTCTGGCCTCCCACCCCCCTACATCCCACCTCCCCACTGCCTTCCCCTCCTGACGGCGGTGTTGCGCCGCCACCCAACCCAGCAAGATGCCCCTGCTGCTGCACATGCCCATGCCGCCTCCCGGCCCCCCTCCCTCTGCTTGTCCTCTCCGTGCAGGGCTGTGCGCGCCGCCCTCCCACCCGACAAAACTGCTCCCATCAGGCTGCTGCTCATGTCAACATCGCCCGCCTCTCTCTCTGCTCACCTGTTCGTTGTTTTCTCCCCCAAGGATGCCCTGCTGCCGCACATGCTCATCCCCCCTCCCGCCCCCCCTCCCTCTGCTTGTCCTCTCCGTGCAGGGCTGTGCGCGCCGCCATCCAGCCTGGCAAGACGGCTCTGGTGATGCTGGAGAGCCCCACCAACCCGCGCATGCAGATTTGCGACATCAAGGCCATCTGCCAAGTGAGTGTTGCATTCATTGGCCGCTGGTGTTGCACTTGTTGCCCAGCCACTGGTGTTGCTTTGCTTGTGGGCAGAAAGACAGGACTGTGGCCGTCACAGTGGCCATTTGAAGCCTGGCGCCCCATACACACTCAAGCACTGCTCCTGCCCTCCTGCTGCGCTCCCTCCCTGCCCCCACATAGCGCACGAGGCGGCGGCAACTGGTGTGCATCGACAACTTCATCCCCACACACGCCTGATGTCCTTCTTGCACCGTTCCCCCCTCTCGATTCCCCCCCCTGCCCCAGATAGCGCACGAGGCGGGTGCGCTGGTATGCGTGGACAACTCCATCCTCACATGCATCTACCAGCGCCCGCTGGACCTGGGGGCTGACATCGCCATGACGTCAGGTGAGGCACGTCTTGTTTCCTTGTTCGAATGGTGTTTTTGCTATCGGAGGCTGCTGGGCATGTGGAGTGGGCCGGCTGTGGCTGGGGGCTGACATCGCCATGGTGAGGACTTCTTAGGCTATTGTTCGCATGGAGCTTAGGCCTGTGTTGTGCTGTGTAAGGCTGCTGGGGGTGGGGTGGGCAGGCATTGCCATGACGTCAGGTGAGGCATACAAACTCGCGTGTTGGCTGCTAGCGCTGGGGAGTAGCCCGGCTGTGCCTGGGGGCGCGAGCCTTGCAAAGACGCCTTGGGTGGGAGCACACAAAGTTGCATGTGGTGTGCTATCTTGGGCTGGGGGTGGGCTATCGTGGCCTGAGGCCGCAGACATCTCGCCGTGGGGTGAGCTGGTTTGTAGGACTAATCCTCTCTGCGAGCCGCCTGGCGTCGGACGCCTTGAGCGGCAAGAACTCGTACTGGTCGGGTGTCAGGAAGATCTCGGGGTCGAACAACTTCTCGTGGTCAAAAACTGTGGTTGGGTTAACCATGCGCACCCGTGCATCTTCCTCTGCATCACTCCCCCGCCTTGCCGATTTGTGTGGGCAAATGCCTTTCCCATAAATCGTTGCTGAGCAAACCGCCGCTCACCCATTCGCGTGCAGCCACCAAGTGCGCTAGCAGCCACTGCGGTGCGACGCCCCATGCCATCCCTTTCTGTGACCCAGCTCTGCCCACTCGTTCAACCACACACACACGCACTCACCTTTTCCTTCTCACCCGCAGCCACCGAGTGCACTGGCGGCCACACTGTCATGACGGCAGGCGTGCCCCCTCTCTGCCTTCACCTCACCCCACTCAACCACCCGCACACCTTCTCTTTCAACTCACCCCCCTCCCTTCCGCCCCCTGCCCCCCGCTCATACGCCCCTCCCGCGCCCCCCCCTGCAGCCACCAAGTTCATTGGCGGCCACTCTGACGTGACAGCTGGCGTGCTGGCGGTGCGGGACAAGGAGCTGGCAGACCGCATCTACTTTGTGCAGGCAAGGAGGGTGGGCTGTTGCCCTCTGTTTTGCGTGGGCGGCATTGCTTTGCGTATCTGTCTGTTGCGTGACAAGGAGCTGGCAGACCGCATCTGCTTTGTGCTGGTTGGTGGTGTGTGTTGAGGGAGGGGGAGAAGGGTGCTAGCCCCACAAGTTAATGACGCCACGGCCTCAACCCTCCTGGTGCCCATGCCGCCATCGCCCTCACCCTCGCGACCTTACTGGGGTTGCACCCTGCCCATCCATCAGGGCGCGGAATATCCCATTCCTTCACACCAACACGTGTACCAGCTCCTTTCTCTGCCCCCCCTTCGGGCTCGCCCTCCTCACCCTCCCACCCAGCTGCCTACCTGCCCACCCACCATCCCCTGCAGAATGCGGAGGGCACCGCCCTAGGCCCCATGGACTGCTGGCTGCTCATCCGGGGGCTGAAGACCATGTCTTTGCGCATGGAGCGGCAGGTGGCCAATGCGCAGCGCATCGCAGAGTGGCTGGCGGCACACCCCCTGGTGCAGCGGGTCAACTACCCAGGGCTGGCAGGCTCGACCGGCAAGGCGGTGCACGATTCGCAGGTGACAGGGGGGCGTGGCAGAGGTGGGACACTTCTGCGGCACACTTCAGTTGTTGCTGTTGCTGTGTAGTTTGACTGGCTAAATGAATGAGGCGAATGAATGCATGGCAGGGGTGGAATGCAAGGCGGGGGCGTCGGGGTGGAGGTTGGGTGTGTGTGCAGGTGTTGAGGGCGGCACCGCATGTGCCCGCCTGCAGTACGGGCATGTGCACGCCTGCAGGTACATGCAGTACTAGTGTACATCGGCCCATAAGTACCTCCCGCACACACACAGCCCGGGTGTCGTCCTCGCCCGCCCCTCGCCTGCCCCTCCTTGCCCTCCCTCCAGCAACCTAACCAAACGTGCATGCGGGACACCAGCGCGGGGATGGCATCCTTTCTTTCACCGCGAACTCGCCTGACCTGCCTCTGACCTGGCCCGCTCCCTGGGCGCCCAACATTGGCACGTGTACAGGCCACCAGCTCGGGTTCCACCATCCTCGTTGCAATTGCGTCTACCTTGTCGCACTGTTCTGGTGCCCCCCTGCCCCTCAGGCCCCTCTCTCTGCTCTCCTTCTCCCTCTCTTCCCCCTGCTGACTTGCCCTTCTGCACGCCCAAGGAATGCAGGCCACCAGCAGGGGTGCCATCGTGTCTCGCATGATAAGCCCTGCTGACCTGTCTCTTATCTGGCTTCACCCCCCACTACGCCACGTGTGCAGGCCACCAGCGCGGGGGGTCCATCATCTCTTGCATCACCGAATCTTGCATCACCACCAGCGCTGACATGTCTCTTATCTGGCTCCCCTTGACTCCCAACCATATATGTATGTACAGGCCACCAGCGCGGGTTCCATCATCTCTTTCATCACAAACAACGCCGACCTGTCTCGGGTGATTGTGAGCGAGACGGAGCTGTTCAAAATCACCGTCTCCTTTGGCAACGTGTGCTCACTCATCAGGTGTGTGCACAGCCACAGCCACAGCCCATCAAAGCACAGCCCAGCCCAGCAAAGCCACAGCCCAGCCACAGCCTAGTGGAAGGAGGGGGGCCCAGGGCGCGTTGCGGATGCTGCGGGGAATGCAAGCTGACCGTGTCGTTTGGCAACGTATGCGGCCTCCGCCGGTGTGTTCAGCAAGAGTCGGATGGAGAAAGAGGGTGGGGAAGAGGGTTCAGGGCACGCTGGGGTTGCTTGTGGGGAGGCACACATGCATGCACCGCGTCGTCACGGCGTGGCAAGGTGTGCAGGTGTTTTAGGGCACAGCTTGGATGTCGAGAGATTCATCAAAGTGCATTGCCATCCAGCAACGCGTGCTCTCTCAGTTGGAGGGCGTCCGTCTCCTCTTTTGCACGTGTGGGTTATGGGTTCAGGGTTCAGGGATCAGGGTGTGAGGTGTAGGCGGGGTGGCAGATGGAGCTCGCTGTGTCGTTTGGCAGTCGGCTCCATTTCATTTCATTTCATGCCAAGGTGCCTCGCACATTCGCCCTCCCAACCGTTGGTGACTTACCAAACACACACACACTGTTCTGCACCACCCCACTTCCAACCGCTGCAGCATGCCCTGCTTCATGAGCCATGCCTCCAGCCTCCAGCCTTACCCTAATCCTTACAATCCTTGCTCCCTCCTCCCTCCGCTCCCCCTGCAGCATGCCCTGCTTCATGAGCCACGCCTCCATCCTCGGCCTTCTGTCTCCATTTTTCCCACCCCTTCTCCGGTTACTAACACTCAGTTCTGCCTTTTCTCTCTCCACCCGCCTGCAGCATGCCCTGCTTCATGAGCCACGCCTCCATCCCCGCCGAGCTGCGCGCCGCCCGGGGGCTGCCCGACGATTTGGTGCGCATCTCCGTGGGAATTGAGGACGTGGAGGATCTGCTTGCTGACCTGGAGCAGGCTTTCGAGAAGGCGCAAGCGGCGGGCCACGGGGCAACGGCGGGCGCGGCGGCTGCCGAAGCGGCGGCGTGATGCGGGCAGATGCTTGCAGACGCGTGGCGGCGTGACATTTGCACTTAGCTCCGTGCCCTCCTGCAATTCTTTTTTCTGCTGCTGGGCGTCCTGCCCCCAGCGCTGTCGTCATATTGTACCCCTGCCTGAGCTCTGTACCATTGAGATGGAAACACGAGAGAAGTGACGTGGAGGATCTGCTGGCCGACCTGACACAGGCGATTGAGAAAGCGCAGGCCGCGGGCGACGGGGCGGCGGTAGGCGCAGCGGCTGCCGAGGCAGGGGCGTGAGTTGTGCATTCGACCCACATACGCCCCTGCAATCCTGCAATCCTTCCCTTCGTCTGCGGCGCGTCATGCACCCAGTGCCGCCGCCTGCTGCCGCCACCAGTACTGGGACTGACCTCTGGCCGCCGCCGTGTGCGCCAACCTGGCGGCTCAGCTGGGTGGGCGGCACCCCACGCTGTTGCTCGCTTCTGAGGATCTCCTGCAGGACCCGCATGTAGTCCGCACAGGCTGCCTGGCGCTGCGAGGTGCCGGCTGGCCACCCGTTCCTGTGCTGGGATGCCGGCGCTGAGCTCTGGCACCTGCACCGCCTGCTCTTATGTTTGCTGGTGCTCGTCTGAATCTTTCCCTGGGCGGGCCGTGGTTCTCGGGCCCCTTGGCGTCCTCTCCCTGGCCTCCACTGCATTCCTGACGCCCTCCGGTGGCTGTAGCTCACGGCAGCGGGGTGGCAGGCCCCCGCCCAATGTTGGGTCCCGCAGCCGCAGTGCCTGCCCGTCTCCCGGTTGAGCAGTCTTGGGTAATCTGCTTAGATCCCGTCCTGCGGCGCTTTGCGCTCGCATCTCAGTGTGTCACCCAATCGTCCGTGTTTGTTTAAGAAATGAACAGCTTAAATGTGTGCTAAACGACGTTAAAAACTCTCAATCAGGCAGTCGCTGTGAAACAGAAATGCTTCCAAGACGCAGCTCAGGGCAAAAATCTGTAAAAATCTATCCCTGGCTGGCTCGCTGGTGCTGCCGCTGGTGCTCATAGCTGCCAAAGGCGTAAGTCACCGAGTTGTACAAAAAGTGGATAGCTACGGCCGCCTGCAGGCCGCACGCAAGGCACACCACGCCCTGCAACAGGGAGGGGCAAGGTGGGGCCAATCTGGGCTCCTTCTTTGTACTGAATCGCAAAAAACGCAACAGCCCATACTCATTCTTAATAAAGGTCAACCAGCAGTCCACTACAGTAGTTCTGACGAGCCAGGCTAGGAGTGACAAGCATCAGCCGAGAACTTGAGCAAAGCAAACAAAAAAAAACTTTTCGTTCAAAACAAGACGAGTACAAAACATTTGTGCAGCCGCTTGAAAGCATTGGCTGCCTGCTGGCTGCGGTACATAAGCTCAGCATCCAGGCCGCCGTCGCTGGAAAACTGGCTGCCTAGATACTTGAAGCGCCGCACCCAAGCGACCGGCTGCCCTGTCACAGTGATGCAAACTGGCGCCTCCTTGCTGACTGTGCCGCCGCTGGCGGCAGCCGCTGCATCACATGCGGGGCACTGCCAGTCCCCGTCTGGCACTGCTGCCAGCGGTGGCTGAAGGCATCCAGCCGCTGTCACAAGCGCTGCACACCAGCATGCTGGCGTCGGGCTGCAGGCCATGGCAGTGCTGGCATCTGAGGCGGGCAGCGACGCTCGTGGGCAGGTGGCTGTCGGCCTTACCAGGCCTGGAGGAGGTGGGTGCCCCTGTGTGTGCGGCTGACTGCTGTTGGCCAGAGGTTGAGCTGACTGGGGGTGGGTGTTTCAAGGGGGCAGGCAACATTGCAGGGCAGGTGGGGGAGGGGAGGGAGGGGGTGAAATGGAAGGGGTGGTTGAATTACTCAAAGCAAGGCAAGGTCAGGGAGTCAATGGGTAATTTTGCAATTTTGGGTACTTTCCGCGTAGCTTCCAGGAAGCCGTGTGTGGGAACAGCGGTCGGTGGCAGATTGGCAGCAGGGCAGCAAGGTCCAGCAAGGCAGGCACGACTACATAGAAAGTGGTGCAGGTGGTTATCTGGCTGTGGGGCAGCCCGCCTAAGGCAGCGGCTGGCTGGCCGCCGCCTGGCAGCGGTGCCGCCGGTTCAACCGGTAAGTTACTGGCCGCCACGGTGGTCCGTTCCTTACAAGGCACTCCCATGACGCAGCTCAGCGCAAAGCTACTCCTGGCTGGCTCGCCAGTGCTGCCGCTAGTGCCTTCCTGACGGCGCTTCGTCCTGTGCACATTTGATGAGGGCGAAAAGTGCCCAGTCGTACAGAAAGTGGCTAGCTACGGCCGTCTGCAGGCCGCACGCAAGGTACACCACGCCCTGCAGCAGGGGGAGACAAAAGAAGGGTCCATCTGAGCTCTTCCTTCGTACTGATCAGCAGTCAACCAGCAGTGCACTAGCCCCGGCGAGCCAGACTATTTACGAGCCCCGCGAGCCAGGCTAGGGAGGGACGAGCATCAGCCTGGAGTGAAACGTCAACTGGCCCGGCGACCCAGGCTATGCACCCACTCACGAACACAACGCCTGCCCCGGTGGTAAAGAAGAACTTTGTGGGGGTACTGTCATGCGCCAGGCCGAAGAGTACCGAGGCGACAGCTACGCCGGCGGCCGCAGCGGCGGTGTCGGGCAGCGCGGTGCCGAACAGCTGGATGGCAGCTGACTGCAGGAAGCCGCGGAAAACCGTCTCTTCGAACACCCCCGCGCCCAGTGCTAGCACGCCCACGCCCTGCAGAGGCGGGAAAAGGAGGGTGGTGTGGTTCGGCGTGGAGATTAGTGGGGCAGGTGGTTGATTGGCTGGTGAAGAGCACCAGTACTCGACTAGGACAGATGCCTCAAGTGGCAGCATATTGGCACCAGCACCCAACTGGGGGGTGCGTTTGGAGGGAGGCTGAAGAGCAACAGCAACCGGCTGGACCAGGAAGTTATGTGGCAGCTGAAGGGCACCAAGCACTGCTGGTGGCACCCAGCTGGGGCAAGCGCTGATGTGAAGGTGTGAAAGGCACCGGCCCGCCCTGGCCACCCTCCCCAGCCTCTGCCTGCCGCCAACTTACCCAGAAGGACAACCCTCGAAGCAGTGTGTAGAGTTCCTTGCTGTTGCGCTCGAGCTGCTTCCGGTCACGAGCCGTGTCCGTGCCTGGCACACGCATGAAAATCAGCGCGCCCACGAGCACTACGCCGGCCAGCGCAGCTGGCAGCGATACGCCACTGGTGCTCCGAAGCTGGTCTGTCAAGCCCAGCCCCACGGCATCTCCCAGGTAGCACCCCAGCAGCGTGCAGGCGGCGTGGTCTGCGGAGTACAAACACAGTCCCAGCACTGGATTGTCGAAGGGCTCCGGGTCTGGGGTGGGCTCTTGGTGATTGGTGCTGCTGGTATTGGTGGCAGCCCTGCTGCGGGTGCTGCTTCGCTGCCCGCAGTGAGCTGGGCCGCCGCAAGCAAGCTGCCGCCTGTGGTGCCGCGCCCGCTGCAACTCTGGCCATCGCAAGTTGCTACCGCCGCCCCGCGGCACGCTAGGCACCCGGGGCGCTGCTACCTGCCGGATATGCACGCCGGGCAGGCGGGAAGGCGCCCAACTTGTTGAGCACGCCGGCATTGTTGATGGGGGTCGAATCTCCCGATATATTTAGCTATTCAGTCAGCAGGTCTGCGGCACTGGCAAACCTGCGCCGTTACTGTCACGGGTGGCGCGTGCAGGAACAGTGCATGGAAACAGGTGGCGCGTGCAGGAAGGCACAGGGCGTGTGCTGTGCTGCGCTCAACTGAGGCCTGGGCAGCCACCGCCTCCTGCCCAAGTAATGGCAGAATAGAGAAGAACCGCGTGCACTGGCAGACTGGCGCGGGGGCAATCCGCCAGGGGCTGGCAGAACAAGGCGGCGGCGCCGCCAGCGGATGTGCCAGGTCACCACAGCCGCTGCCGTGTTCTTCTTCTTCTTTGTGTTGTGCAGATTTAAAAGAGCGAGGAGGGCCTGCCGAACACGAGAAGGGCATGCCCACAGAGGTGCAGCGAGCTACCAGGCAGAGGCAGGAGGCTGCAGCGGGCACGCTTGGGTGGCAACTGAAGCGGCAGGCGCATGCTCTGGGGGCCCAGGCCCTGCCTGCCAGCAGTGCGACTCTCGTCTCCCCTGCAGGCGTGTGTCAGCGTGCCGCTCCTCATCATGTAATTAATCGATTGCCTTTTATTATTGATGCGTTTCTTCCCTTCCCAGGTCCTGTGCACACGCGAGCTGCTCCCAAAAACAAAAGCTGGCGGCCTGCGCTGCATTACATCAAAAAGGCACGGGGGACACAGGTGCAAGGGTGTGTCCAGGCGAGGAGCAGGGGCACGGCAGCAGGGCGGGCAGGCGGGTGGGTGATGAAAGGACACACAGACACTTGTGCGTAGAGGCGGTGGGTGGGTGATGGGCCAGCAAGGCAAGGGCATTCGCGTGGCCAGGAGAGGCTAGGGCACGCACAGCCGGTGGCAGCACACTTCACGGATTAAGGGCGCTTGGCGCGGCAGAGGACTGAAAGTTGCATTCGTGTCACAAGGGGAACGGGAGGCTGCATTGCGGCAGATGGTTCGGTGGGTTAGGGGGACAGCGGGGGAGGTATTTGGGGGGCAGGCGGGATGGGTGGGATGGCCAGTAAAGGCTCGAGAGAGAGACAGGCTGGAAGGGCGTGAGGGAGAGAAACNGGGGAGGGGAAGAGTTGACTGAGGGAAAGGGGGGGGGAGGCAGCAAGTTTGAAGAAAGGGAGTGGGGGAATGAGCAAGGAAGCGGGTTGCCGGCTGCAGCGGCATGCCACGCTGGCAAGTTTGCCAGTCATCAAAACAAGGGCATGAAAAGGGCGGGGCGTAGCGGGAGGAAGGAGGTGGTGGGAGCTCGTAAACGAGTGCTTTGTAAGGGGAAAGCGCAGCAAGAGAGCTAGGGGTGCCACTCTTACGTGTGTGGCAGGTGAGAGAGCTGGTACAAGCGGGCGGGTGCACAGGGGTGGTGGGAACAGGGGTGGTTAGGAAAGCGGCGGAGGCTTGCACAGCGAGGGGGCGGGGTCAGGAAAAACGGAGCTGCTTTGAGGTAAAAGGGCGAGTGTTGCATCGGCGAATGACAGCGGGCGGAGTGGATGGCAGGGGAGGTGTACGGAAAGGGTGTCCGGCGTGAGTTGGCGCCAGGCGCAGCGGGGGGAGGTATACACACATAGAAAGGGAGGCGGGCGGGTTCCACGCACTAGAGCGCAGTGGGGCCCAGCAGGGCTGCCGGGAGGATTGGGATCACAAAGACGTCAGCAGCGGGTTTCGGTTGGCTCGTTGAGAGGGGTACCGTTTGTTCAGGAAAGGGGCACAGGGTGGGCAGGGGCATGCTCCTGCTGGTGCATAGGAGGGTGAAGGGGTGGGGCAGGGCCCACAAGAGGTGCCGGCAGGCCGGCAAACTGGGCACCGCTGCTGTCGGCGGTGGTGCTTTGAGCGGTGCGTCGTGCGTGCGTTTGAGGGATCGGGGCAGGCTGGCAGCTTCGAAGCAGTGCACAGATTGCTGGACGAGAGGTGTGACGGCTGCGGGCCACAAGGGGCGGGCCAATGGGCTGGGATTGCGGGGGTGTGACGGCTGCGGCTGCTGCTGTGGGGCCACAAGGGGCGGGCAAATGGGCTGGGATTGTGAGGGGTTGCTAGGGGATTGGGCGGGGCGGAATGGTGGTGAGGATGGCAGGGGTTGGCAAGTAGGGCAGATGGGGGAAGTCGGGGAGGCAGGTGGGGAGGGACGGATTGCGCACCCTGCCGCCTACCAATTGGCGGGTAGGCTGGGGCCGAAAATGAGGCTCAGGAGCCCCATCCCGCTGCCGCCAGTGCCACACGGCTTGTCAGGGGAGCCGGGCGCTGCGGGCGGGGCGGGCGCAGCCAGCAGTGGCGCCGCAGGCGAAAGCTTCAGGCTGGCGGGGCAGATGGC
>JTEE01000026.1:885016-901538 GCA_002896455.3 Chlorella sp. ArM0029B | reverse complement strand
GCTGCAGCGCCTGCTGTGTCGCCGCCTGCCGCTGCTGCTCCTGCTGTTGCGCCAGCTGCGCAGCCGCCTGCACTGCCGCCGCTTGCTGCGCTGTGCTCAGCTGCTGCTGCTGCTGCTGCTGGGCAGCTGGCGTGGGCTGCCGGGCAAAAGGATCGTTGCCCGGTGAAATGATTGGGCCCCAGGGCGAGTCCAAGCCTGACACTGCAGATCCAGCAAAGGGGTCCCCAAACAACACATCTCCATCTGTTGCCATGTCCATCAGTAGAGCATCCAACCCTGGCACTGCAAAGGGGTGTGGAGGGGGCAGGATGGGGGTGTGTGGGGCGCCGTGGGGCGATGAGGCCAGGGGCGGGCAGTGACACGCGCAGCAGAGTACCGCCGGAAACCCCTTTTGGTGCAGTACCGCCAAAACGCACACGGGCGCGGCGCCCGCCCGCACGGCAGTGGGGCGGCCACGCTGGTTTGCAGGTGTTCATGACGGAATGCTTGGGGCTGGAAAAATGTCGGCAGCACGTCGTGCTAAGCATGCAAGCCGCGCACTGGCGGCGGGCACAGTTCTGTGCGGGCACACGCACCGTCGCCAAAATCTTCAAGGAGCGGGAGGTCAAGCGCCATCGCCCCTTCGGCAGTCAGTGGCGGCAGCGCATGCTGCATGGTAGCAGGCGCTGCCATTGCTCCTGCTCCTGCCCGTGCTGCTGCTGCTGCGGCCGCTGCCTGGACGGGTGCAGCGGCGGGCACAGCACCCGGCTCATCGGAAGCTGACTTGCGTTTGTTGCGCCGCGCGCTGGCGCTGCCGCCTCCGCCCTGCTGCTGCTGGTCTACCTGCGTGGGTGCTACGACATGCTGCAACTGTGGCGAGGTGGGCGTGTTGCCAGGGCTGCCCGCTGAGGCGGTGTCTGTGGCACCTTGCGTGTGAGGCGGCGGGACGGCAGGGGCCAAGTGCCCGGCGCTGCCCTCCACCGAAGCACCTCCGTCCGGCGATGGGCACTTGTGATCACCCAGGACATTGCGGGGCAGGCCCAGGGCCGCTGAGAGCACGCCCGCAGAGTGCATCAGAGGTTTGCTTTTTACGCCTGCAGCGGGTGAAGCAGGATGTGTACCGGTTTGAGAGCATGTGGCATTGGCTGCGGGAAGGCTGGGGTGAGAGAGCTCGCAGGTATGCCCGGCGCAAGCGGCACACCCCCAGGACCCGCGGCCCGCGGCCCCCTCCCGCCACACCCCGTGATGCCTTCGCTCTGCTGCTATCCAAGTGGGCCCCCGCTGATGCCGGTGCAGATGTGCAAGACTTCTGGCGAAAGCGCCCGGCTACCAGGTGGCAAGTGCTGGCTGCAGCGTTGTTGCGTGCAGGGTTGGGCGCTGCAGCTGCCGAAATGAGTACATCTGCGCCCTACGAGCGCTGTTTGTGTGTTCGTTGAGTGGTGGCCCCTGAATCTTCCTGCATGGTGGCCCAGGCTGTGCTGCACAGGTGGCCGGCCACGGCAGGAGGCGGGGCTGCGATACGTGCAGGCCTGTCTGACTATCCAATGGCATTGGCCATTTAATTTAGGGCTGTAAGAAGAACTTGCTCCAGCAAACGCCCTACTCGGAGCGATGGCGGTGAGTGAGCACTCTCCTTGCGCGCTAGCCAGCGTGCTTTGCTTGGGTCCAGGTCATATCGCAGCGGCAGCGGCAGTGCGCAAGCAAATAACAGCACCGCCCGTCGCCGCCATCGCCGCCGCCTGCCGCCACACTGTCCGCCCCGCCGCAGGGCCTGCCTGCCCGGAAGACTGGTTTCCTTGTTTTGGACATGATGCCGGAAGGGGAGGAAGGCAAGCAAGACGCGGAGTTCCAGAAAATGGTGGCAGATGTGAGTGGGCAAGACAAGGGTGCAGACGCCGCCGCGTGACTCAGTGCACACCCGGGGCTACCCCCTCCCGCCCACCATGCCCTGCCTGTGCTCCCCTTGCTGCCCTCTTCTGCCTCCCACACCGCCTCCCACCGGCCCTTTCCCTGCCAACCTCAAACTGCCCGATCCCCCCGCCACACTCCCTGCCCGCCCCGCCCGCCTGCAGGTTCAAGAAGCTCAAGGTGGCATGAAGGGCTGCCTATTTGCACAGGGCGCCTTCGACAAGGGAGACTTGCTGTATTTGAGGAACGAGGAGGAGCGGCAGCGGTTTGTGGAGCAGGAGCAGGAGGAGGGGGAGAGGCACGCGGTGCGTTGCCCTGGGGGGGCCGATCGGCTGTGCCTGAGCGCCTGATGGGGTGCATTGCCCTTTGTCGCCCAAATGGGGCGACAAATGCACCTAGCTGTGTGCCTGGCTGGTGCCCCCCTTCATTCCTTCCTGTCCCGTGCGTCTCAACAGCGACGACGGTCCCCGCTGCGGCACACAGCCGGGGTTACTTGAGTGACGCAATCAGAGTCCCTTTGTCCCTCCCTGGGCCCTCTGCCGCTGCTCTGCTCTGCCCACCAAGCCCCGCCCCGCCTGCCCCGCCCTGCCACTGGCACAGTGGGCCTCCCGCCTGCCCCTGCCCTGCCCTTGCTGCCCCCCCCGGTTTGCGGCCGCGGGTGCCAGGGGTGCCACTGACGTGGCGCCGCTGACGTGGCGCCGTTAGATGCATTGCATACATCCTCACCTGCAGTTCATGGCACAGCGGGCCCGGATGGAGGACGAGGAGGAGGCACGCAGGGCGGCGGCAGCGGCCAAGGCGGCGGCAGTCGCCCGGCTGGCGCGCCAACAAGAGCTGGAAAAGTGAGCGAGGCACGGGTGCAGTGCCATCTGGCACTCCCGCCACCTGGCACACTTGCATGGGCTTGCCACCTGGCACGCTTGCCACCTGATGCCTGAAACCTCGCATGTGCTTGCCTAATCAGTGTTGCTGCGGATCATGCGATTGCGCTCAAGGATTGCCATTGACGAGTTATAAGCTGTGCCAGCATGCCTAGCGTACGCACACACACCCCGCACCCTTCTCTGCCGTAACTCTCTAGCCATTCCGACCTCTCTGCAACGGCAACCCCTGCTGCAGAAAGAAGAAGTTTCTGCCGGTGATGAGAGTGAAGCCTGCCTCAGGAGCCGCTTCCGGCCAGCTCAGCAGACAGACTAGCGGCGCCGACGGCGGCAGCACAACAGCGCCCACCGCGGGGCCAGCAGCAAAGAAGCAGCGGACAGAGGGCCTGGGCGCGGCAGCAGCTTCAGGGTCTGTTGGGCAGCAGCAGGAGCAGCAGGAGCAGCAGGAGGAGGGCAGCAGCAGCGGCAGCGAAGGGGGCCTCGGAGGGCTGCTCGGGGGCTACGGATCTGACACGGATTCAGAGTCTGACGCAGCAGCACCAGCAGCGGCATTGGCGGCAGCGACAGCAGCACCATCGATACAAGAGGCACCCTAGTGCGACGGACTGACTGAGCACTTGTGCAGCCAGGCAGCAGCGAGCAGTGGCACAACGAGCAAGCGCATCTGCTGCCCTGCCCCGTGCTCACCCCTCTGCAAACCAGCATTGTGCCGTGTGCAAGGTTTTCCCCCTCTGTTCTCTTGCCACAGCACAAGCATGTATACATACGCTCCCCGCTCTTCTACAGGTGCTGGCTGTGTGGCTCGGGGAGGTGCACTGGGTCAGCTCTCATCTTGAGCAGGCCAGCTAGGACACACACCCTTGCAAGGCACGTTTCAAAATCCAGCTGGACTACACACGCCAGACCGGGGCATGGCCTATGGCTGCAGGTACATGTCACGTGTTTCCTTTACCAAAGCTAGGCTGCGTCTGCCAGCCAGGGGCTTGCTCAGGGCAGCATGCTTCTCTTGGGAACTCACGCGGTGGCGCTGGCATGAAGTTGTTAGTTAGTTTGTTACAAATTTAATGTCCATATGGAGCCAGGAGCGGTCTCACGAGACAGGAGTTCTGTTGGGGTGATTGGGGCAAGCATGTGCAGGTCGGGTTGTGTTCAGCACAGCAGGCGTGTTGACGGGCAGGGTGTTGGGTTGCCGCTTGAAGCAGGCCACAGCACGTGACCCTGGCACCGATCTAGCAGGCTGGTTTCTAATCAGAGCGCTGACGTTATATGAGAGGCCGGATGTGGGGGCGCCGAGCGCGCCACAGCATGCGATCACGAAATGCACTTGGTGATATGCTCGCTGCCGAACTAGGTGCTGATGTCAGCATCCGGTGAGAGGCTTGAAGAGTGGCAAGATGTGGGGGCGGGCTTTAAGCAGGCCACGTCACGACACCCTATCATATCGTGGTATGGGCGCTTCCAATCAGGAGCGCATGAGAATCCCGCCCACATGCCGCCCACTCAGCAGCACCAGAACTGCCTCAGATTACATACTGCAGGTTCCAGTGCAGTCAAGTGAGAGGCTTGAAGAGGGGCAGGATGTCGAAGCGCTCGCCCGGGGTGCTGCCCCACAGTCTCTCGTGATCAAAGCGGGCGCAGCAGTCGACATAGAACCTGCGGGTGTGGGTGTGGGCGGGAGGGAGCAGGGGGCAAGGGTCAGAGGGGCGGCCTCCAGTGTGTGTCAACTGAGCAGGGGAGGTGAGGAGGCACGAGGGCGATCAGCCGTGCACCGTCAGCACACAGCAGCATGCCGTAGCTGATCAGCCAGGTGCCAGTCAGCCAGTCAGCAAGCCAGCCAGATGCCAAGATACCGGCCATATGCCAGATGCAGGGCACAGGCAGCTGGAGCTGGAGCTCACGACTGCGCGCAGAGCAGGTGACCACAGCAGGCGAAACAGCATGGGGCCCACAGCAGGTGACCACAGCGGGCGACCACAGCGGGTGACCACAGCGGGCGACCACAGCAGGCGACCACAGCATGCGGGGCAGGCACCTCACCTGCAGCACATAGGATCTGCTCCAGCGCTGGCGTGCAGAAGCGCAGACTCGAGCGCTGCCCTGCTGCCAGCCACAACTCCCGCGTTCCTCACGCCCCTGAAGCCAGGCCCCCATGACACAAAAACCGCTGCTGACAGCGGCAGTGCCTCCCGCTCCTGCCCCTCCTGCTGACCCGTCTTCTGCCCCAGCTGCCCCTCCTGCTGCTCCTGCCAACCCTTCTGCCGCCCCTCCTTCTCCTGCTGATCCTGCTGCCCCACCTGCTGCCCTCCCTGCCCCTGCTCCTGCTCCTCTTGCTGCTCCTGCTGCTCCTGCTGCCCCTGCCGCCCCTCCCGCTGCTGCTGGTCCACGATTTGCTGGTGCTGCGAGCCGAGCCCATTTTGCTGGGCATCGCCTGCTGGCCCCAGCAGCCACACGCGTCCCTGCTGGATCAGCTCTGCCACCCTGGCACTGCCAGCTGGCACCAGCTCATACTCCGCTGGCAGCCACAGAAAAGCATTTGAGTCAGCACCCAGCGGCTCCTTTCCTCCTGGATCTCCTGCTGCCTCTGCCAAGCCGCCAGCACCCTCCCTGCTGCACGCTGCCCCAGCCGCGCGGCTCGCCGCTGGCCCGCCCACTGCCCCTGCCACCTCCGACTGTTGCTGCTGCTGCTGCAGTAACGCCGCAGTGCGCTGCCTCCGCAGCAGCAGCAGAACGTGTGTCAGCTCTTTTTGAGACTGGCACATTCTCCAGTGTGGCAGCAGCCGCCGTGCTGGCCCGCTGTCTGCCACCGCCGCCACGGCAGGCAGCACAGACAGCAGGCTGAGGGGCTGCTGCACCTTCTCCGCCCCCTGCACGTGCTGTGCCTGCTGTGCTTGCTGCGCATGCTGTGCCCGCTGCACTTCCAGCTCCCTGTGTGCCGCATGGGCTGCCGGAGTGGCTGGCCAGCTTAGGATGAGGCCCTGCTCCCGCAAGCCGCGCCGCCCAAACAAGCGCCGCATCGTTTCATTGGCAGGCACAGTGATGGACAGCAGTGCTGCCACGCCGGCCAGGGTGCCTGCGAGCGCCTCAGCCTCCTCCTGCATGGAGGTGGCGGGGCAGTGCTTTTGGTCAGGCGGAAGCAGAGAAGAGGGACGGGGGACACAGGAAGGCGAGGCAGCAGAGGCGAGGGTTTGGCAGCCTGCATTGGCAAATGTTATCTTTGGGAAAGCATTTGCCATGGCAATGCAAGAGCACAGGGCAGCAAAGTCATGGGGCAGCCTGCACAAGGGGGTGCGGCAAGCACCTGGCGCCTCTGCTGCTGCCTGATGCGGCCTGCAAGATAGTATAAGAGGCTCATGCAGCACACCAGCGATCAGTCGTCTTTTGTTCATAAGGCAGGCTCACCAGCAGCAGCTGCGCCAGCCCGTTGCCACGTCGCTCCTCACGTGTGCGAGCGCCATACAGCCACAGCACATCGCCCCGCTGCTGGCAGCACAGCAGCGCGTCTACAGGTGCTACAACACCGCTGCCATTGCTGCTGCTGCCGTCCCCACTGCTGCTGCTGCTGGCAGTGCCGCTGCCGTTCTTGCTGCTGCTGCTGCTGCTGCTGCTGCTGACAGCGGAGGCTACAAGGATGTGCGTTCCTGGCTGCTTGGCGTCATGGCTTATTTTCTGTGGCAGGTCATCCGTTCCATCATACACATTTCTGCAAATCTCCACTACAGCGGCGTGGTCTTGCTCCGCGCGATAGCGGCACACTGTAGCCCGCTCGGCGCCCGCCGCTGCCGTTGGCGCCGCCGCCGGTTCTGCTGCCGCCACCAGCTGCACCTGGCACGCATCCTGCGATCTTGGATGGCTTTGGGCAGTCATGTGCCTCCGCCTTGCTGTGCTTGAACGGCTGGGGAAGCTGGCTGAACTGTGCAGGTTGGCCAGCTGGGGGCAGCCCGATCGGCACTGCAGCATTTGCTATGTGCTTGCAAAGCGTCGACGATCTACAAGGCCAATAGCTTTGGGCCAATTCGAGTTGGGACTGCAGCGAAGCACCAGCGAAGCACCTCGTTTCGGACACCCCGGCCACTGCCTGTCGGAAGCGATCCGATCGCAGCCACACCTCAAGCATCAAGCACAGCATGTCCCTCACTCACACCGCCGCCCGCGCCAGGGCCCCAAACCCTGCCGCCACCAGGCCGCCCAGCCAGGCAGGCCGGCAGGGGCGGCCCGGCAGCATGAGGGTAGTTTGCTCTGCGACAGGTAGGGCAACGGTGTTTGTTCGGCAAGCAGGAGAAGGCGGTGTGGGTGGCAGGAGGCGCCGCCGCCATCGCTGGCGTTCTTGCCGCCAGCGCTGTTTGCGCAGCGCAATTAATTTGCGCTTGCTGTGCTGTGCTGTGCTGCACTCGAGGCAGGATCCTTCATGTGCCTTCGCCCTTCTTTGTGTGTGCACTCTTGCAGGGCCGGGCGGGCCACCCGCCGCCAAACGCGGGTTTCGGGTGCTGGAGCGGTCAGGCGCCCTCGTTCCTCAGGTGATTCAGTCATTCAATAGGGAGAGTCTTTGTTGGGAGCGTGGCTTGATAGCCTGGATCCAATATTGGGAAACAGCATGCACATGACGCTGTATGCATGGTAAGATGTCAATGCGAGCTCACACAGCGCACAAACTCCCAACCCAACCGCTGTCTGCTTCGTGTCAAAACGTGCACACGAATGCACCTCTACTGTACAGCGCATGCTAGTGCTAGCACCAGTAGCATGGTAGACAGCCATGCTGGGCCGACTAGCATACTTCTGTATTCAACCATGCCGTTTGTGATTGATGCAGGGGCTGCCGGTGAAACAACCTCTCTTCTCCAACCATGCCGCGTGTGAATGTGCGCGTGTGCCCTCCATCGTCTTGATTGATCCAGGGCCTGCTGGTCAAGACGACCAATCTGGGACAGACTTTCTGGCAGCACTGTATCCAACCGTGTCGTGAGTATGCATGTGTGCGTCATGCATCACGGTGCAGGGTCTGCTGGTGAAGACGGCCAAGCTGGGCTGGCGCACCGCATGGCAGGTGCTGATGACCGAGCTGGCGCCGCAGGTGCACACAACACGCAACAACACAAAGGGCTGATGGTGACCGCTTGTTGTGTTTGAGGCACTGGTGTGCACAAGGTGTGCTTGCTGGCAGGTGCTGATGACGGAGCTGGCGCCGCAGGTGTGGTGGGTTGTACCCTCTTGGTGCAACCAGAGTCGAGGTTGCATGCGTGCATGAGGGAAGTGAGAATGCTGACATGAGTAACGATAAATCATGTGAAAATCATGATAGCCGAAAGTCCTAAGCATGTTTTTTTTTTCCATTTATTAGTCGAATTCCTTTTGACTCGCGTTACCAACACAGAAAGGTTCCGTGAGGGGGGCGCAATTTGGCAGGGGTGAACTCATGGCCGACCTGGCGCCGCAGGTGTGGTGGGTGCACACAACACAGCAACAACACAACGAGTCGAGGTTGCAGGCGTGTTGTGAGGCAGGGGTTTGCTGGCACAAGGTGTGCTTGGCTGGCAGGTGCTGATGACGGAGCCGGCCCCGCAAGCGGTCAATGGTTGCATGCGTGTGCCACAAGGGAGGGACGTGCAGTTGGCGGGGCATGAGGGATGCCACATGGTCACGACTGTGCTGGGTGGCGCACTGGTGGCGAGGCACGTGGGTGGCAGGTGCCAGTGAAAAAACTCTTGGCTCTAAAACAGGCAGGTGGTTGGACAGTGTACTGCGTGTGTGTGGGAGGGCGCACTTTGCTCTCGAGTACAATTAGATGCGGGACGCGACGCTCAGCACGTGCAGCTGCAGCCAGCGCTTGGGGAAATTTGACCGCCATGTATCCGTGTGGAGCAGGCAGCGAGGGGCTATGTGTGTGCGTTCCTCCTGCCCTGGAGCTCCAGGGCCGGATTCGTGCCCTCTCTGACCTGGCCTGGCCTCGTCTGTTTCAGACCAGGTTGGTACGGTGCCAGTCTAGTCTAGTCGTTACAGCTTTTCACATCCCCTGAAAGGGGATTCAACTTCAGGACGAACCAAATCCTGAGAGGTTGACGAGGCATGCACCACAAGGCCCTGAAAACATGAAAACATGAAAACAGGGTCTAAAAACAAACTGGCTGTGTGAATCAACGAAAGTGTGGGTGCAGCACCGGGGGATGTATGAGTGGTCTAGCTGCTGATAGAGAAGTAATTGTTCCATTGCGATTTGCTGGCTGCGGCTTCAAAGAGGTCGGGGCGGCCCTCGCACAGGCGGCGGAGCTCAGAGCGGGGGATCTTGGCAGACACGTCAGCGGCATACATGGACAGGAGAGAGGGGCGCGTGCGGCTCTGTGCGGGTGCGGATGAGACAATGTCACCAAAAAACAGCTGCTTTGCCATGCGGCAGTCAGGCATTCTCAGGATGTGTCCCACCCAGCAGCCTCGCTGGCGCAGCAGCTGCATCTCAATGCTGGGCTGCGCACAGGTGGCCATGAGCACAGTGTTGGAGATGTGCCGGGGTGGCTCGCTGCCAACGGGTGGCGCCGCGCTGCTGCCCTTCACGATCTGCCTGAGCTGCTTGCGCTGCACCACCTCGAGCCGCTCTAGCTGCGCTGCCGTGAGCGCCCAGCTGTGTGCTCCGTACAGCAGCACGGAGGACACCAATGAGCGGTAGATGCGCATCTTGGTGCTGAGCTGCACGCAACGCTGCCGCCACACAGGCTTGTGCAGGCGCTTGAAAGCATTGGCTGCCTGCTGGCTGCGGTACGGTGCCAGCATGGCGTCTCTCTCTGTGGCACGACTCTACGGAGAACCCTTTCTGCTCTTGTGTTCACCCTCCCCTTGCCCGTTCCCGTGCCGTGTATCAGAGCAAGGACGGCACCTACCAGCGGCCGCAGTACAGCTTCCAGGGGCGCATCGGTACCGCAGGCAAGCTGCTCGAGGGGCCAACCCTGTTGCGTTCACACAGGCATGCGCAACCCTCACAGCACACCAACACTTCACAGCCTCTCTCAACCATGTGCCAATCAACTGCAGTGTCCTTTCTGCCTCAACCTGTCCTGCCTGACACGTCCTGCCGCCTTGTGGTCCAACTGGTCTGACCTGTCCTACTCTAACTTGCCTGCCTGCTGTGGCCCCCGCCAGCAGAGTTCCCTCTGGAGGCGGGGCGGTACCACCTGTATGTGGGCAACCCCTGCCCCTGGTGCCACCGCGTGCTGCTGGCGCTGTCGGTGTGCGGGCTGGAAGACGTGGTCAGGTGAGCAAAGGGTGGTTGGGGGGTGAAGAGTGGAGGGGAAGGGACGGGGGGAGAAGAGGCGCTCTCAGTGTGCAGGCTGGGCTGGAGGGCGTGGTGAGGTGAAGGAAGGGTGGCTGGGGCTGAAAGGCAGGGGGCATGTTGGGTGGGATGAGAAGAGGCGGTGTGCGGGCTGGAGGGCGTGGTGAGGTGAGGAAAGGGTGGTTGGGGCTGAAAGGCGGGGATTTGAGCATGTTCCGTGGATTGAGAAGAAACGCTCTCGATGTGCGGGCTGGACGACGTGGTATAGGAGTAAAGAAAGAGTGTCGCTGAAAGGCGGGGTGGGTTGAGAAGAGGCGGTGTGCGGGCTGGAGGGCGCGATGAGGTGGGACTGGGTGGTTGGGGTTGAAGGGCGGTACAAGGCGGGGGATGGGGGGACAACGGAGAGGATGGAATGAAGGGCTTGTGATGTGTGGGCTGGAGGGCGTGGAGAGGTGTGCAATGCTGCTGAATTTCCTGCTGAATGGGCGGTGGCGGCTCAAGGAGGGGGCGGCACAATGCATGCGGGAGATGGGTTGAGATAGGTTTGGGGGACAGGGAGGGGCAGGCCAGGGGTGTGGCAGAGTTGTAAATCTCATTCTGCTAGACAGCTTCCCTCCTGCCTCCGTCTCAACATCGGTGTGTGTTTGCATATTCAGAAATCAGTGTCGAAGCGTAGCGGTCCTGTTGCCTGGCCCCCTGCTCCCCACCTGTTCTCCACCCTGGCCCCCCACCACTTGTTGCACACTTTACGCCTGCCTACGCAAGTCCCTAGACTTGAAACGCAACTCATTGACTGATTCATTGCTTGCAGCTTCTCCCGGGCCATAGACGACCCGGAGCGGGCCAGCCGTGGAGGATGGGTGTTTGATGGGCGGGACCCCGTGCTGGGCTGCCGCGACCTCCGGTGCGTGTTTGAAATCCTTTTGTTACGTTTGTTGATATCAATAGTACTTTTGTGCCAAGCTGGGTGTTTTAATGCGCGGGACCCAGTGCTGGGCTGCTGCGATCTGAGCTGTGTGAAAATTGCATGCTGGTGGTTCTGAGTGGGGCTGCCTTGCATCGCTGTTTGGGCCCCTCTTCTGGAACATGTTGAAAGCGCGTTCCATACCGTGTGGGCTGCCCTCCCCAAACACTTGGGCAGGGCATCACAAATACCTTCCTATCTGCTCGTCTCACGTGTTTGGGAGGCCGACCAAACACTTCACTATCTGCTTGTCTCATTTGTTTGGGGAGGGTCGCCCACGCACACCGTTAGGCACGCTTTCAACATGTTGGGTCCTCTGTTCTCGCACAACGATGCAAGGCAGTCCCACTTTTGCTTGGTTCTGATTAACACTTTGACACTTCTCATTCTTCTCATTCTCCCATCTCCCGGGGACTTGCAGCTGCACTTTGTGTTCTTTCGTCACCAAACTCGGTTCCCTGCCCTCCGCTTGCCCTCTCTCACAGGTATGGTTGGCTATAACGGCCGTAGGTTTGATTGGTCAGTCCGATCAATCTCCTTCCCTACTCCTCCCACTTTCCCTCTCCCAGGGAGGTGTACGATCTGCTGAGCCCCGGGTTCACCGGGCGCTGCACCGCCCCCCTCCTGATTGACAAGAAGACCAGAAAGGCGGTGAGCAACGCATGCCACTGGGCTAGGCCGTGCAGAGTTGAGTTGTGGCAAGCAGCAGCCGCTGGGGCAGGGGAGCGCTGCACCACTGCTGCAGGTGGATGAGAAGACAGAAAGTTGGGAGGCACAGCAATGCGTTGGGCAGGAGAGAGGAGTGCAAGCGGGGAGGCGGCTGGGGCCGCGGGGGCGCTGCAGCGCATGGCTCATGGCAGAACAGAAAGCTGCAACTGCAGATGGATAATGATGCAGAAACCAAGCAGCCGCCACCCGATTGGCCCAAGCCACTCGATGCCCCCACTGTCTCGCCCCATCAGAGGATACACAACACTTTCTTTTTAGCTGCCCCTTTTACTTTCCCATCCGAGCACAATACCCAGAGCTTTTCAGCTCCAACCCCACCACCACGCATGCGTGGCTTTCCCAGAGTGCATGCACCCGCATTCCTGAGTTTCTTTCTGTTTGTTTCAAAGCCCACAAAGATAAGCTTTCCCTTCTCCGTCCCATGAGTCCTGCTGGCTCCGTGGACCCTAAATGTAATTGATTGATTGAGAAAGGGTGACGGTAGCAGGCACAGCATGTTGTAGGGTATTTAGAAAGGTGTGCAGGGGGCGGTGGCTGGGACCCCGGGGGCGCTGCACCGCGCATCGTATGGTGGGCAAGAAGAGCAGCAGGGCGGTGAGGCACAGCATGGTGCTGCCCCCCTGTCGTCTCTTGCTGGCGCGGTTGCCTGCCCACCCAGCCTTGCGCTGCAGATGAGGCAGATGAGGGGGCCAATGCAGCCGACAGCTGTGCACCCCTCCCATCCATCCTTGCCAAGGTGACACCCCTTGTCCCATTGCCTCCTAGTCCCATTGCCTCCCAGTCCCCCCCCTACCCCTTGTCCCATTGCCTCCCAGCCAGTCCCCCCCCTACCCACACGTGCGCCCGCCTCCCCTTCTTCCCATCCCATCCCCGCTCAGGTGTGCAACGAGAGCTCCATCATCGCCCGCAACTTTGCTGAGCTGGCAGCAGGGAGCCCAGCAGGCACAGCAGGGAGTGCAGCGGGCACAGCGGGCTCCCTGGGCAGCGGCGTGGACCTGTACCCAGCCCAGCTGCGGACGGAAATAGACCGCTGGAACGAACGAATCTACGAGTCAGGTACGGGCCCGGCACCTCTCAACCTCTTTCACTTACAGTGTTATAGCAACACAATGCTGTGCCGCACCTGCATCATCCCAGCATTTTGACAAGGCATGCCGACCAAAGAGAGGCACAGAGGGGGTGAGGCGCAGGCACCTTGTGCCTTCTGGCCCATGCCGGCCCGCCTGGCCACATGCCCACCAGTGCTGCCCCTGCCCCCTCCTGTGCTCCTGGCCAGGCTTGCCCGCCACCCATGCTGAGCAAAGAGCACCGAGCTAGACACAAATCGGGGGTGGTCAAACAGCAAGGCATTCGAGCAAGGGAACCTTTTTTTGGCGGTCAAAACAGCCAGCCACCCAAGCAAGGGACCCTCTGGGCGTTCACACGGCAATCCACCCGCCCTGCCCCCGCTGACTCCCCTCGCAGTCAACAACGGCGTGTACAAGTGCGGGTTTGCCACCACCCAGGCGGGCTTTCAGAAGGCAGAGACGGAGCTGTTTGCGGCGCTGGAGGAGTTGGAGGGGGTGCTCAGGTGGGGTTTCGTCTGATGCAATCGGTGGTGGCGAAGCTGACCCGCTCCTTTCTTCCCGCTTCCACTGACCTGCCCCCCGCTGTCCTGCCCCCCACCGTCACGCCTTGCGCTGCACCCCGCTGTTGTTTCGCTTTTTGCAAACAGTTCACCTGGGCCACACCGCTCGCACCCTCACTGACCTGCCCCTCCCGCTGGCTGCCCCGCCCCGCCTGTGCTGCAGCCGGCAGCGCTTTGTGTGCGGAGACCGATTCACAGAAGCAGACCTGCGACTGTTCCCTACCATCATCCGGTTTGATGCCGTGTATGTCACGCTCTTCAAGTGCTGCCGCCGCCGGGTGGCGGACTACCCAAACCTGGCGGCCTGGATGCGGGACGTGCACCAGTGAGTCAAACGGTGGTACCTCTGTGCGTCCCTTTCCATTGCATTGCCTGTTGTGCCACGAACCTTGCGGCACGGATGCAGTGCATGCACCAGTGAGTCCGACAATGCTGCCTGTGTGTGTGTGTGTGTGTGTGTGTGTGTTTTGGCTTGTTTGCCCCGCATCTGGTGGCCTGGTATGCAGAACGTGCACCAGAGAGTGCCGGCACGGTTGCCTTTATCGCGTATGTGAGTGTGTGTGTGCGTTTGTTGGCTTGTTTGGTCCGCACCTGGCAGCATGGGATGCGAGACGTGCACTAGTCGGTGCCGGCGGGGCTGCCTGCGTGCGGGGTTCCTTTAAAGATGTCTTGAAAGTGTACTGGCTTCTGTGTCCAGCACCGGACGGCATGGTATGTTAGAACGTACACCGGGGAGTGTAGATGGTGCTGCCTGCATGCTTTCTTGTGCACTGCCGTGTGTCCCGCACCTGTCCGCCTGGGATGTGGGATGTGCACCAGTGATTGGTGGGACAAGGCTGCGTGCATCCGGCTGCTGCGCACGCTGCAGCGGGAAGGTGTAAGGGACCCGACCACGCCAGCTGGCGTGTGCAGACGGCAAAGCATTTAGTGGATGCCTTGACAGAAGAAGAGGCAGGCGGTGCGCCCCGCTGCATCGTCTGCATTCAACAACAAGCCTCGCCCCTGCTGTCCCTCTCTGCAGGCTGAACATCCCCGGCAGCAAGCTGCAAGTCCGAGTGAGCGGGGGGCTGGGACAGGCGGGGTCAGGCGCTGCCACCTGTGCAGTCCTGGGTGGCACTTGCTACTTGAGCACTGGGGCGCATTTTACATGTGCCTGCCACCCTGGCTGACCTGCAGTCCCTATATGCCAGCTCTGAGCAGTCCCCCTGGCAAACTTGAAATGCCCTCCCCACCTCCCTGCTTCGTAACGGTGCTCCCTCTGCATTCCTGCGTCCCTACAACCCTACAATGGACCGCCTTGAAGACGAGGCACGACCGGTGCTCCTGCCTCTGCCAGGTGTCACATCCCCCTCCTACCGCCTCCCACTCTTTCTTCCCCGCCCCTCCTCCACACCTTTCCCCCAGGGCTGCTTCGATCTGGTCAACGCCTGGCGCCCCCATTTCTCCCACCTGTCCCCCCTCCCCCGCCCTGCTCACCCCCCGGCTGCCCCCTCCCTTGCTTCCCCACCCTGCCCTCCCCCTCGTCCCCCCGCACCTCTTCCCCGCAGGACTGCTTCGATTTGGACGACGCCCGCCGCTCCTACTTCTCGCAGCTGTTCCCCCTGAACCCTGGCGCCATTGTGCCCAGCGGCCCCACACCGGCAGACCTGGGCCTTGAGAACCCGCCGGGGCGGGGCTCCCAGCAGTTCAGTGCAGTCTTCCACACTGCAGCAGCAGCTCCGGCACCGGCGGCGGCATCCTAGGCAGCAGCAACAGCAGCAGCAGTGTCCAGCTGGCAGGCGGCTGGTGGGTCTGCTGGTGGGGCAAGAGAGGGTGTGCAGGACAGGGATGAGCGTGAGTGTGGATGTGACGCTGCGAGCGTGAGCGGCGCCGGCAGGGATGGTTGCTGGGCTCCTAGAGTGATGTTGTGAGATATGGTAATATAAGAGATGTAACATTACTGGGGTAGCAGCTCGGGCCCTGCACTGTAAGCCTAGCGAAGAGGAATCCCAATGGCCCATGCGGGATGCCGCTGCCGCTGCGCTTCAGGGCCCAGCGCCCGCCTATATGAGTGGCCCCCGCTAAACGGCAGAGCCCCCCGTTCTCCCGTCGGCTCACGCAGCCCCTCTCCCCCGCAGCTCCGATCTCCTCATGGTGCACGAGTCGCTCAGTCAGCAGCAGAAGCAGCGCAACCCCGTCGGCGGGGGCAAGCGCGTGTGGTGCCTGCCCCGCGCCGCGGCCACCGAGGGCTTGACCTACGAGTGCTATCAAGGTGCTGGCCAACTACAACGCCAAGAAAAACAACGGCAATGCTGAGTCCCACACGGACGCCGCCGTCTCGAGCAACCACCGCTGCTGTGCAGAGCGCAGGCAAGCGGGGCAGTGAGGGCAAGGAGTGTTCAGGATGCCCGGTCCGGTTGAGGCGGTGCGAGGGTCAGTGCCCCTTCGCTGTGCAATACCGCCATACAGAGTGGGTGGCTGTCGCAGGCTCCGTCTGGGCAGGCAGGTCGTCTGCCCCTGCATCGAGCAGCACTGGTTGAGGCCCAACGGATGCAGCACAGCGCGTCAAAAGGGCAGTGTCCTATGAACCTCATGCTGCCCCAGAACTTCCTGCCGCCTGCCTGTCCCCCCGCCTTCTGGCGGACCCGCCCGCCCTCGACCGCCCTTGCCTCCCTGTCGCACACCCCTGACCGCTGTCCTCTCCTCCTGCGCTCCGCCCGCCTTCCCACCACGCAGGCTGCTCGACAGCTGGGTTGCCGCGGCACGGCGGCACGGGGTGCCTTCCCACAAGGTGGTGCCCTGGGTGCGGCGCAAGTTGGGGACTGCGGTGGTGGTGATACGCTTCCGCGGGGATGGCTCCCTGGGGTGCAGGTGAGAGCATCCTGAGGTGCTGTCATGATACTGTGAGGGATCCTTGCAATCCCTCGTCCGCCTTTCGCCAAAGGGGCGTCGATCACGAGGTTACCATGAGCACACGAGCTGCATAAGAGCTGCATAAGAGCTGCATCAGAGTACAAGAGCATGAGCGCGGTGCAGGGCAGCGGCATCATGCAAGGCAGCGGCGGCATGCTGAGCGTCATGTGCCTGCACGGATGCACTCCATCCTGCTTACATTGCGAAAGCGCCATGCCCACATCACTTGCGCAACAAACAGGCAGCAGATTGCCGGCACAGCGCCTCACCGCCCCCGCCTGCCC
>JTEE01000026.1:847424-883861 GCA_002896455.3 Chlorella sp. ArM0029B | reverse complement strand
CAAGCTTCTCGCCCTGGAAGGGTGTCACAGTTTGGTAAGGCCTGGAGCGCAAGGGCAAGCCGCTGCCAACGTCGTTCCAGACGGTCTACCCCTGAGCTCCCTGCCCCAACAATAGCGGCTGTTTTGACAGGCACCCCAGCTCCGTCTTTTGTGGCTTGTGCGCCCAGCAATGCCCTCCCTCCTTCCTTCTCCTCTGTCAGGCACTGTGTGTGCGTGGCCCTTTCCTTTCCACGTGTCAAAGGGGCCGCTCCTAGAAAGGATGTACAGACAATGAAATGGTGTGGTGGCCAAGGCGGGGATGCTGACTGGACACAGGCTGGCGGGCTGGTGCATGTGGAGAGATGCGACAATGTGGCAATGAGGAGGGGCAGCTTGCGAGCGTGAGCAGTGGTGGAGTAAGGGCTGCCGGCGGACGCATGCGGATGGCGGAGGGTTGCTTGCGGGCGCGAGCGGTGCGGCGAGGCGAGGCTGCTGCAGGGGCGGAAGGCGGGGGTGGGTGCTGCGGGTGCCACCGCTGCCGCTCGACGCCATTGAGGGGGCTGCAGGCTGCTGAGGGCCGCCCTGGGCTTCTGGTTCACTGCAGGGGGAGGGAGTCACAGTAGAAAGCACACGTGGTTAGAAAGGCCTGCATCACTGCCTTTTGCATGCCCCGCGTTTGTGTGTTTGTGTGCTGCCATGTGTTGTGCAAGGAGCATGCCTGTGCACCCAACCGCACCGTGCAAGCCCCCGCGCGGGGACACCCACCCCCGTGTTTACAGGGCGAGCCCTGACCAAAACTGACCTTGATGTAATTGCTGACCCAGCTGCAGGAAGGAAAGGGAGGGCAGGTGGGGAAGAGGGGGCGGGGGGAAGAGGGGAAGGGAGCGTGAGCGTCTAAAGGCATAGGGCACCGCTTACACTTCAATGATGACACTTTTCCAACATGTGCAGCTACGTCATGCTGCACTCTCCAAGTGCAGGAGAACCTCCAGCAACCGCTTGCATTTGAATATATGCAGAGGTGCCACTACAAGGTGAAAGCCTTCCACTGCAGGGAGCTCCTCCAAGCTTTCCCTCCAAGCTTTCCCTCCGCTGCAGGCGCTGCCAGCCGCCCCTGCCCTGCTCACCGGGTGCTCTGTCAGCACCCCACGCCTCAGTACATATTACATGGAGATGACGCTGCAATATCTCCCAGCAGCACCCTCTGCAAACACCTGCAGCCAGCACCCCTGCCCTGCCTCCTCACCGGAAGCCCTCCCCATATCCCATGCCTCACATCCCATGCACAGATGCCACTGCAACCTCTCCACAGCAACAAATCCTGCAGCCCACTCCACTGCAGCCGCCCCCCCTGCCCTGCCTCCTCACCCTCACCGGAGGCCCTCCCTGTATCCCGTGCCTCAAAGCACATGCAACGATGTCAGAACAGCAGCACGGCAACACTCCACTGCAGCCGCCCCTGCCCTGCCCTGCCCCCCGCACCGGAAGCCCTCCCCGTATCCCATGCGGCGCACGACGGAGCACATGAAGATCTCCACCGGGCGGATGCCGCTGTCCTTCAGGTCAACCTGCAGCCACGTACATCATTCAAGAATTCAATTCAATTCCCAGCCTGCAGCAACACACAGAGGTGCCGCAGATGCGCCTTTCCAGCACTGTGGACAAGCCACGTAGTTCATGTCACACATGCCTCCACATCAGCTCCTTCTCGATGTGGCGGCCTTGGCAGCCTGCTGCGTGCAACAGCACTCGCCTGCCACCAGGCTGTGCCAACAGCTGGGCTGCTGCACCGCGAACAGCCCTCCCCTGACACGCCGTCGGCGGCCTGGCGCAGCCCGAGACAGCTTGGAGCAGCGTGCACAGGGGCAGAGCCTCCACCCAAAACTGGAGCCCCACACCAGTACTCAAACAGCCTGGAACAGCGTGCACAAGGGCAGGGCAGGGGCCCCAGCCAGTCAGGAAGTCCCCACGCCCCACGCCCACCTTGCCCTTGCCCGTGGTCATGTTGGCCAGCCCCAGTGCGTAGCGCAGCTCATCCTCTGCAGGGCAGGGTGGGAGGGACGATGTACATGACAATCACGTGAAAAGTCTACCGCAGATGCGCTGTCTCAGCAATGTGGAGAATCCGGGTGGGGGGGGCGCTGGGGTGTGTGAAGGTGTGTGGGTATGACGTGGGGTGGCGGTCGGGGCAAGGCTTTCAGTCGCGGATGCGGAGGGGGGCGAGGTGGCACGCTGGCAGCCCTGCCCCCACCAGTCTGCTGCCGACTGGTGCCCAATCATTAGCAACATGCGTCCAGCCCAACATCGGGCTGCGCCCCAGGGAATGCTGGGGTAAGGCCGCCGTGGAGGCAACGCATGGCCAGCTCAAGATTTTTTTTGCTAGCTTCCCCCACAACAGCAGCTCACAGCCGGCCTCCGGGGGCGTCTGCCACACTAGGCACCCTCCCGAGGCGGCGGAAGGGGTGTCAATCCAGTTTGTCAGCACCAAATGAGAAGCACATCTGCAGAACGGCACCAGCCCCCCACAGAAGCACCTGCTCCCTGCCCCAACCCCTCCTCCCACGCTTGGCACCCACCCGGCGCGGCCGAGGGGATGTCGATTTTGTTTCCCAGCACCAGGAAGGGCACATCTGAGAGGCCGTCGTCCCCCAGCAGCGAATCCAGCTCCTTCTTGCTCTCGGGGAACCGCTCACGGTCGGCGGCGTCAACCAGGAACACAATCGCGTCCACCTGCCAGCAAGCAAGGATAACAAAACAAAGGGAGGTTACAGTGTAGGCTGCAGTGCGTAAGGGTTGGGGGTGGCAGCCAGAAAGGGTGCAAGGCTGGTTGGCTGCGCCCACCGGTAACACAACCGCCTCCTCCGCCTCCTCCGCCTCTCCCCCCGCCCCACTGCCATTGTGCTGCTGCTGCTCAGCTTCTGCCCCCACTGCCACTGCCGCGTGCTGCCACATTTCACGCGACCTGCCTGCCTGGCCCTGCCCGTTTCGGAGCCTCCCATCTCCGGCATCCCGGCATCCCCACACCCCACATTTCAACACTCCCGTGGCGCCCGCAGGCCACCCCACACCCTCCCAATCGTGTTAACCAACCCAGGGGGGAGTTCCCTCGGAGCTGCTCAGAGCTTGCTCAGCACGACAGAGTTCTCCTGCCACCACGGGAGTCAGCAGTACTTCTCCGCGATGACACAAGGCCTTCCAATGAAAGCAAAACGGGGAAACAGCCAGCCCACACCTACAGCCCTGAAGCTGAATCCTCTTTGAGAGCAAAGGATGTGAAAAGCTGTTACTACTGTACCAGACGAGACTTGACCACACCTCCAGCCCTCCTGCCCACCCCACCTTTGCATAGTAATCTTTCCACACGCGCCGCGCAATTTCGTGCCCCCCCAGGTCAAACGCCTTGAAGTTGATGCCAGCCATTTGCAGCTCCTGCAGGCAGGCAGGCAGGCAGGCAGGCGTGTAACGGCGGTGTGGTTGGCAGCTGCGTGACGGTGTGACGTTCCGGGAGGTGCAACTGCAACAGCACCCTTGTGAACGAGGGCAGGCAGGCAGGCAGGTCCCGGTTGGGGAGCAGGGTGTGGTCAAAAAGCGGCGGGTAGGTTGAGGCACTAGCTGCCGGCAAGCAGTGAAAAGGGCTGCCCAGCAATGGCTGACCGGCTGCAGGCTGAAGTGTACCGCTCAGCTGCGCCGTGCCTGGCTTCCGCACCCAATTGCCCCAACTGCAGCACGCTGCATCGGCGGGCATGTGCGAAAGCAGCTCGTGCCAAGGGCACCTGCGGGCTATGCTCCTTGCCATGTCCTGCCCCTCCCGGCAGTTAGCACCCACGTACGTACCTCTGATGTGGGGTACTGCGTGGGCTGGTGCTGCGCAAGCCGCTCGTCCTTCAGCATGTGCATCAGCGTCGTCTTCCCCGCATTGTCCAGCCCCAGGAACAGAATCTTGGCATTCTTATTCGCTGCAGGCAGCGGAAGCAGGCGCGCAGCAGGTGACGCCAGGCGAAGGGGCGGAAGGACAGGCAGCGGCGGCAGCGGCGGCGGGCGCTGCCGCTGGCAGCCCCACGAAGAAGCTGCGGCAGGCGCGGCCGCCTCTCAGTCCGGCGCCTCACCCAGTCCAAGCGAGTTCAGTATGCCCTGGAACCTGCACGGCACAGGGGGTGGGCGCAGCGTCGCTTGAACACAGGGCGGTGCGGGTGATCGCGGCACCCGCCCTGAGTTGACTGGCTAAGGGTGGCCCTAGGTTACTGTGCCAAGTAACCAGTGTTGGCCCCAAAGGGGTCCCAACAAATGCCGCGAATGCCGCGGGCAGACGCTTGCGCCCTGGCTGCTTCTCTCTTCCAAGACGCGCGTGATCGGGCCCTCACCAGGACCAGATGCTCCACATCCTGGCCCCTGCGCCTGCTCAAGCCGGTCAGTGCCTTGCGACCCGCGCGACGGCTTCTCTGTGAACTGCTTCGGCCGCTCCACAAGCTAGTTGACTGACACGAAATTTTGGTGAGGGAGCAGAGCGCCCAGGAACCAGGACAGTTTCAGCCGTGTGGCCCGCCAGGTTGGCGTCACTCAGCGAGGAAGCTTGGGGCACACAAGGCCGGTTGGGGCACTACAGTCTGACTGTGACCTTCTTAAGCGGGTGTTACAACTAGGTCACTTCACAACGAGGGTCCTGCACTCAAAGTGGCAAGAAACATGAAAGCAGGCAGAGGCTAGATATTGCTGGGCGGTGCACGCCAAGGGTGGCGTCCGCTGCGCCTGAAACGTTGGGAAAAAATAATAATTCAGATGCCGAAAAGAGAGGCAGGGGGGCATGTGATGTCACACGGCAAAAGCAAGAGATAGGCAGGTGGAGTGCATCAGGGGGCATGGCATCGCGTTTTTGGTTGGGTGCCACGCTAAGCGGACTCATACGATTTTGCATTCTAGGGGCAGCAGTGGGGCTGGGCTAGCGGGGACGCCCGCAATCAAAGCAGGCACATGCCCCTGCCCGCACAGCAGCTGCACACCCGCGCACGGAGCCATCGCGGCAGCAGCTGGCGGCTGTGCCGACAACCCCAGCTGTGCGGGCAGGCGACTCACAGGCCGCCAGCCCTCACAGCTTGTAGTGCGGCTGCAGCCGTGCACGCAGGCAGGTCCAGGCAGCCTGCCCTCACAGCTTGCAGTGCGGCTGCGCCTGCCCCCGCGTCACCACGGCCTCAATGTTGCCGTGCGGCTCGGCGGTCGACACATAGACGTCGTGGTTGAAGGTGGAGGTGACGGGGGCCACGGGAATGAAGTGCAGGTTGGGCATGTTCATAAACACGCTGTCCACCTCGGGCACGCTGCAACAGCGGGGCCGGGGGGTGAGGGAGGAAAGGAGATTGGCAAACTGAGCATTTGCAGCGTGGCCGGGGGGTGAGGGAGGAAAGGAGAGCGGCAACAGAGCGTCAGTTAGCGAGGTGGCGGGCAAGAGGATCAGGCAGGTGGGGGCGGCAAGGGGGATGCTGAATGTGCGTGACAGAAGCTAAGCAAGCCGTGCGACGAGGCTAAGCAAGCCGACCCGAGATTTCAGGGAACACGCCGTGCACCTCGGGCACGCTGTGGGGCATGCTGTGAAAGGGGGAAAGGGGCATGACGTGCACGCTGGGCGTGGGCTGTCCTAGAGCCCCATTCCTCAAAACAGGCCATCACACCTCAAAAGAGCCCCACCCCTCGTACAAAGCTCACAGGTTCCTGTAAGCAAGCAGGGGAGGCGGTGCCCACCTGGCAATGGCGCCCTGTGCCATGCGGAAGAGCGTGAACTGCACGCTGGGGCTGAAGACGCCGCCCTTGGGGGGGCCGTAGAAGGCGGCGGCAAACGCGCCCTTGACTGCTGCATAGGCCTGGTCGTAGGACGGTGGCGGGCGGGAGTACCTGCGCGGACGAACAAGGGGGCGAAGGGAAGGATGTCAGGGGACTGGAAAGGGGGGAGGGGGCAGGAGAGGGACTGAGCGGCGTGGTGCGGTGCAGTGCGGTGCAAAGAGGCGGCGGGTGCGTGGTGGGGTGTGCGGTGAAGGGTGGAGGGAGGGCATACGGCGTGCCTCGCCAAACGTGCCGCATGCAAGGCACTAGGCCGGCGGGAGCGATTTGATGGGGGTACAGAGACAGGGGTTCGCCGGATGATCCACTGGGGCGCTGGGCAAAGCTTGCAAGGCACAAAAAGTAAAGCACAGCGCTGCAAGGCACGGCACCGCATGGCACCGCATGCACAGCACAGCGCGGCGCAGCGGGCGCCTCACTTCCAGGTGGCGGTGACCGATGTGGCGACGATGCGGTCGGGCACGTCGGGCAGGGTGGTGAACTTGTCGTGCAAGAAGCCAGAGTAGCCGCTCTGCGTGGTCTTGAGCACCTGCAGGGGCGGCGGGGCGAGGCAGGCGCACACGTGCACAGTCGTGAGAGGGATAGAGAGAGAGAAAGAGAGAGAGCGGGGGAGAGAGAGAAAGAGAGATAGAGAGACACCACAGCTATGGCACCTGCGGGGGCGGGGGGGAGGCAGGCGCACATGTGCAGTCGTGAGAGGGAGAGAGGAATTAAGTCAGAAAGAGAAAGAAAGTAAGGGCGCCTGCAGATTCGGGAAAGAGAGAGACACGCACAGGTGCACAGATGTGAGAGAGGGGCACACAAGGGCGGGCCAGCAGCGGCAGTGTGGTTATAAGGCGGTTGTGCCTGGGGACGGCGAGGCCCAACGCTCAGTGGCCAGCCCAGTTTGAAGGGCATCGATTCAGCCCCAGGCATTCTTTTAAATTTTCTAGTAATTATTCGTCGAACAGCTTCTAAAGTTCTTGCAGGAATTCTGCCAGGTTCAAGAGCTTTTAATCCAAATTGACCAAATTCTAAATGAGTCGTATTGGACAGCCTTTGAAGTGGATCTACATGTACAGGTGTGCAAGTGTACGGATGACTTGAAGCGCATGTTCAACCGCTTCACGTCTGCTATATCTACACTACTTTTATCACACTGGCCAGTCAGTCATTCACTCGATCAATGAATTACATTTCAAGTCCAGGGGGAGCCAGCAAGGTCTCATGGGACAGGGTGGGGGGTGAGGGTATCAGAATGTAGTTTGTTGCAACTGCACGTCGGCCCCACCTTCATGTCCTTGAGCCCCGCCGTGATCTCTGCGTGCCCCTTGTTGTCGTAAGTCACGTAGGCGGTACGGGTCTGTGGGGAGGGGCAGGGAGGGCAGTACGTTTGGCGGCTGTGACGAGTGTGTGTCACGCCAAGTGGCAGCAGGAGGGCGAGGGGAGGAGGGCATGCTACACGTCTTGGCGGGGACGGCAGGCGGAACAGATGCAGACAGGCGAATAGGCACTGTGCGGCCAGGCAGGGCTGCTGGAGGCAGCAGAAAGAGGCGGGCTCAATCAGGGAAGCGGCAGGCGACGCATGGAGATAGGGGCATAGACCAAACGGCAAGGCAGGGCAGAGCAGAGGAGAAGAGAGGAGGCAGGGGGCAGGCTCAAGCAGGCCCCCCCGTTTGATTCAACCGCTCTGAGGAACGAACCGTGCCAATCCACTGATGTTGAAGGCCCCTCTAACAAAGGGTGCTTGCGTAAAGCTGTAAAGACTAGGCTAGACTAGGCTTTTCCCCCCGCTCCTCCCCCTCACCTCGGTCCCCTGCATCATGTAGCCGTGCTCGTGTGGCTGCCCTCCCACATCCAGTCGCTTCCAGGGCAACATCTCGACTGTGGGATTTCAACGTCATTACGGTAGCGATGATGCGTCAAGCGTGCATCGTCATCACACACGGCAGGGGCGTGCGTGGTGCTGCGGTGGGGTGGCGCGCTCTGCGGGCGGCGGCAACGGGCGGCGGCGGCGGCGCGCGCGGTGCGCTGGCGCGCGGGCAGCACAGCGCAGCAAGGAAGAGAGGAGCGTGTTCAGCATCTTTGGCCCAACGATTCAATCTTGACAGCCTCGCCGGAGAACCAAAGAGCGAGAGTCAATCAGGGCAGCGTGCACAGCGCGCTGACGTGGCAAGGCACCTGCCACGCGTCGGCAGCCCGCGCGCTCATGCATGCGACCAGGCACACGCTGGGCCGGCCCAGCAGCTTGCCAGCGGGCGCTCTCTGTGTGCCGACACGCTGTGCAATGCAGAGCAGCACGCCAGGGCGCGGGCGAGGCGTGCCGGGTCGACTTGAAGTCCACTCACCTAGCACCTTGGCCTTCCATATGGTGGACGGGTACTCCCGCACAAAGTGCTGCGCCAGCGCCAGGCCATACTCCTCGGGGGAGCAGGGGGAGTTGAACTGCGCAGGGCAGGGGCAGGGGCACGGAAGGAGGACGGTGTGAGGTGAGGATGAGGCGGGGGAGTAGGGTGGGCAGGGCATCAGGGGGAGTTGAATTGCGCAGGGCAGGGGCAGGGGCACGGAAGGAGGGAGGGACCGAGGGGAGGATGAGGTGGGGATGAGGCGGGGGAGTAGGGTGCGTATGGGAGCCGCCAGGGCTAGCAGGGTGGTGGTGGCCAGGGGTGAGAGATGGGCGGGGAGGAGAGGGGAATGTGGTGCGTGAGGGCGAGGGGAGGGGGCATGTGCAGCGTGAGGGCGAGGGGAGGGAGTGGGAAGTGGTGCAGGGTGGGCAGCGCAAGGGTGCGGGCATGGGAACGGGGTGGTGACACAGAGTTCGCCACACAGCGCGCGTGCGTGCATGCATGCATGTGTGGTGGGGGTGCCTGTTGGCCCACCTGCTTGCCACGCACTCAAATGCTCTCTCTTGCAAGCCATTGCATGCCCACCGACAGCCACCCCAGACAGCCTGCCTCCGCACACTTCGTTCCACCATGCTGTCACCAACACCAGGCCAGCACCCACCTGCTTGGCCGCCATAGTAGACCGCATCATCTGCAGACTGACAGACTGTTCCACATGACTGAAACACAAAAACACAACACCAGGCCAGCACCCACCTAGTCTAGTCTAGTCGTTACAGCTTTTCACATCCCCTGAAAGGGGATTCAACTTCAGGACGAACCAAATCCTGAGAGGTTGACGAGGCATGCACCACAAGGCAGCGCACCCACCTGCACCCACAAGCACCCACCTGCTTGGCGACATAGTAGACCGCGTCATCTGCAGACTGGCAGGCTGCCCCACATGACTGAAATAATACAAAAACACAACAGCACCCACCTGCTTGGCGACAAAGTAGACCGCATTCTTCTGTGTGTCGGTGGCAGTCATGCCGGCGTTTGAGTCTGTGAGGTACGCGTGCTCCATGTCGCTTTCCAGCATGATGAACACATTCATCTCCACAAAGTGGTGCACTGCGGGCGGAGAAGAAAAGAGGGGCGGGGGAGGCACGGGATGCATGGATGGGCGGGGGCGCAGGACAGGGTGCGGCATGCGAGCGAACGACGGGAGCAGGCACATTGCGCGTGAGAGGCCAGGCGTCGGCGGACGTGGGGTTGTTCTGGCAAGGGGGTACACTGGATGGGATGTGAATAGTATCAGACCATATTGGGCCCTATGTGAGGACCAGGCCGAGCTGGGTACGGTACAGGCCCGGCAGGTGAGGAGCGGGGGCGGGGGCCGCCAGGCAGGGCTGGGCCCGCGGCTGGCGGGAAGGTCCACCCTCCCTTCACAACTCACCGTTGCCCTGTCGCCACACCCGCGCCAGCCGCACGCGGGATTTGCCATGCTGGTGGGCAGCGAGCCTAGCGGACGATGCCATTGAATCAGCAGCGAACGAGGGTTTGGCGGGACGAGGCACTGGCAGTCTCCAGAGATTTGTGGGGAGGCAGGCAAGCACAACGGCGCGTGGGCGGGAACGCCGCACGGGGCCCAGGTGTGATGTGCAGCACACCCAGCACGCCGACGGCGCCCTTCATCTGTGCCCTAGCTTCCTTGCAGCTCCACACTGCCTCCCTTGCGGCCAAACCCGCGGTGCCCCAAGCCTTGCCCCCCATGTGCCATTACATTTCATCAAACTATTGCAAGGTGTCGGCCAACCCAGGAAACGCTGCCCGCGCATTTTGCCCCGCTCAGTCACCACCGCTGACCGGGATTGCGAGGGACACCGGGGCGCCCCCCACCCGCCACGTCAGCGGCGCAGCACTGAACTGCGGCATCCATGCCCGCCGCAGATGCTGAGTGCAGTTGGGACCGCTGGCGTGAAGAAGCCTGTCGCTGGTAAGGATGGCGGTGCCAGCACGCACCTCCAGTGGCAGCGCCAGCAGGGGCTGCCCACTGCCTGAAATCGGCAACACTACCTGCTGCCGCTGCTGCTGTGCCCGCTGTTGCTGCTGTCGCGGTGCCTCTTGCTGCTGCTGTGCCGCTCCTTCTGTCTGCAATTTTTGTCCGGACTGCTCCACTTGCTGCTGCTGTGCCGCCTGCTGCTGCTGCTGCTGCTGTTGCTGCTGCTGCTGCTGCTGCTGCTGCTGCTGCTGTGCTGCCTGCTCCACTAGCCCATCTGCTGGCTGCCCTTGCAGGGACGCCGAGCCTGTTTGGTGGCTGCCTGGATGCACCACTAAGCAGCCATTCTGAGATGTCATGTCATCAAGAGCACACCACACTGCAGACAGAGGGCCAGTTATGGGGCGAGTTCAGGGCGGCTCGGTTGGCCGTTGGCTGTGCTGCCGTGCATAAAACCTGAGTGCTGCCGTGCATGCTGTGCTGGCGGCAGTACATCGCAAACCAACATGACCAGCCCACCTGCCCGGCCCGGCATGGCCCAAGCATGCACAATCATGCCATGGCACAGCATGGCACAGCACAGCACAGTGGCATGCACACTTAGGATGCACATCTCGACATGGCACAACATGGCAGGGCGCAGCAGAGCACAGTGCAGCATGGTTTGGGATACACATCATCACATGTCACGGCACAGCACGGAACACAGCACGGCACAGCAGGCACAGCACCAGCGTGCCTGAGATGTAGGGTGCATAGCCCGTCTCCCGAGAGCTGCACCAGTCTGAGTCTCGGTGCCAGGCAAATGCGGTGGCGGGAGCGGTACAGTCGTCAGCCGGCGGCTTGATGATGTACTGCAGCACATCCTCAAGGGCAGGGCAGGGTGGTGGGCTTGCGGTGGTGGTGGGACAGAACGTGCGGCAGTGAGGGTTTGCAAGTGAGGTTTTACAACAGGAGTTGAGCACTGCAACAGTGCACGCAGCCAACGCAAGGCTCGAAATGCTAGTTGGGGTACAGATGCTGCCTGCCCACGGCAAAAGCATCCCATCCGACGCCCTGCTGTCCCAACAACTTCCCGGCGGTCCGCCAGTGTCAAGGGGTCTGTGTGTGTCGTACTTCGGTTGTGCAAAGCAGACTGTTATCAATACCCACGAAAGCAAAGCAAAGCAAAGCAAAGCTGTCCTGCACCGACCTGATCATTGAACAAGACAGCCTGAGGGCCCAGCACCGCAGCCACCAGCCGAGTGAGTTGCGACTCAAACACGAGCTGTGCCACAGCGGGGCGCAGCGGCCAGCGGCAGCGGTGCGCGCGGTAGGCTGCGGGGTCGGTGCGCAGCTCTGGGGTGCAGCTGTGGCCAGGAATCGTCTCGTAGATGCAGGAAGAAAGTGCCTCGCGGCCCCAGCGGGGTGCACAGGTGCCGGCGCCGGTGCCAGCAGCAGTGGCAGAGCTACAAGGGCGCAAGAGCTGGCCCTCCTGCGCCAATTCGCACAGCGTGCCTGCCTCCTGTGCCGACAGAGTGGGGAAATGTAGGGGCTGCTCAACAACCACGGGCAGTGGCAGGCGGCGAAACCCAGCCGCAGCGGCAGCTCACCAGGGCCAGCACCGCCCGGTCGGCCGCAGCCCGCAGCTCACCAGGCGCAGCTCGCTCAGCTGGTCATTCGTGAGAAAACCTTCCAACAGTGCAAACCCCTGCTCCTCCAGCTGCTGCAGGCAGCAGGCGTCTGTCAAATGGGCGTCGGGCGACATGTCTGCTTGTTTGTTTTAATCAGCAGTGTAGCGGACAGTTCAGGTGGGGCAGTTCAACTCTCAAATCGCGCGCAATTGGCGCCGTGCACTGCGTGATTTGCCAGGTGGTGGGGTGATCTTTCGCTGAGGAGCACGCACGCCTCCCCTACATCCCCGAATACGTAGAGACTGCAGCAGCTGTTGATCATGTCGCTGCAAATCGCTGCAGCTCGCGGGGCACCTGCAGCACCTCTCTGCGGCCTCTCAGCAAGCAGATCCGCGGCGGCTGCTCGCCATGTGCAGCCGGTAGCGCAGCCCTGCCGTCAGAGCGGCGCGCTGGCCCCGCGGCAGTCACCCTGTCAGCGCGGCGTGGCGGCGGCGGCAGCGATACGCGCCGTCGAGTCGTATGAAGCCGGCTTTGAGCTGGCCCCCGAGCAGAGCGAGATCCTGTACGAGCTGCTGTATAACGACCTGTTCTACCAGCAGGTGGGTGGATGCTTCACTGGCTGAAGCACGGGGGGATGGGCGGCAGGCGCGCGATGCAGGCTGCCAGCCGGGGGCGGGCGTGCGGCAACCTCTCATCGCCCAACCTCTCGTCAGGAAATCCGTCAGGAAATACGGCCACAACCCGTTCTTCTCTCTATGCACACTGGGGGCCTCACCCACCCTGGCCATCAACCCACGCCCTGTGCAGGTGGTGCGGGACTGCAAGCTTCCGGAGGGCTCAAAGGTGGAATTCACTGGGGTCCTCTTCCAGCCGCGGTATGTGGGGGGGACGCAGGGGACGTGCCTTGATTGTGGCGGTCAAAGGGCGGTCAAAGGGCACTGCGGGATTTGACAGGGCCGCCGGGTGTGTGCCTCTGCCAGGGGAGAAGGCAGCAGTTTCAACCCACTGGCGTGCTCGCCCAGCCGCGGTGGGTGGGGCCACCGGGGGGCACAGGGGGAATGCAGCAATTTGTGTCCCATCCAGGGGCCTCGGTCAGAACAAGGGGGATGCAGGAGAGAGGTGGACAGAGGGCAGCACCACGTGTTCGAGGGGTCGAGGGAGGCAGCAGCAGTGTGTTCCTGTAGCGGGAGCGGGCAGCCCTCCCCTTGAAGAGGCTAAAGCAGCGCTTTAAAGATTGTGCCTTTACCTTTACATTTCTTCTCCCCATCTCTGCGCCCGGCAGCCTCTGGACGCCTGACGTCACATAAGTGCATGCCCACCAGTGTAACGCCGTAGGATTCAGGCTATACACGGTCACTTGACCTCGCCTTCTTCCCCTGCCGCCCCGCAGCCCCTGAACGCTGTAAGGACCAGGCTACACATGCCCACATGCACATGCTTTCTATTCACCCACCACCTGCCGGTCGCCCGCAGGCCCTGGACGCCCACCGCCACCAAGGGCATGCCCAACGATGTGGAGGAGAAGTATTACGGCAAGCCGGAGGAGTTCCAGTTCATCAACGTGCCCCCTGTCTTCATGTTCCAGGCAAGTGCAGGGGCAGGGCTGAGGCATTTTTGTGTGCAGGGATGAGGCAGCTGAAGTACAGGGATGAGGCAGCCGAATTATGGGAATGAGGCAGCCGAATTGCAGGGATGAGGCAGGTGTGGTGTGCAACGGGTCGTAGCGATGGGAGGGTGGCAAACGGTGCATGAGCACAGCGGGCACAGCGGGGGCCAGGCCTGTCCATGTTCCAGGCAGGACAGGGGCAGGGCTGGCAGCTGTGGTGTAAAAGAGGCGCAACAGTGGGAGGGGGAGGGACGGCGGGCAGAAGGGAAGACTGGGCAACAAAGCCTGCCTGCCTGCCTGCCTTCCTGGTTCTACTTGCCTGCCCGCCCGCCTTCCTGGTTCTACTTGCCTGCCCGCCTGCCTCCACTTGCCTCCCCTGCCGTTGCCGCCCTGCCCTGCGTCCTTGCCCACACCGTCTCCCACCCACATCATCTCTCCCTCCTGCATCCTCTCCCGCTGCCCGCCCCGGCAGGCCAAGATCTTCGCACCGCAGCGACTGTGCGCCATTTACAAGCGGCTGTGAGGTCATGTGCGGCCTTGGAAAAGGAAGAGCCCAGTTTGTGAGGCGTGTGGCAGCACATCAGTGCGCCCCAACGCATGAAGCCTACTTATGAAATAGCAGTACAGACGAACCCAAAGGGAATCCCTTCTTGAGTACAAAATGCGTCAATTTTGAGTTCGGCAAACAAAACGTCAACCTGCCTGCCCGCCTGCCTAGTGCCTGCCTAGCGCCTGCATGGAATGAAACACACACACACACACACACACACTCGCACCACTGCCTGTAAGAACTGCCTCTGCCCTGTGCATCCCAAGCAAAATCCAGCCAGCAGCCAAGAGCCAGGAGGACCCAACACGAGGGAAAGGGTGGCTGGCGGGCACCGCCGCTGCGCCGGCTGCCAATAGCGTGCCGCTGCTGCTTGTGTGCAACTCCTGCTACTGCGCTGGGACTGCAATGGCGAGCAGGTGCTGCTGCTGCTGCGCCACGCTGCTCCCTGTGCTGTACCATGCTGCAGCTGCGCCGCTGCCGCTTCTTGCCTTTGCTGCCGCCCTTGCTGCCGCCTCCCTTGCTGCTGCTGCGCCGCTACCGCTTCTTGCCCTTGCTGCCGCCCTTGCCGCCGCTTTCCTTGCTGGCGATGAACCCGCATGCATCCAGCAGCTCCCGAGCCGCATTGTTGATGTGGGTGAACCGGGCCGGTCCCAAATGAATGCCGCCATACCTGTGAGGAAGGAATGGAAAAGGGCGGGGAGGTCAAGGCAAGATGAGCCATCGGTCAATTGAGGTGACTCAGAGGCAAACTTGGGCTGACAGAGGTGCCAGAGTGGGGCAGGTGATCGGGGCAACAGCAAGGCGTGCACGAATACACTGCTTGCAAAGTGAGGGGGCTTCAAGACATGCTGCCGCCCACCCAAGGCGCAAGGGCACGGGGTGGAGATCAGCGGCGAGGTGCGGACTGACGTCAAGGCAGAGCCAGGCTGGCTGATCTGCCAGCGTGGGCACAACATGCAAGCAGGCAAGGCATGCAAGCAGTTGCTCTCTGCACAGCCGGGCGTGCCGTCTGCTGGCCGCCACACTCAGACTTGAGCCGTGTAAAGCCGTGCACTCCTGCAAAACTCGCCAACTCAGTATGCTGGCTGGCATTCAAACTGCTTCCCCTCGACTGGCTTCCCTAAATACTGGTACATCATCACCATGCTGGCTGGCATTCAAACTGCATCAGACAATGCTGAGTCAAAGGAAGAGCGCACCATCTGCTGACCACAACGCACACGTTGCGGGCATCCACCATTTGCAGGAGGTGCAGGAGGCGGCCGCCTGCAGCCGACTCCCCGTCATCATCATAATCCTGCACAGGCGGGGAGGGAGGGAGGGAGGGAGGGAGGGATCCAGAACAGAAGGTCAGCATAAAACGCAGCAGGCGGCGCCCCGCAGCGGCCTCCCCGTCCTCCTCCATAGTCCTGCCGCACAGAAGAGGAAGATGAAGAAGAAGACAGAGCCCGAGGGTGTGGGGGTGAGGAAACCGACAGGAAATGAGGCCAGAGGCACCAGTCAGCTACCATGCCCTGGGGCCCACAACAGGGAGGGATTCGAAGGCTTCGAAGCAATGCACCAGGATTCGAGGCAATACACCAGATTCAAAGCAATTTGAAACAACCGTGGCCGTCTCCCCGGCATCATCACAGTCCTGCAGCACACACAAGGGAAGGATCTGGAGCAATGCAACAGGTCGGCAATTTGACATGCGCGCGGATGGAGCGTCACACACATTGCAGCTTCCTACAAGACGCATCAAACTACATCTGCAGCTTCCTACCGACCCCAGCACACCAATCCTACAGCTTCCACCCCACCCCACCCCACCCCACCCCAACACATCTGCAGCTTCTTGCCAATCGCACCATACCACACCACACCTACATCTTCCTCCCCACTCCATCACACCACACCCGCAGCTTCGTGCAAACCGCACCGCACCGCACTGCACTGCACCGCACCACACCACACCACCCCACACCACACCACATCACACACCGCACCCCACCCCACCCACCTCACCACACACCGCACCCCACCCCACCACACAGCACCACACCCACACCTGCAAGAAGGTGGCCTTGTCTGCCTGCTCTATTCGGTACGCCATGATGTTGTGGGTGGCAGCACGGATCTTGTTGTTCTGTGGGCGAGGCAACACAGGGAGATGACGCAGCAGCACAGAGGTTGGGTTGGCTCCGCATCTTGTTGTTCTGTGGGTAAGGCAAAACAGGGAGATGACGCAGCCGCACAGAGGTAGGCATGGCTCCGCATCTTGTTGTTTGAAGGCCGCCTGCAAGCCACTCTTATAGTACCAGCAGACACTACCCAACCCTGGCACCTTCTCGCCAGCTGCTTGCTCCAATCACCCCCCACGCATCTCCTGCCCCACGAGACCACCACTTGGCTCCCCGTGGACACAAAATGTAGCAAACAAACAGAAGCAGCAGCAGCAGCAGCACTGAATGCAGGCGCCGTGGCCGGTGAGGGTTAGGGTTTAGGGATTCGGATTTCAGACCTAAAAAACCCAAACCCTATGTGATCAGGTAACCCTCCCATCATCACCTGAAGCAGGAGCTCCATCAGTGCCTCCACATGCCGCATGCATGTGGCCGGCACTAGGTGTGCCTGCAGGGGAGGGGGTCAGGTGAGCACGCATGCCGAGCGGCGGTCGGATAGGGGCACAGCTAGCACCTGCGTCACTGGCCTGCACACCGCTGGTGGCGATCCTGCCGCCGCTCGCACTGCCATGCCAGGCAGAACTTGCGCATGCTCGTGCACATATGGATCGCATCATTCTAATACAGCATGGCGCAAAGAAACACCCTGCTGCACCTGTGCACGCACACAAAACGCACGTCGACAGGAGGCGGGAGGGGGGACGCGGGCGTCCTGCCCACAGAGCGGCGCCACCCCCACACACAAACGCACACACAGTCTGTTGAGCTCACCTGAAAGGTTGAGCGCTTCTCCGTGAACGGCTCCCCATGCACCACGCTGCCCACAACCTCTGCCAATGTTCTCTCCAGCTCCTCATCTGCTGGGCCTGCTGAGCTGGCACCCCTCTGCCGCTGCTGTGCCTGCTGCCCTCCCTCGCCGCCCCCGCCGGTCTCTGCCGACAGCTCGGCTGCCTGCAGCTCTGCTGCCAATGCTTCATCTGCATCTGCCGGGCTGCCTGCAGCGGCTGCATCGGCATTTGCACTGGCTGCCGCATCGGCTTCCTGCGGCGGCGCCATGCTGCCCCACCGCTCCCTCAGGTGCTCGATCCAGTTCCAAAGCACCACTTCTCCTGCACAAGAGAAAGTTGTACAGAAAGAAAGCGGTGCTCCTGCTGAGCATTGAAGCCCTGAATGGCACAACGAAGGAAGCAGCTTGGCACCCACATAGCTGGCATGGCTCCAGGCTCGCCACTTCTCCTGCACAGGTACAGAAAGAATAAAGGAGGGCTCCTGCTGAGTCAGGCCCAAGAAGGGCACAAGGCAGGAAGGCCGGATTTGCACGCAGGCATCTGGCATGGCACCAGGGCTGTGCGAGGGAGGGCAGGCAGGCAAGACGCATGCACGCAAACACTATTGCAGGCGGGCGGGACACCAGGCAGGCGCCACCTCACTACTTCTGGAGCTTACAATCAATCAATCAATCAATCAACAGCATCACGGCATCCCAGCAGGCACGTCAGCAGGCGCCCAGCGCACACTTCAGCAGGCCTCATTCATTCAGTCATTCATTTCGCAGCGCTGAAGCACCACAAAAGTGCGCAGCAGATGCGTCGCCCCAGCATTTTGGACAAGCAAAAACTTGGGGTGAATACTTAACCAAGCAGCAGGCACCCCACCTGGCTCAAACATGGCTTCCAGTTCTCCCGCCACCCCTGCCAGCACATCCCCCGGCACCAGGTTGCAGCTGAGCTCCATGACAGGTGGGTGCTGGCTGGGGTAGGTGGCTGGCAGGTGGGTGTGCATGACGAGGTGCGGGGAGGTGGCGGCGTCAGGGACAGCAAAGCGGAAGCTGTGAGCATCCACAAGTTGCACCGCCTCCTCCCCATAAATTGCTTGCAGCGCACACAGCTCGTCTGCCTGCTGCGCGCTGTCGAGATCGTCGTCCTCTGAGGGGAAGGGGAGGGGCCAGGGGGGATATGTGGCGGAACGCTGGGCAGGCAGCAAGGCTGCAGCGGCTGCCACGGCGGCGGGCAGGCGGCGGCGGCGGCGGCGGCGGCAGTGGAGTCATAGCCGGGAGCGAAGAGGGGCATGCCACTGCGGAATTGGCACCACTGCTTGACGTCGGACGGCAGCAGACAGTACAAGGGCGCACCTGCGACCATGCGCCTCCTGTGCTCCTCCGCAAGTGGTCTTTTGAATTGTGGGTAGCGTACCGACGCTACATAACATGCCCAAGCAGCCGATGGCGACAAGGCTCCAAGTGCGCAAAGCAGGCGACAGGCAATTCTTTCTGTCGGTGCGTCGGCGCATCTGCCCTCATGGCTCGGTGATCTGAGCTCGAGTCGAAACTAGAGTCTGGCAGCCCCAGGATCCATTGCTGTTGCCCACAACTCTCGGACCTCCCGAACTGTCGTGCGCTGCGCCTCGAGCCGGTGGTCCCAAAGCTCTTTCACAGCGCTCAATACTCTTACCACTGGGAAGGACGCCTAAGAGCGAGCAAGCAGTGCGGGAGATTGGCGGCGGCAGCGGCGGCGGCAGCGGGGGCGGCAACCAGGTCGCGATGCAGCAAGGGCCGGCCGCAGATGGGGCGGCGCATGCCCTTCTGGACCTGCCAGCCACGCTCAGCCTGCCCTTTTGCACCGAGCTGGCCGCGGCCCTGGACGCCGCCACCCGGAGGCCGCCTGCCTCCTCGCAGCCGCTGACAGCTGCCGCCTGCGTGGCGCTGCTCAGGCGGGCGGAGAAGGTGGTCAAAGCTGAGCCTACGCTGGTGCACGTAAGCACCCACTCAAGTACATATATGCACTGCACTGCAATGAACTACTGGCTGTGTGCACAAGGAGCATGATGTGTGCCTGCACCCGCATGCGATGCCAACTGCTTGCTCCCTTGCATGCCGCTTTTCGTGCTGGGCGTCCCACCCAGCCCCACGACTGCCTGCCTCCCCTCATGCCACACATGCGCTGCGCTGAACGGCTGCCTGGGCTGGCTGCAGGTGCTCCCGCCAGAGGGGTCCAAGGTGGTGGTTGTAGGCGACATTCATGGCCAGTACCACGACCTGTTGACCATGTGAGGATGGTACTGCCTATGTGAGGCTGCTGGGTGCTGACCCTGCGAGGCTGCTGGGTGCTGACCTGTCGGCCGGCGCAAACTGCCCGACAGCTGCGAGCAGCCCGCCCATGCCTCCGCTCGGCAGCTGGTGCGGTGCACTCTTGAATCGCACAGGCACAGGCACACCTGCTGCAGCCGTGCCGCGCGCGCCTGTGCCTGTAAATCTGCTCAAAAGTTGGGCGCTACCCCGCGGGTCCTGCAGCCAGCTAGCACAAACTTGTTCTCCTCTGTCGCTGCCTGTCCATCCTGCCTAACCGTCCTGCCCCGCCCGCCGCCCCGCCTGCCTGCCTGCAGCTTTGACCGCGTTAGCTTCCCCTCACCTTCCAACCTGTTTGATGGCGACTTTGTGTTTGTGTTTGATGGCGACTTTGTGGACCGAGGCGCCTGGGGCCTGGAAACGCTGGTACTGCTGGCCGCGCTCAAGGCGGCAGCACCCACCAAAGTGTACCTCGTGCGAGGCAATCACGAGTCCCTGTACTGCTCCTGGGTCTACGGTGCGCGCCCTGCTGCAGGCCTTGGTTGTGGGATGTGGCTGGCAGCTAGGGTGTGGGTCGATGGCAATGCAGCGGGTCCTGCGATTGGGGGGTGTTTCTGTGTGGGAGAGAAAGTGTTTGCGCTTCATGCGTGTGTCGTGCTGTGCTGTGCTGTGCTGTGCTGTGCTGTGCTGTGCTGTGCTGTGCTGTGCTGTGCTGTGCTGTGCTGTGCTGTGCTGTGCTGTGATGTGATGTGATGTGATGAGATGTGCTGTGCTGTGCTGTGCCCACACCTCCAACCTTATCATTTTGCTTTCAGTGTACTTTCCGTTAGTACCTCTGACCCAGCCCATGCTGTGTCGTGACAGAATGCTGCAGGTTTCCGTGCAGAGGTGCTCGCCAAGTATGGGCCAGCCAAAGAGGGCATGGTGGGTTGCTGCTGCTGCTGCTGCTGCCGATGTTGGTGGGGCCACTCACACCACTGCTCTGCTGTGCTGCACACCTGCTGCTGCTGCTGCTGCTGCTGCTGCTGCTGCTGCTGCTGCTGCTGCTGCTGCTGGTAGGGGCACTCACACCACNCTGCTGCTGCTGCTGCTGCTGCTGCTGCTGCTGCTGCTGCTGCTGCTGCTGCTGCTGGTAGGGGCACTCACACCACTGCTCTGCTGTGCTGCACAATCACTGCTGCTGCTGCTGCTGCTGCTGCTGCTGCTGCTGCTGCTGCCGCTTCTGTTGATGTTGGTGGGGCCACTCCCACCACTGCTCTTCTATGCTGCACACCCACCGCTGCTGCTGCCGCCTCGGCTACGCACCATGCTGCCACCCCGGCCATCCTCCTTCCATCAACTGTGCTTGCTGGGTGCCTTCCGTTGATGCTGGTGGGGCATGCCTAACAAGCTGGGTGCCTAACAAGCCCCAGGTTTGGTTCGTAATTAACTCCGCATCCGCCCTCCCGGCCACGGCGCGCAGGCCGTCTTTGCTGCCTGCCGCAGCCTCTTCTCCCACCTGCCCCTGGCAGCGGTGGTGGCTGGGACCACGCTGGTGCTGCACGGCGGGCTGCCTCGCGCTCCTCCCCGCCGAGCCACCCGCCGAAGCTCCTTGGCAGGTGCGTGGGCCAGACACAGGCAGGAGAGGAAGAAGAAGTAGAAGGTTACAGCCCGAGGTCGTGGGGATGAGGAAGCCAACAGGAGGTTGAAGCAAAAAGGCACCAGTCAGCTACCATGGGAGATCAGGAGAGGGAGATGCCTGGCCCCTGTTGTGCTTATGACCACCTCGTGCACAGCACTCTGATGTCAGCAAGGATGCACGCATGGCGCAATCCTGTGGCGCCATGTCCCGCCTTGCCTTACCTGCTGCAGACCAGTCAGCAAGTGTGCATGCATGGGCTAAAGCAGTGCCGCCTGAGAACACCTTGAATTGCTTGCTGCAGATCAGTCAGCGGTGACAGTAGCCTCCCTAGCTGACATATTGGCGGCTTCCAAAGGCGGGGATGACCCGGACCCTCAGAAGCAGGACCAGCGCCTGGCGGCAGGCAAGCAGCAGAGTTTATGTGCTGATTTTAGAAATAGGCTAAATGGTGGTTAAGCATTGATTCTACGTTTTGGGAACCATTCTAACTTTGGTGCATGGGGGGGCACAAGGGGCGGGGCCAGGCGCGCGCGGTGCCCGTGTGCAGGGCGTGTGTTGGTGCCAGGCAAGCAGGCGGTTGAAAAAGAAGTAGCAGCAGAAGCTTGCAGTCCGAGGGCATGGGGTCGAGGATGGCGACAGGAAGTTGTGCCAAAGGCACCAGTCAGCTACCAAATGTGGCTGCAGGAACTTGGCGATGCAGCTGCAGGCTGGCACAGGGCTGCAAATGGGGCAAACGTGCCTGGGAACGGGGCAACCGAGCAAGGCCACTGGCCAGCGAGCCTGCTGCTACTGCCACCCCAATCTGATGTGTGCACTGTTTGCTGCGCGCCATCTGCAGACGTCCTGTGGTCTGACCCAGGCAGCCAGCTGGGCATTGAGCTGGGTGCACGCCCGGGGGATGTGGGCATCCGCTTCGGGCCGGATGTGTGTGAGGTGAGCTGACTGCTTACTATATATGGTTGCTGGCTGAAGTCGTTGGCATGCGCTTTGGGCCGGATGTGAGTTGCTAGCTTATGCCAGTGGGCGGAGTTGCGGGCACCCCTGCTCGCGTGCTGCCGAGCTGCCGGCCTGGTGCTGCTGGGCAGTGCCGGCTGCATTGGACGTGCATGGCGCTGCTTGCTGTTTGTTTCTGGTACTGAACATGCTGTGCTCTAGCTGTGTGCCTTGCCCAGGAGCCGCCCCATGCCACGCTGACGTATTGCTTTCGCACGCTGTGCCTGCTGTGCCCGCCATGTGTGCCCGCAGGCCTTCCTGCGGGACAACGGGCTGCGACTCATCCTGCGGGGCCACGAAGGTGTGCAATGGTGTGGGTTGCAAGATAGTATGTACTGTATCGCCGTGCTGCCTGTTGTGCCGGCCGGCCTTGGGTAACCCCTCCTTTGCCCGCAGCCCTGAATCGCTCACGCACATCGACTGCGTTTCATGCTTGCCATAAGCGTGCAGGGCCAGACGCCCGCACGCTGCGCCCCGAAATGCCCGACATGCTGGCGGGGTATGGGCTAGACCACGACACACCCTGTAAGTGCCCTGGCAGCAGCAGCGCAGGCAGGTGCACACACTGGCTGCTGGGCACAGCACTGGCGGCTGGCTGCATTTGCGGACAGCACGTCATTTTGCGTGCTCCTGTCGCCAGCCGCTCTCTGCATGCGTATGCACCCTCAGGGTATGGCGCTTGCGCCCGTGACAGCAGTGCGCCTCACTAGCAATCCCTGCCCTGCCCCCCATACCGTCCCCCGGCTTCTGCCAGGCGGTAAGCTCTACACCGTCTTTTCGGCACCGCGGTACCCTCAGTTTGGGCAGCCGCAGTACCAGAACCTGGGCGCTGTGGCGGTGCTTTCAGGGCCTGCCTACGACCAGCCACGCTTTGTGCAATTCGATGCAGCGCCACGGCCGCAGGTGGGCCAGTGGGTTGTGCATGCAGCTGTGTGTGTTGCTGCAAAGCTGATCCTTACAAGCGGGATGGGAGGGGCGGGTGCTGAGACGATGTACGTTTGTGCATTGGTGGTGGCGATGCAGGGTCCCTGGCTGGCTGGCGGCTTGCATGCCGACCTGCACAACTGCTGCCACCTCGTGTTTCCTGCCAGCTCATGCTGAAGGGTTGGTGACTCAGTGCTTTGTGATGTTCCATGGTTGCCCTGCAGGCCAGCCCTTACGTTACCGCCACAGAAGCGGCGGAGGCTGAGGCAGCGGATGCAGGAGCAGGAGCAGGGCAGGGCCCAGGGGAGGCAGGAGCAGCAGCAGGGCAGGACCCGGGGGACAAAGCCGGGAGTAGCAGTCTGGAGTATGATGGGGGTATAGAGTTCGGTGGCAGAATGGAGTTCGAGTTGAGCAGCCAAGGCGCGAGCAGCAGCAGCGGCAGCAGCAGCAGTGAAGAGGAGGAGGAGGAGGAGGCAGAAAACGCACAACCCAGGAAGGAGCAGCCATTTAGCATCAGCAGTCAGCTTGTGAGCGGGCCGGCGCCTCTTGCCGGCAGCCAGGAAGAGGGCTCACGCAAACAGAGCAGCAGCGGTGCCAGCCTGGCAGTTGAGGAGGGCAAAGTTGCAGTGCAGGCAGCGGCAGCATGCGAGGGCGCGGCGGGCAGCAGAGAAGTGGCAGCGGCAGTGAGGAGCCAGAAGCCAAGCGGCAGCGGCTCGAAGGAACCACCGGCACCGCCAGCTGATGCTGTGCACAAAATGCTTGTTTGTAAAACGTGATGCATGTCATTGAGCAGCGACCCATGAGGGCGGCATGCCTCGAATCAACCAATCAATCAACATCATCGTCACATTTCAATTCGGGGAGCCAGCAATGGTTTCATGGAATCGGGTGGGGGGAGAGTGTGTCGGAATGAAGTTTGTAGCAAAGAAAAGAAAGTGTGACCTGCCCTTCCTGCACATCTTGCCAGCGGGACTGCCACTTCATGCGGTGGTACCGCAGTATACCGGCAAATTACCAACTCTGGCTACATGCCGTTCTATGTACCATGCCATTCCATTCACCATCATGCGGGGATGCGCACAGTGGCATGCATGCCTGTTCTGCGGTTGGCCGCTGCACATCCCATTCTGAAGGCCGGCAGGCCATCATCAGGTGCCACGCAAGTCTGCAGTTGCAGCCGGCCCATGATCCCTGCAACCCAACCTTTGGTGGTACCGCGAAGGCATACAGTCGGCAGACGAGTGGGGTGGCTGAGAACTGCATATTACAGCCAGAGGAGCACCCACAGAGCAGGCGCAGGACGGTACTGTGGGGGCCCGACAGAAGGGCCCATGAAAGGATGAAAGGTACACATACAGCAACGATTCACCCTGCCTGGCAGCGATCCCCAGCACGGGTGCGCGTCACCCCTCCGGCGGGTGCTGCTCCAGCATGGCTGCGTGGCTGGGCGTCTGCATGATCACCGTCTGCAAGTCCTCTGGCAGGTCTGCAAACGCAAGCTGCAGCTGCTGCTGCAGTTCCTCTGCCAACGCTGCCGCCTCAGCCTCTGCCGAACTTGTGCTCCGGCCGGCACCCCCGCCGCTGCTGCTGCTGCCGCCGCCGCCGCCAGCTGTGGCCAGCTGCTGCCGGGCGGCCGCCAGGCGCTGCTGTAGGCGAAAAAAGTGTTCCACTGACAAGAGCTCTTGCAGGGGCGCTGCTGCTGCGGCTGACGCCCATTCTTGGCGCTGCCATTCGTTGGCGGCCAGGCGGCGCAGATGCATGAAAGCCACAAGGTTGGGAGAGCCGAGGAAGCGGTGGTAGAAGGCGAGCAGGCCGCGGTGCCCGCCAAAGCGTTGCAGCAGCACATCTGGCAGGCAGGCGTCTTTGGCAGACAGGCGTGCCATGAGCGCGGCAGCATCCAGGCGCGGCAGCAGCGGCGGCTCGGGCGGGGCGGCTGCAGCAGGGAGGAGCGGGCAGGGAGGAGCGGTCGAGCGGAGCAGGCCGGGGCCAGGCGTGGCAGCAGCGGACAGCTCCGGCGGTTCCAGAGGAGGGCAGGGTGAGAAAGGCGGGCGGAGCAGGCCGGGCCGGGCGGAGCAGCAATCGCCTGATAAGCGGGCAGGGGCGGGTGGAGGTGCAAAGGTCAGGGGGCAGGTTGGTTTGAGACAAGATGTGCTGGAGTGCAGCGTGTGCCCATGCCTTCCCGATGCAAGCCTCATCGCACATGGCCTGGTGCCAACTGCACTTCAACTGCCAAGGCCACTCAGGCCTGCCTGTCCGAACTGCCCACCCATCCACCTTTTGGGTAAACATACAACATCTGAATGCACCCTGTGTGCACGTGCACCCGTCCACCCACCCGCCCGCCCCACCCTTCACATCGCTGCTCTCCTGGCCGCTGGGCGGCGGCGGCAGGCAGGGCGAGATGTAGAGCAGCAGCGGCGCCAGCAGAGCTTTGGTCAGATGCTGGAAGTGGCGGCGCAGCATGGCTGAGTTGACGGACGCCAGGCGGCGCCACTTGTCGGCGGGGTCTGCACACGCAAGCAGGGACGGAGGGGAGGAGGCAGCAAGGGGGCACACATTGGGAGGCAGGTGGCTGTGGAGGTGGACGCCACTTGTCTGCAGGGTCTGCACAGGTGGGAAGGGATGGGTGGATGGGTGGGTGGATGGGTGGGGATGGGTGAATGGATGGATGGGGAGGAATGGATGGGAAGGAGGCAGCAAGGGGCCCATCAATTGGGGGGCAGGCGGCTGTGGGAAGTGGAGGCCAGGGAGGTGGTCAGGGAAGCAGCTTCAGGCCATGGGACGCACTTTATAGCCAAGAAGGCAGTGCACCGCCTGCATGCAACAGCCCACCCTCACATCCAGGCAGCTGCGGCTGAAAGATATATTTCCCACTCACCACCTATCACGCTTCGCCTCGCCAGCCTCAGACCAAGCCTTATCCACCCTCGCCCTCGAAAGCAAATGACAGGCACACTATGCAGCCTGGCGCCACCCCTACCTGAAGGCTGCGGCTGCACCAGCCGCTCAAGCACCGTCTTGTCTGGCCGGCTGAGCGGCTTGTAGCCCAGCCAGCAGTGGTCCAGCGGCCCCGACAGCAGCGCTGCCGGACTGGCCGGCCTCCTCCGCAGCATGCCGCCCAACCGGCTGCCCCCGCCGCCCGGCGGCTGCGGCTGCGCGCTGCCCAGCCGCCCGCCTGCCGTGCCTGCGGCACCTCCGCTGCCGCTGCCCAGGCTTGTTGCCGACCCAGAGGCGTGCAGGCTGCCGCCGCCGCTGCCTCCGCCCTCGCTGCCCCCTGCTGCCAGCTCAGCCAAGGGCTCACTGCTGCTGGAGGGCAGCACAGTGGCGGATGTGTGCCCGGTGGACAGCACGTTGGGCCAGTCCGGGAGGGCCTGCAGGCAGGGAAGGGACTGGCGCTCAAAACCTCCTCGGTACATGTAATCACGTTGAGGAACAACGGTTTAATTGGCTTCCAAAATATGGGTTACTTGAGTCGGCGGCGTCGGCAGGCGGGGGATGAGGCACACTCGGCATGCCCAACCCCACGGTCCCTGCCCACTTCCGCTCCCTGCAAGCCCGCTATCGCATGTCCGGAGACCTCTGCTTGCACAGACACTGCAAGCTCCGCAACAGCATCAAGGGGGAGCGGCCGGGCGGCCGGCGCTTGCCTTGAGGAAGTACGGGTTTGTGACTCCCAGCAGCATGGGCAGGCCGTTTGAAGCGGTGGGCAGCTGCCCGGAAGCCAGACGGGCGAAGGATGAGTCGTGGATGGTGAAGAAGGGGCGCCAGTCCAGGCTGTAGGGGAAGGGCGCCAGCAGGGACAGCAGGGCGGCGACGGTAGATGAGCAGGCACCTGCAAGTCGGGGCAAGCTGGGGGAGTGAGCAGGGGACAGGGTGCTGGGGAGCTGCCTAAGCAGCAGGCCAGTATGGATGGGCGCAGCTGAGCAGCACAGCAGGCAAATACACGCCGAGCCGTGCACAGCACGCACACCCGGCGCACCTGGCGTGCGGGTCGCCACCATAACCCTTTCCTCAGCTGACCAGTGCGGCAGTTGAGCAGTGCAGCATGCAGCAGCACGCCAAACCGTGCGCAGCACACACATGCCGCACCTGGCGAGGGGCCAACCAGCATCAGCAGCTCCCCCCAGCGCCATTACTAAGCGGCAGTGCATCGCTTCAGCAGTGCAGCGCTGTGAGCAGGGCAGCCCTCTGCTAGACAATGCCCATCACCCCACCTCTCGTGCAGCAGCACGCCAAACCGTGCACAGCACACACACGCCACACCTGGCGAGGGGACCGCCAAACTCAGTGGCTCCCCCAACAGCGACGCAAGCTGAGCAGTGCAGCGTGCATGGACAACGTGAAAGGGCAAGTGTGCACACACACGTCGCACCTGGCGTGGGGGCCACCACCATCAGCGGCTCCCCCAACAGCAGCAGCTCCCACAACGCCCACAGCTGCGGCAGCGCCTCCCGCAGCGGCGTGAAGCAGTCGCAGTCTCCAAACACGCTGGCCTCCGGCTCCTGCTGACCATACGCCTGCGGCAGCACGCCAGCTGGCAGCCCGCTGGAGTCCAGCTCATCTGCCAGCGCTACCGCCACCTGGGCGGGCGAGGCAACCAGGAGCTCAGGGGAAGGACCCTCTGCCACCGCTGGTGCTGGTGCTGCTGCCGCTGCCGCTGCTGGTGCTGCTGCATCGACTGGCGGAGGCGGCGCAGAGCCTGCCCCGCCTGCCGCTGCCGTCGGGCCGCCGCTGCTGCTGCCGCCGGAGCGGGCCGCAGGTCCCGCGGCACCCTCGTCGTCGCCGCCGCTCTCGCTGCCGCTACCGCTTGGTTCTAGCGCCTCTCCTGCTGCGCCTGCTGTGCCCGCTGTGCCCGCTGCTGCTGCTGTGTCAGGCTGCCCCAGCGCGGCTGCCACGGCATAGTGCCCCAGTCCGGCCGCCACGGCAGCAGGCAAAGCGCTGCTGGGCAGGCTGGTCAGGAGGGGAAGCTGCACGTTGACGCCCTGCACCCCTAGAAGCGGCAGCTCCATGCGGCAGCCCCACTCGAGAGGCGGCCACTGCTGCACCTCCTCATACACCTGCATGGCAACATGATGAATACCCACAAGATCAGTGTCGTGAAATCTAGTAAACACAGCTGTTCACATCACATCACAGGATCAGTCAACGCACACTGGAAGTGGTGGGAAAGGGATGTGGGATTCTGATCACTTGCTGCACCTGCTCACTTACCTACCTGGCAACTCGTGACCGATACACAAAAGCAGTCAGTTTCACACCGAAGGTGGTGGGGACGGGGTGATACGTGATGGGTGCTGACCATGCAATTTCTACTCAAGTGAGCGGGGCCGGGGGGACGGAATGTGCCGGGAGGGAGATTGGCTGCCGAGGCAGCCGCAGGCTGCGCAGCAGCAAAAGCAGACAGAACGGTGGCAGTATTCACAGCAGTGCTGCCAGAGCAGCTTCATATGGCAGGCCAGCTGCGGTTGACCCGCCTGCCACCCACTCCGATGAACCCACTCTTCACATGGGTGCTGAGGTGGGTGCTGCACCATGCATCCCCCGTCCCCCGCCCATACGCCACTGCCACAGCTGTGAACATGCGCACCTGCCGCAGCGCATCTGGGCCGTAGCTGAGGGCGGTGGGCCCCACCAGGCGGGCCAGCGGCTCCAACACGCTGTGCAGCGGCAGCCAGGACATGAGCACTATCGACTTCTGCTCGCACCCACGACGCAGGCGCTCGTCCTGGCGCTGCCGGCAGAAGGCGTGCCTGCAGATGGGGAACACAGGCACCGTGTAAAGGCTAGTACGGCGTGCAGGCACAGGGTCGGACCGTTGTGGCACAGCATCTCCTGCGGCGGTGGCTGCAGCATCCCCTGCTGCTGCGCCTGCCGCTGGGCCAGCGGGGCTCACCCGTGTATCCACTGCAAGTGGACCGGCGCCCCCGCCTGGCGGCGCAGGCGGAAGCTGAAGCTGCTGTCCCGCACGCTGCTGGTGGAGCGCAGCTCCATTGACAGGCTGTCCTGCAGGGGTGAATGAGCAGGGCGGCGCACAGTGTGAGCAGCGGTTGCGGCGGCACCGCGGCGGCGGGTGGCAGAGGGGGACAGCGGACTTCCGCACGCTGTTGGAGAAGCGCAACTCCATTGCCAAGCATTTGTGCAGGCAGGACGGCAAACCAGCGCCAAGGAGCGTGAACAAGAAGGCCGTGCGCCCTTCCGTCTCGATTTCCCGCGCTCTTCCGCATCGGGCAACCACTCACAGGGAAGGCATTAAATGCAATCTCGTTCAGTTCCTTCTGTGTGAAGAGGCCCGAAGGATACATCGCCACTACATCGTGTCCTTTGTCAATGTCAAATACAACCTCCAGCAGAGCACACAACATGGCAGCGCAGCAACATGTGCGACAGGCGCACAGGCCCGCCTACGTTACACTTCCCCACCGCCGCCGGCCGGCTGGCGGCACCTGGCGCCCGCAGTTCCGCTGGCTCCCCACGGTTCCTCCTGCGCTCGCAGGCGCTAAGGCATCAGCATGGGACTTGTGGTATGATTGAGGCAAGCCAAGCGGCATGTGCACCCGCCGTGGACTCACCGGATGGCAGCCAACGAGAGTGTGTCTGCAACGCACTCCGAGCCACCTCGACACCGCCTGCCTCCCTACTTACGGGCTGAGAAGGCCTCCGTTCCTTGGTCATGGCCAGTATGTGGACGCTTCTCACATCTCATCAATGTGCTGCATTCTAGGCAACGGGAGCGGCCAAAAGCCTGGCTCGGCACCTGGGCAGCCACCCCATGGGGGCTGTACCCTGCCTGATGGTGTGATGTCGCAGCGCCAACCCACCCCCGCCTGCTTGGCAGGCGTACATACACGGCTCTCAGACTGCATGCGTCGGTACCTTGAGTTAACGTGCGACAACTCAGTGATTTTTTCTGGCCTGCAGCAGGGCAGGGTGCAGGTGGTCCAAGCAAGTCAAACCTGCAAAAGTTCACAGCTGCTGGGTCAGGAACCATCTTTTGCAAACTTCGTTGACCCGTGTATAACGTGTTTAGTTGTTCTTCTACCATGGTGTTTGGCCCCACGTGATCAGTCCGGAACGTGCCTGTGGTGGCGCAAGCCCAGGCAGGGCGGCTGGCGGCGGCGTGCCCCTATGATGCTGCACACTTGTTTGCTGCAGGCACCCTGCATTTCTTGCGGCTTGCACGTTGCAACGACTGTAAAGGAGGGCACTCTGCAGGAATGCTATACCACTACCCAGCAATGAAAGCTGGCGTGAAGGGGTCAACATCAATACTGCCATGGCGGGCGGCCCGGGGCGGGGAGCGCTCTTTACAGCTTCCATGCACCCGCTCTGGTATGGTAGGTGCCTGCTGTATCTGACGCAAATACATCGGAATCCCGATACTCTCACCCCTTCTTTGCAGGTTCTGGTCGGCCTTTCCCGCCGGTGCCCGCTGACGTGGCACACCGAGGGCGCCCTTCAAAGGCTCCGGTCCAATTGACCTGGATGCTCGCAGTCCGCGCCCCCCGTCCATCGGCCAATAGCTCCGCAGCTGGGCGCCTTTGTGTCTGTGTCTAGTCCGCCTTTGTGGGATCTCCGACTTGCGCATGCCTTGAGCCACTTACGCCGCCACCCCGCTTGCCTTCTCCTCCACGGTGCTCGATCGCCTTGCCGAGTGTCCGCTTGCCCCGAAGCTTTCAAGCATCTCGCGACCAGATCTTGCGGTGCTGATTCGCGACTGGCTTGCGCCTTCTGCTCGACACGGCGCTCATCAGGCTCCCCTGTTCGCCGGGAATCGGTACCCAGCATGCGGGCCACTCAGGCCGCCGCCATGTGGGCCATGCTGCTCGTGGCTTGCGCCAGTCACACCACGGCGGAGACTGACCAGGTGGGCTTGAACATGTGCCGTGGGCGCATGCTGCCGTTTGGGCACATGCACCATGGCTCCGAGTCCATGCACGAGTGAGGTGGAACGGCCATGTGCCTCTAGCGGCTGCCTGGGGTCCCTGCGCTCACGCTGCCTGCGTATCTGACCCCTCGAGCGTTTGACCGCCGCCGCTGCCCGCCTCCCCGCCCCGGCCCGTGCCTCACTCTCCCACGCACTCACCCACCCGCACCTAACAGCTGGGCTACCAAGAGATCCCCGGCAGCCTGATCATCCGAGTGAAGGACGACTTCGTGAGCGCCATGTCGGAAAGTGCCCACGGCCTGCGCTACGCACGCCCCGTCGGCTCACGCGCCAGCCTGTACAAAATCACAGACGGGATGAGCGTGCAAGAGAAGCTGAAGGAGCTGCAGGAGAACTCAGGCGCGCGAAGGGGTGTTTATAGAAGGCAGGGGTGGGCTGGGATGAGGGCGGAGTGGTGGGAAGGAGGGGGCCGGCTTGCACGAGGTAGTGCAGTGCAGGCCTTTGGGGGCGGTGCGGCCGGCCGGCCACCGAATGCTAGGCTCTCCTCAATTCTCGCTCCACCTTTGCAGGACTCCATTTGTGGCTCACGTTGACTTTGCCCTCTCCCCACTACTTGCCTTCCCTGCAGCCATCGAGTATGCTGAGCCCGATTACCGGGTGCCAGTCAACTGGCAGCCCAACGACTCGTTGCTGGCGGTGCAGTGGCACCACGCCAAGATCGGGTCCCAACGCGCCTGGAACACAAGCACGGGGCGGCAGGAGGTCAAGGTGGGCGGGTGGGAAAATAGTGGTGCACCCTGGTGCCCTGTGACCACTCCCTCGTGCCCCGCCTGCCTGCCTGCCTGAATGCCTGCCTGCCTGCCACATCACCAGCGGCGTGCGCACCCACCCCACCCCACACTGACCCTGACACTCCTGCCTGCCTGCCTGCCTGCCCGGCTGCCTGCCAGCAGGTGTGTCACATCGACAGCGGCGTGCGCACAGACCACCCAGACCTGGCGGGGCGCGTCATCAAGGGATGGAACCTGGTGCCCGAAATCCAGGCAAGCAGCTGCCGTGCACGCTGTGCTGTGATGTGCCCGTGCTGTGCTGTGCTATGTGCTGTGCCGTGCTGTGCTGTGATGCCAGTAGCGTGGCTGTGGTCCGGGGCATTCGCTGACCATCACCCTATCATCCCTGCTTTGCATGTGCGCCCCGTTCCGTTTCCCTGGTTCCTTAATGCATCGAGCTCTTTAATGTACTGCCCCTGCAGGAGATTTCAATCACCCCCGAACTCCCCGACCCCGGCTCCGCCCTCTACCAAAACATCAACGACACCTACGGGCACGGCACACACACCGCAGGCATCATCGCCGCTGTGGGCAACAACATGTGAGTTGGATCAGCAGACTGACGGGCCCTCCTCCTGGGGGCATGTGCAACGGGTAACATGTTCCCATGTTGCTGTGGGAAAAAACACGTGGGGTGTCCCGTGGCCCTCCTGCAGAGCGCACCTGGCACTGGAACAGGTGACTGTTCGTCTGTTGCTGTGGGGAACGGCCTGACGTGAGCAAGCACAGCGTTGTGCAAGAGGCCTGCCACCTGCTGCCTGCTGCCTTCTGCCTTCTGAATAGCTGCCGTGTGCGCCAGCCACCAGCCAACATCCCAACAGCCCGGCTGCCCGGCTGCCTTCACTGCTGCCCGCCCTGCCGCCCGCCTCCTCCTACCACCAGCCCTCACATCACCCTTCTTATTCACTTGTCCCCAGCCTCGTTCTTCTGTGTGCGGTGTGCATCCACCCCTTGCTCACCTGTCCCCTGCCTTGTTCCTGTGTGTCTGATGTGCAGGCGTCCATCATACCACTAACTTTCCCATAATCATTCTTGCTCACTCGTCCCCTGCCTTGTTCTTGTGTCTTATGTGCAGCCAACCCCTTGGTCACCTTTCTCCTGTCCTGTTCTTGTATTCCTGGCGTGCAGGCTGGGCGTGGCCGGCATTGCGATGGACGTCCGCCTGCTGGTGTGCCGCTTCATTTGGGACGATGGCTTTGGGCGAGTGGTGGACGCCCTGGAGTGCCTTAGGCTCTGCAAGGAGGAGGGGGCCCTCATCAGCAGCAACAGCTGGGGCGGCGTGCCTTCCATGAGTGAGTCCATGCCTCGGTTTCGCTTCACATTTGGTTTGCTCACCTTGTTGTTTATGTCGCTTTTGAATGGGGGAGCTTCTGGAAAGAAGAGGGTTCCTTGATCGGCAGGTGCAGCTGGAGCGGCGTGCCACCCATGAGTGAGTGTTGCCAGCTGCTTCACTCTTGGTTTTTGCCGGCCATGCCAGGGGCCGCCTTACGACATGCCTCTTACTATGGCAACCTCCCTTTTGTATGACAAACCAGTGGGCAAGCTGCTGCTGGGCAGGAGTGGCAGGGCGGGGCAGGGGCAGACGCCTGGGCTCCTTGGTCAGTGCCCGCTGCTCTCCTGGCGCCCACCCCCTTCACCCCGCAACTTGCACGTGTCAGCCCTGCAATCTAGTCCTCTCTGTGTCGGCGACCAAGTAGGCACACTATTGCTCACCTTAAGCAGCATGCACCCCCGCCGCCTCATCCCTCCCCCACCTCCGTCCCCACTGAAGCCGCGCACCCTCCCTCCTAGTTCAGGCCAGCCGCCGGAACCTTTCACATCCTTCGAGTGAGGACCCACTCTACTTGTCTCCTCCCTGCTAAATCCTCCCTTCCCGCCTCCCACTTGCAGAGTCGATTGCTGAGACGCTGGAGGACCTGCGGGAGGCTGGCATGCTGTTCATTGTGGCTTCGGGCAACCTGGGCAACGACCTGGACGCCCGCCCCTCCTACCCCGCCTCTGCTGCGTAAGTGAGGTGCAGTGCAGGCCGCCCTGACAGAGAACCACGGCAGTGGGCTGGCTCGTGTCAACTGTTTACTGTTTTTTTCACTGGCCTTTTTCTGCTTGCCACGTCACCGATAACAGAGGGTTGCCCTGGGTTGGCGCCGCTGGAGATGGAGTGGTGGGAAAGGAGTTATAATGAGGCTAGCACTGCACAACACAGGCAGGGCGACTACCGGCAACCGGGCTGAGCAGGGAGCGATCTGGCTTCCTTTCCCGGCGATGCCTCCATTCACTTGTGTGGTGGCTCATTCTCCTTGAATTTGAGCCCGCCTGCATGCATGCATGCCTGCCCTTTCGCTGTCAGTCTTGCAAAGAGGGTGACAAGGGCTGTCTCTGCCTGTTCGCCACCAGCAACTCGCTCGTGCAGTACCTGACCCTCCCTTGCCACCCGCCCCACCCTGACTGTGCGCCTGCAGGAAGGACAATGATAACGTGATCGTGGTTGGCTCCAGCGGGCCCACCGACGAGGTGTCCACTTTTTCTAACCATGGCAAGGCAACCGTGCACCTGCTGTCCCCGGGGGAGCAGATCCTTAGCACCACGTACAACAACTGGTGAGTTGAGAGGGGCAAGAGTGGGTGTGTTGTGAGTTACGCGGTGTGCTTGACATGCGTGCCAATTCCTGACAAATTGAGAGCTTGACAAATTGAGAGCTCGGGGTGTGTGAGCCATGGCCCGGGCTTGGTGCTTGGGTCTCGATCCGGAGAGGGCCTGCTGCTTTGCCTGCCAAAGGAGTCTTGTGGAAAGCACTCGAGGGGTGGAAGGGGTGCCCGAAATGTGCCTGTACCGCCTTCGGGACCCTCCCTCTGTTAAGAGGGTAACCAGCAGACGTGTGCCACCCTCCCTGTCCAGCTTCCCTGAACTCTGCCCCTGCATGCGCCCCTCCCAGCTGCCCTGCCCTTTCCCTGCCCCGCGAGCACACCTTGATGTGCTGTGGTACTGTCCTGGTGGTACTGCAGGTACGGCCCCATGGATGGCACCTCCATGGCCACCCCACTGGTTGCCGGGGCAGCGGCGCTCCTGCACAGCGCGGCCATGAGGTGAGCCCTACCCCCCTGTTCTTTGCACAGTAAGCGCCTCTTCCCTTCCTCTTGCAACACGCGGCCCTGCTGTCGGGGAGCAGCTCCCAACGGCATGCTCCCGTGCCGTCGGCATGTGCTTCCCACACGCGCCCGCCCTCTGCACACCACTTCGTTCCCAGCGCTGGGCGGCACCCGCCTGTGCTGCGCTGATCTGGTGTCCACTCATCTCCGACCTTACCAACAAGGACTGACTGTTTCCTGTGAATCCCGTGCCTCACCCCCCATTGCCCTGGTGCAGCCACGGCGTGCAGCTTTCGTACACAGACGTCAAGCGCCTGCTTCTGAGCACGGTGGACACAAGCCCGCCCGGCGCCACGGCCGACGCCACGCTGACCGGCGGCCGGCTCAACATTGGGGCCTCCATGGCCGCCCTGGCTCTGCTCATGCAAGAGAGAGGCATGCAGGAACTGCCGGGTGGCTGGCTGGAGGGGTCGGCCGTGGAGGAGCTCCGACAGAAGTTGCAGCAAAATGCGTGGGGGCAGGAGCTGCTGGCGGAGTTTGGACCACAGCAGGCGCAGCAGGCAGAGCGTGTGCTAGACGAGGGCAGCCCAACAGAGAGCCCGGGCGCTGCAGAGGAGGGTGCCACTGCGGGCGACAGCACAGAGGAGGGTGCCGAAGCGCAGGCGGCGCGTGTGCAGGCGCAGGTGCAGGCTAGGGCCGGCACCCAACCACAGGCCTCCAACCCGTCGGCCCCGGCGGCGGAGGCTGCGGCGCCACAGCCAGAGGCAGCCGCCCCGCTGGCTCGGGGCCTGCGGCGTGGCAAGCGCTGGGCGCAGCCACCCCCGCAATAGCCTAGCCAGCCGCCCTCGGGCACATCCCCCCACTCCTTCACCTGCCGCATAATAGGCCCCCCACTCCTTTGCTGCTGCCCATTCCTCTCCAATCCACACGTCCTGCCGCTACACCTCTTCTGCTCTCTCCTCCCACATCCCTCTTGCCCAACCGCGCCCCGCCTCTCCTCACATCAGTGTGTTTCTGGTGCTGCTTTTCATCAACTCGCCTACATTCCCCTACATTTCAGTACGTCCGTCACCCCAGCCATTTCTCGAACGCAACCCTCCCGTGTGTGCATGCCTCCCCTCCACCTCCCCGTTGCAACCCACCACTGCGAAGCCAGTCGCCCCACGTCCCCCCTTTCCTTTGCTCCCCCCGATTCACTGATCTATCCGTTGGCAGCACAGCGCGCCAACTCGCCACAATCTGGCACAGTCACAACCTTCATTCGCGCACACGCACCGCGCCCGGATTGCACAACCCCTTTCATCCCGTATGCTCCCCACAAGTCTTCTTTTGCAAGCCTCTTACGCACCGAGCTGGCACCACCGCCCCTATGCTCGCCTCTCTCCGTACCCCGACCCCTCACCGCCCCTGGGTTGCTCGCCCCAAAAGCCCCCAGCCGCCCAACCACGGCCGCCTGCACATGCCCCCCAGTGCCAAATGCCACCGCCAGCCATTCCCCCTGCTGGCGCCGCCTTTGTCACCCGGCCATGGCCGAGCCTGCTGCTGCAACAGTTACAATCCCAGCTGTTGTAAACGTCATTTCTAGCAGCCCGCAGCGGGCACCATCAGACAGCGTGGTGTAGAAGAGAGGGCAGGAGGGAGACCCGTCACTGTTTGAGTTGTTGGCTTTGTGATACGAGTGGTTTCGGGGGGGATGCATGTTGTTGCATGGTCTGCTGTGCTGTGGTGTGTGGCACAAGCTGTGGGCTGCACCCGGGGTGGCCCAAGCTTGCCTTGGGCACAGCCCTGGCGCGTGTGGCAGTGACGCTGTGGACTAGGTCTGCGTCAGGTGCCGCCCTGCAGCTTCTCCCTCACCTCCTTGCTGGCGCTGGCAGCCAGGCCCTGCAGGGGTGTGGGGCAGGTAGAGAGGTGGTTGAAAGGGTAGTCAGAACCTGCACTTCCCCATTTGCCCAAGGTTCCCACTGGAGTGGAGCTAACCCACCCACCC
>JTEE01000026.1:781411-827311 GCA_002896455.3 Chlorella sp. ArM0029B | reverse complement strand
CCCCACCCCCACCCACCTGGAGGCAGCTGGTGTCTGCTGGGATGTCTCCCCCGCTACCAGGCACCGAGGCCCGTGCCAGCGATGGGCGCAGGCCTGCACCGCCTTCCAGCGCCACCTCCTGCCATGCTGGCAGTTTTATGAAGCCGGCATCGGCGCTGACATCATCGTCATCATCGTCACTGCTGCCTCTTGGCGCCAGCTCAGCATCCTGCACCCACGCTCATAACTCATGGATCGTAGGTGGTGCGCTGCATTGGGTGTCCGACGGCAATGCCCCACACAAACTCTCCATGGCCCATAGCAGCAGGCCATGGCATTGAATGCGGATGCGGCGCCGCCGCCCACCTGGAGTGCCTGCAGGATGGCTGGCAGGGACCACAGCGCCAGCAAGCCGCTTCCTCCGGAGGCCGCCAGCTGCTCCCCATCCATGCCCAGGCAGCTGAGGGAGTGGGGCGCGAGCGAGGATGCCACCCCCACTCTGCAACGCGGATTGAACACAACATCACAGCCCAGCTCAGCTCAGCGCAGCGCAGCGTGGAGCACAGCAGCGCAGCGCAGAACAAGTGCATGCATTTTCGGGGTGCTAGTTTTTCAGTGGACCCAGCAGGTGCTGGCTGCGCTACCGCTGCACCGCCTCAGACAGCACAGGCGCATGCCGCCCTCCCTCGTCATTGCGAGTCGTCGGTGCCAAGGAGCTTTTGCACGCACAAAGGCACCCACCCGCAGCTGGAAACTTTGCATGCCCATCCATGCTTGCAGCAGCCCCAGCTTGTAAACTGTGCGCGGCCGTGCTGGCAGCAGCCCCCGACTGACCCACCGAACCCACCGACCGACCGACCTGTGAGAGTCGAGGTCCCACAGGCGCACGCTGCCCTCGTCGTCGCAGCTGGCGATGCGCCTGCCCTCAAAGTGCATGCTCCAGATGGGATCCTGGTGCCCCGGCATGTGCTCCAGGCACTCGCCGGTGCCCACATCCCACAGCCTGCGTTGCGCCATGCACAATGAGAGCGCGTGTGCACGAACCCTGGTGAGCGGCGTCTGAGATCGAGGGTGGGTTGCCTTCCATCCACCCATCCCATCCCTCCCATGCATGTGCATGGGGGCTGCCTGCCGCCACACGCACCTCAGGCTGCAGTCGCGCTGCATGTAGCTGCCGCTGCACGAGGCCAGCAGGTCTCCCTGCAGCTGAGCGCAGCGGATGTAGTCCACATGGCCACTCAGCGAGCTCCAGGTGCAGCGCCCCTGCCGCCAGTTCAGGTCCAACTCTGCGGGCACGCAGCATAGGCGGCAGCTGTGGCTTAGGATGGCATGCCGGCTGCTCTGCGGATGTGCATCAGCATAGGTGGCCTGGGGCACTAGTAACGCTGGCTGGTGCCCAGCTATGCAACGGGCCTGTCGGCGGCCACCAAAGCAATTCATCACAGGTAGTAGCTAGTTGTGGTCTGGGTGCGGTCGCATGATCCATAAGCACCCAGCCAGTTTTGCCTCAAGCAGCCCCTTCAGAGCACCTGCTCGTACTGCATACCTCTGCGCTCCCTGTAGGCATGCTGCCACAAACCGCCTGCTGTTGATGGCGTGTCGCATGCCTGTACCAAGCACATGTGTGTGTGGGGTCAGCACGCTGCATGCATACACTGGACAATCGAGCTGCACTCGCCAGCCTCATGTCAGCACGATGCAGACAACAGCCATGGCACACACACAGCCTGGGAGGCACCTGTGGCGCTGTGTGGGGGGTCGTCGGGATACAGGCGGGAAGCGGCGCATCCCAAGTTGCTGCCTGCAGAGCGGCTGCCCACCATGGAAGTGCTCCTCGAAAAGTCAAGCTGCAGCATTTGGGCAGCAGGGCACGCACCCTGGTAAGCAGCATGGACGGGTCGGCACCAGTGGGTGGCGGTCGGCGCACACTGGCGGCGGGGCGGTGGCTGGCGGCGGCAGCAGCAAAACACCTTTTTGCCACCACCATTGCATTTTGCCATTGCTATTGCACGCACCTTGTACCTAGCTTGCCACAGTGCCTCGGCGTGGCTCACGTCCCGCCACTCCTTGCAAACCCTCGACAGGGTACAGAGGTCGCGCAGTCCCAGATGCTCAAAGCAGCGCTGCAAGAGGTCTGCTGGCAAATGCTTGACGCCGAGGGCATGCTCCCCGGCGTGCTCCTGCCCTGCACCCAGCATCATGCGAGTCCACTGCGCCCGCGCGCGGAAGAGCAACTGCACCAAGCAGCGAGTTGGGCAAAGGGAGGAATCGAGGTGCGATACTCTATGTGTAAGGACTGCAGGGGCTGCCTACGCGATTTACGCTTGAACATACCCATGCTGTGCGCGTCATGCTGCCAAGGCTGCTTGCTTTTGGAGAGTTACAGTCTTGATTCCGCAACACGAAGTGCGACAAAGACCCCTGGAAAGTGTACGCCAGGATTGCAAGCAGGGAGGAGGAGCAGGGGAAACACAGCAGGCTGGACCGATGCAGCGGGCTGATATGGAGCAGGGGGAGGGCAGAGGCGCAAGCAAAGGTCCCCCAGGGGCTATTGGGCTATTGGGCTATTGGGCTATTGGGCTATTGGGCTGCATGTGTGTGTGTGTTTACAGCCCGTATATCTAAAGGAAATCCAGGGGTGCGATGACGCATGCCTGGTGGCGGAACGCACACGCGTGGACGCACGCTGCGTCCTCGCATCTGTATTTCTGAATCCAGTATTTTTCTGGGAGCGGAGCCGGGGCGCGCTCCAGGGCCTCCTGGCAACACTTCTCGAATTGAATTGCCTGCCTGCAGCGCTGCGCAGTCCTCCGCGGGCCTGGGACACCTCGGACTAAGCTTAGGGACGCCAGGAGGAGCCCAGGGCCTTCCTGGCCCCACTCCACAGGTACCTGCCGGGCTGTCACAACCCTCCTGGCTGTCAACAGCGCCTGTGCTTGTATGGCGGGGCTTCTGGTGGGTCTGTGATCCTCCGCCTGTGATCCTCCGCCTTGCTTCCACTGCTACCCGCGCCCTTCCCCTGGCCTCCCTGCAGCATGAGCGAGCCTCCAGGCCAGCGCCCCCCGCGCCAGCGCAGGCAGCCTGGCTGCTGTGCAGCTGCTGGAGGCCATGGGGGCAACGCCTGCAGCCAAGGACTTTATACAGCAGGCAATGACTTGGGACCCCTTGGAGCGCCCCACCGCTGCCCAGCTTCGGGCTCACCCCTGGCTGCTGCGGCACGCTGGCGGCCAGACCCTGCAGCCTGCCCAGTTTGCCGCCTGACTGTTTGTTTGTTTGACAACTATGTACTTCCTGCCTGCTCACACTCCTGGAACTTGCTCCACCGACCACCGCTAGGCAATCCTTGCTCCTCTCTCCGGCTCTCGACCTCATGCCCTCGCCAGCCCCGCTCTTGCTCTTTTCACCTGCCCCCTGCTGCAAGTCTTGCTGAGCTAGTGGCCTCTTGAGCCTTTCCCAATTCTTGCCCTTCTTATTACCCTTGCCAGCTCCTGCTGCTCAAGCGCCTGCTCTCCAAGCCTGTACCCCTGTCTACCCCGAGACCCTTGCCCCCTCCAAGCACTTGCTTGCCTTCCAACATTGACACCTCGCTTAGGTGCAAGCACACACGAGCTGATCACATTCTTTCAAAGTTAATACACGTCGACACAAATATCGTAATGAATAGCAGTTCATTTTCTTGCCTGTGCCTACTCGTTCCTAAACATGACCTTGTGGCTGCTGGCGCTGGCTATCCTAAGCTGTCTGTAATTATCAGTAGCAGCTGCTGCAGCTCAGCAAAGCACTATCCTTATGGCCTATCTGCTGTTGCCGCTCCTCCTGGTCCTGCTGCTGCCGCTCCTCCTCCTCCTGCCGCAGCTGCCGCTCCTCCTTCTGCCGCTGCCGCTGCTGCTGCTGCCGCTGCTGCCGCTCCGCTGCCAACCGCCCCTTCTGCTTCCCCTGCTGCGCCTGCTGCCTCACCCCCCAGCGGGATGCCCGCCAGCTGGCAGCCCTCCCGCACCCAGTCTGGGTAGTTTCCCTTGGGGAACTGCCGGGCCACATACCCGCGCACAAAAGCGGGGTACCTCTGCTCCATGATGGCTTGCCTGATATTGTGCGACAGGCGCTGCAGGCAAGGGGTGCGGGGCGGGCGAGGGTGGGCAGCGTGAGCAAGCCGTGGCCGTGGCAGGGAGGGGCGCCTGCGGGCGCTCTCGCTACACTGCTGGTCATCCCAGGCCAGCGCCATCCTGCCGGGTGGCCAGGCCCTGCTGCTCTGCCAGCCTGCCTGGCCCGAATTATGCCAGGCCCTGCTGCTCTGCCTGCATGCCTGCGAGCACCCAATCGTGCCAGGCCCTCCTGCTCTGCCTGCCTGCCAGCCTGCCCCCAACCTCTCCAGGCAGGCCCACCCAGCCATGGCCAGGTCTGCCTTGCCCCCCAGCCCGAGGCCAACATCCACCCAAGTGCAGTGCAGTGCACCACAGTGGAATCACGTCTTGAAGCCAGCTCTCACCATCATGTAGGCAATGTTGTGATAGGAGATGAGGTTGGCAGCAAAGGTGATTCCCTTGGCCGCCAGCGGGTGCAGGAAGGCGCGGGTGTAGCGGCGGCACGTCATGCACTCACACTCCGAGTCCAGGGGCCTGCACAGGGGCAAAAGGGGGGCCAGGGCGGGGCGAGCAACGGGTTGAGCAGAGGAGTGGCAGGCCAGCAACCCTCCAGGCCGCTTCCAGGCTGCAGCACTGTGAGGTGGCAGAGGCATCCGGCAGAGTGCACAAACTTCGGGCACAGTAGCACCCTACCTACGCCCTCCCTGCTGATGCAACGCCCACCCGCAACCCACAACCCACTCACCAGCATGCCCTCCCACGATACAACGCCCACCCTGCACCCACCCTCCCACCCACCGGTAGTCTCGTGCAAACGCTGCGTTCTTCAGCTTGATCACGCCCTCGGGCACCAGGGCCACGCCAAAGCGCGCGGTGCGTGTGGGGTAGACGGAGTCGTACATGTCGGCGCCCAGGGCTGGGCAGGGGAAGAAAGCAATGGGAAGGGAGGCGAATGTGGGTGGGGAGGGCAGTAGGAGGCGGGGCGGATGGGGAGGGCAGTAAAGGGGCAGCTGGGAGAAGACGGAATCGAACCCGACTGCGCCCAGGGCTGCCAACCACGCGATGCAGGGAGGAAAGGGAGGGGAGCAGGGTATGTGTGCATATGCGCATGTATGCATGTGTATGGTGCAGTGCAGCATGATTTGAAAGATGCTCGGGGGCAGATTTGTCTCCAGTCAGACTAAGCTGGTGGGCCATCAGCTTAGGCTCCGCCAGTGCTATACTCTGGCCCGGGGGGCAAGCCCCCCGGTTGATGTTGCGGCGTCAACCTTGCACTCGGGGGCAGTGGCTAGAGCCCCGGCACTCGACCTATCAGCCGCGTAGCACATGCGGGATGGGGATGCGGGCATGCACCCATGCGTATGCTCAAGCACATTCTGATCAAACCGAGTGATGCGCTGCGCTGTGTGCTCACTTCTGCTCACTTCCACCTCCCCTCACCACAAGCAGCGCACCGCCGATCTCATAGGGGCACCACACACCCGTGCTGCCAGCTGGCACACCTACCCCCCCCCCCTCCCCTTTTGTGTCGCACGTTTCTTTCCAACAAAACAGACTGCAGCCCGAGCAAGCAAAGCCCGGCCACCCACCGGAGCAGATGACAATGTCCAGTGGGTACCCAATGCCCATCACATATCGCGGCTTGCCATCTGGCAGCCCAGCCGTGCACTGGGACACCACCCTGCAGGCGGGGCGCGGGGGCGGGCACGGCACAGCATACAAGGTTGAGTCGGGCAGAGATCACAGTGTCGACACAGGCAGGGAGTGCATGTGCGCGTGTGCACAGGCAATTGAAGCTGTGCTGTGCTGCGTTCGTGCAGACCACAGCACGGGTGCCCTCATCGTTCCAGACATAAGGTTTGAGTCCGCAGCGGCCAAAACTGGCCGGTGATTAGGAATAGCGTATATAATAAGCAATCCTTGGGCAAAGGGTGCAGGCAGGGCGGGCAGGTGCAAGTGCATGTGAACCTGTGCTGTGCTGACTGCTGCGTGGGAGCCCTCATCGTTCCAGACATAAGGTTTGAGTCCGCAGCGACCAAATTGGCCGATTGTTAGGAATAATATAAAGCAATCCTTGGGCAAAGGGTGCAGGCAGGGCGTGCAAGTGAGCGCACATACACACCCTGCTTAGGCACTGGCAGGGTGTGCATGTGTGTATATGTGCAACGCATGTCAAGCTGTGCTGCGCTGTGCTGACCACAGCGTGAGTGCCCTCATCGTTCCAGACATAAGGTTTTGTTCCGCAGCGGCCAAGCTGGCCGTGTAGGTATAGCGTATATATTAAGCAATCCTCGGGCGGAGGGTGCAGGGCAGGGGTGCAGATGAGCGCACATGCACACACTGCTCGGGCACCGGTAGGGCACAGGCAGGGTGTGCATGTGCGCTCATGTGCAGGCATGTGAAGCTGTGCTGTGCTGTGCTGTGCAGACCACAGCACGGGTGCCCTCATCGTTCCAGACATAAGGTTTGAGTCCGCAGCGACCAATATGGCCGGACTAGGTATAGCGTATATAATAAGCAATCCTTGGGCGCAGGGTGCAGGCAGGGTGCATGTGCGAGTGCAAAAGGGGGGTGTGCTGTGATGTGCTGTGCTGTGCTGACCACGTGGGTGCCCTCATCGTTCCAGACATAAGGTTTGAGTCCGCAGCGACCAAATTGGCCGATAATTAGGATTTCATAAAGCAATCCTCGGGCAGGGGTGTGGAGCAGCACTGCGCCCCATGCACATGCATGTCAACCGTGAGTGAAAGGAGGGCACGTGAACTCTGTCTGGCTAGCTCATGGGCCAGCAGGGAGGCTCCTGTGGGGTGCGAAGTGCCTAAGCAGCGGAGGCCCACACAAGACAGCTACAGGTGTGAGTGCACAATGTGCACATGCCATGCATGCTATGCATGCTATGCTGCCGGGGCCTCACTTGACAAAGGAGCGCTTGTCTTCGCCGCCCGCCAGGCCGCCGATAGCGTAGCCGGGGGTGTCTCGTGCCACCAGCCCTTTGAGGCTGATCTCTCGAAGCCGCTCATCCAGGCCGCCCTGCGGGAAGGAAAGCAAAGAGAAGGACATATTGTTGTGAATGCCTAAGCTTTGACAATCACGGGACGTGACGGCATGCCCAACCAACCCCTTATGGGGCGACCAGCAGAGCCAATCAGTCAAGACAGCCCTGCACAGCACAAAGGAAGGCCGGCAGGCAGCACACAGACACCATGAACACTTGGGTGCCGGCAGAATGCCGGTGTGGTTTGCCCCAAACGTCTTTCTGGTCTGGGCACTCCCTGGCCATGCTGCCCACTCGTTCACACCAGGCAAAGAAGCCCACCCACGCACGCACCTGCACGATTGCAAACAGATTCTGCTCCGTGGGGCGGGAGTGCGCGGCGATGCAGCGGTCGATCCACCGATTCGTTCGATGAGTGGCCTCCTCAAACCTGCACACAGCACGCACAGGAGGGTGCGGCGGTGATGCAAAGCGCGGCATGCTGCGCACGGCCTCCTGACCCTTGCACAGCTGGAGCAGCGTGGGCTGGGGCAGCATGCACAGCAGGAGGGGCAGCAGGCACAGCAGGTGGGGCAGTCTGATCTCAGCGGGCTGCAGCAGCGGCGGCACGTGCAGCAGGCGCAGCAGGCGTTGTCTCCCTGCCAGTGGCAACACCTTGTATGGCAAGCCAGCCTCTCCAAGCATGGCATGGGAGCGGCGCCAGCGGCCAGCAACAGAACACACCAAGCCGGCCGCACAAGGCAGGACAGGGCAGAGCGTGCAGCATAGCGCAGGGCAGGCAGGGCAGGGCAGGGCAAGGCAGGGCAGCGCAGGGCGCGATACGGCAGGGCAGGGCAGGGAGGGCGGGGCAGGGCGGTGCGCACCTGGCATCGTCTGCTGCTGTGGATGGCACCACGTCATCTAGGGCCATGATGATGTCAGCACCCAGCCGGTTTTGGACCTGCAGGGACCGACCTGGTGGCATGGGTCAGCACCGGGCGCACAGGCGGCCCGCCAAGAAGGGAGCAAAGCAGGCGGCAAGCGCAGGGCGTGTGCGCAGGCGGGGCAGAACAGAGGGGCGGCACGCAGCAGGATAGAGCAGCGCAGAAATGAGGGCAGTGCCCAGCCCGTCGGCCCGTTTGCCGCAGGAAAAGAAGCAGGCGGCGGGCGTAGGGGTGTGCGCAAGGAGCAGAAGAGCGGCACACAGCAGAACAGCGCAGCGCAAATACGAGTGCGTGCTTGAAGAGTGCAGTGAGCAAGGGCAGTGCATCAACTAGAGGGCAGACACAAATTGTGCAACATGTGCGAGCAGTGCCATGTGTGCATTGTGTGCACATTGTTTGGATGCACTAAGCAGCAGCAGCAGCACCAGAGAGCTCTCAGACACGCGGCCTGCGCCACCCCGAGGGGCAGGCAGGCCCCGCTCTAAAAACGACATTCAGTCACATTTGTACTCAGTCCGCCCGTCGACAGCTTGTCTTCACTGAGCCCTTTGGTGCGTGCCATGCCACCTCAGCATGCAAGGCCCCGCAACCGAGCACTGCAGGCAGGCAGGTATGCAGGCATGCACAGGATGCATGGCAGGTGCAGATGGCAAAACACACGCGTGGCCATTGCAAAGGAAGAACAGCGCGGTCCCCAGCCCTCAGTGGTGCGCTGCCACCTCAGCCAAAGAAGCGGGCGTCCGGCGCAGGGGGGTGCACAAGAAGCCGAGGAGCGGCACGCAGCAGAACCGTGCGCAGGCAACTAGCGCAGTGCCCAGCTTGTAAAGCGACAAATGAACCTGGTGTTTTACTACTGTGAAATAGGTGTGCCCTCCCACCTCAGCCAACCTGTATCGAGTGCTCTGGCGTCAGCAGCATGCGCTTTCCGTCGGTGGGCGACTGGAACGTGACCCCCTCCTCTGTGATGTCGGCCAGATGCAGCAGCGACACCATCTGCAGCAGCATGGCAATGGGGAGGGGAATACTTGTCAGCATGTGCTGAGCTGATGAGCATATGCTCAGCGCACAGGCTCAGCACACAGGCGCCGTTGGACGGGAAAGAAGATTAGGGTAAAGCCCTAAACCCTCGGGAGCGTAGGCGAGCTGAGCTGAGCGAAGCTGAGCACGCCATCGCGCTTTCTTCACCCTCCTTGGCAATGCCGACGAGGCGGTGCAGCAGCAGCAGCAGCAGCAGCAGGCACCGCCTGTGGCAGCAGCACAGCGCAGGTTGGTGATATATGCAGGTGGCATAAGCGGGAGCGCGGGCAGCGGATTGCCCGGTAGGAAAGCCCCGCCCGCCCTGGTCCCATGTCACCCGGCACAAGATGATCTCATTATGTCTGCTGGTGCAGCTGTCCTGCCCGCAGGCCCGCCTCACCTGGAAGCCTCCTGAGTCTGTGAGCATGCCGCGTGGCCAGTTGATGAAGCTGTGCAGGCCGCCCATCTCAGCCACCAGCTCGCTGCCTACACAGCAGGGCACAGCACATCTAGGGTCAGGAGGTGCCTGGGCGCAGGCTGGGCGCGGCTGCAATTCAGCGGCGCAGCAGGCAAGCGTGGCAAGAGGCTCTTGGCGGCGATCGCCTGACATGGGCATGGAAAGGCAGGTGCGGTTACGAGCGCGGGCGGCACGGCGCGTACCTACCCACCTGGCCGGTTTTCAAGGTGGTATGTGTTGCCCAGGACGATCTGGCACTCGAGATCCTCCAGCTGCTGGCTGGTCAGCCCTTTGACCGAGCCTGCAGGCAGAACAGAAGGGATGAGCAGGGTGAGTCTCAATGCGGGGCGCATAGGACATCAGATAATATAGATAGCGGCAGGTGCGGCCGCCATCGGTGCGGCCGCCATCGGTGCGGCCGCCATCGGTGCGGCCGCCATCGCCTCTCACCTTGCGTGCCCACCGGCATGAACATGGGCGTCTGGCACACGTAGTGAGGCAGCGTCATCCGTGATGCCCTCGCCCTCCCGCACTGCGCCAGCACCTCGAACGAGAGGGCTGGGCTGCTGCTGGAGGGCAGGCCCCCCGGGGCGGCGCTGCCGGTGCCAGCCATGCCTTGCGGCGACCACTGCAGAGTGTGACGGATGGCGTGATGGAAATGCTACATAGGCGCACGGAGCAAGGAGGCGAATGCCATGCGTCGATGGTCGAGGGGCGGGCCAGTCGTGGCTTTGGTGGTGTGCGTTGCTTATGCAAAGACCACGCACTGTGCTTGCAAGGGCAATTGCCAAGGAGACGGCTGTCAGGGGACGGCTCGGCGCCAGGCTGGCAGGGCGCAAAGTGCTGGCATCGCGGCATCTGTTTCTGGGCCACATTTGCGCAGCTTGGACCGCTGAAATCGACCATCTCTGATCGCGAAGAGCTTGTCGGAGCCGTCTCCGCAAAAATATTCACCAACTGGGTCAGCTTATTCCAGTCCTCTTGCGGCCGAAAGCCTAGCTTGCTGCGTATTCTGGCATCTCAGCCGGTTCATTTCCGGTCCCCGGACCGCCCCGAGGGCAATGGGTGGAGGCTCCCCTAGCGGCAGAAGCCAGCCCACTTCCCACCTGAAGCGGAGGGTGGGCAAGTACTTGCTGGGACGCACGATCGGCGAGGTAGGCCTGCCGCGCCTGGGGCCAAACCTGCCGCCGCCGCCGCCGGCGCAGGCGCCGCGCCCCTGCCGCTGCGGCACTCCACGACCCTCCCCCGCACACAGTACTGCAGTGACGCCACGCACCACCCTCTACCGTGCAACACTGCGTTGCAAGCGCCGCACACTGCACCGCCCTGCTTCTGCCCGCTGCAGGGCACCTACGCCAAGGTCAAGTATGGTCAGCATGCCGAGACGGGTGCTGCCGTGGCGGTCAAAGTGTTGGATAAAGAGTCGCTGGTGCGAAGCGGCATGGTGGAGCAAATCAAACGGGAGATCACGATCCTGAAGCAGGTAAAGTGGGTGCTGCGCGGTTGTGTGTTGCGGGTGCTGGGTGCTGTTGAGCGGCAGTTGGTGGGTGCAGGGAAGGCGGTTGGTCGGGGTAGGTGCAGATGCAGATGTCTGTGATTGGGCATGGACTTCATCAGTAAGGCATCGGGAGTTTGAACATGAATGTGCTGATGCAATGCCTGACACTGCCAAGGCCGCTGCGCACTCTGGTGGTGCCTGCTGCTGCCGCCGCTGCTGCCGGCGCTGCCGCCGCTGCTGCCCATGGCGGTGGCTCCTCACTCACCCTCGTCCTGCCATCGTCTGCCTCCACAGCATACCGACCCCACGCTTCGTGTCACCATGCCTCTGCTGCTCACCGCCTGCCCCGCTCCTCGGCTGCCCTCAACCTCAAACGTGCTACGTGCACCGAGGCTCGCCCCCTCACCCACCCACCCTGCACCGTCACAACCTACACCCCCGACACTCCTCACTTACAACCCGCAGATCCGGCACCCTCAAACGTGCGACGTGCACAGAGGATCACCCCTACCCACCCTACACCGTCACAACCTGCACCCCCGACACTCCTCACTCACACCCCGCAGATCCGGCACCCCCACATTGTGAACCTGCTGGAGGTCATGTCCAGCCGCGACAAGATCTTCATGGTGCTGGAGCTGGTGACCGGCGGGGAGCTGTTTGACAAAATCGTGGCAGAGGGGCCCATGAAGGTAGGTGGGCGGATGGACGCATCATGCTTTGGCACTGGGGCTGCGAGGGCTGAGACCAGGGGCGGGGTTGGCGACGTTGTGGCAGAGGGGCCAATCAAGGTGTGAGGTATGAGGTTGACATGGCTGAGGACCAGGGCTGGAGTTGGGAATGGTTGTGGTTATGGGTTATAGCAGAGCGGGAGCTGTACCGACACGGTTGTTGGCAGAGGGGGCCTTGAAGGTATGCTGGAGGTGGATCATGTGCCGTCTGTTTTGGCACTGGGGCAGGGAGGGCTGAGGCCAGGGCGGGAGCTGGTTCGACATGGTTGTGGCAGAGGCCTCCCCTGCCGGTGTGGAATACAGGGCGGCGAATTGATGATTGGTTGGGAACGGTGGTTGCATGTATATGCAGACATGCAAACTGTGTTCCCCTGCGGCACGACAAGTTGTTCGTGCCCCCCCTCGTGTGTGCTTGCAACGCACTTGTCGTGCCTTGCATCTGCCTCAGCATTTGCGTGCGCCGCTCTCCACCCACCGCACCTATTTGTGTGATGGGCACCACGCGCGTCGCATGTTCCCGCATTTGAACGCTGTGCTGCAAGGCCATTCAGTTGTGTCCCTGTAACTTGTTACTTGCACCGCTCCCACCCAATTTTGTGTGCAGGAGCACCACGCGCGCCGCGTGTTCAGCCAGCTCTTGGATGCAGTGGGGCACTGCCACCAGCGGGGAGTGTACCACCGAGACTTGAAGCCCGAAAACGTGCTGCTCAGTTCAAGTGCGTGCACCTGCCGCGCCTGCTGTGCATGCCGTGCATGTGCGTGCTGTGCATGCTGCTGCCACGTCTCTGCACTGTGCAGGCGTACTGCTGAGCCCAAGTGTGGTACGCCGCTGCCGCTGCCGATGTGCATGCAGCTGCCAGGCTGGCCTGGGCACAGCAGCCCCGCCTGCCAGCTTTGGCGTGCCGCACCCGCCCCACTGCCGCTCCTGTACTCGAATCGGCACCAATGCTCCTCCCCTCCAGGCACCGCCTCTTTCTCCTTTGGACAGCAGGCAGAAATCATGGTCGTCATCTCCTTCCTCACCCGGTCCCCCGCCTGCCTGCCTGCCTGCCTGCCTGCCTGCCTGCCTGCTTTCAGATGGCGTGGTGAAGCTGTCAGACTTTGGTCTGGGCGTGCTGCCAAACCCCAGCAACCCAGACAACATACTGCGCACCACCTGCGGCACGCCAAACTATGTGGCTCCAGAGGCAAGCCTAGTTGGGTGGCCGTTTCATTGGCCGTACTGACGGCCGTATGCATGCGATGTGCTGGCAGCGGGTGCTGCACTCTGGCCGTCCGGCGACCCGCCCTTGGCAGCCAACATGCCGCACTTTGTTCAAAGGCGGCACGTGGGCTGCAGCCCTCCCAAGGCCGCACCTGGTGCTGCTCACTCGCCCGCGCTGCCCATGCTAGTCACTCTCGTGCTCCTGCCCGCGCTGCTCACTCGCATGCGCCACCCGTGCTGCTCACCCGCATGCCCCCGCCTGTGCTGCTCACTTGTATGCCCCTCCCATGCTGCTCACTGCGCCTCCTGTGCTGCTCACTCGATTAACCCTCTCATGCTGCTCACTTGCATGTCCCCGCCTGTGCCGCTCACCCTCGTGCCCGCCCGTGCTGCTCACTCTCATGCCCCTCCCATGCTGCTCACTGCGCCTCCTGTGCTGGTCACAGTGATGCGCTCGAATGCTGCTCACTCGCATGCGCCTCTCGTGCCGCTCACCCTCATGCCCCGCCTGTGCTGCTCCCTCTCGTGCCCCGCCTGCCTGTGCAGGTGCTGGCCAAAAAGGGCTACCTGGGAGGCCCGGCAGACGTTTGGTCCATGGGTGAGACTTGAGCCTGCTGTAGCCCAACTTCAGCCATTTTGGAGCCTGCTTTAGCCCAACTTTAGCCTGCTTTCGCCCAACTTTACCCTGCCCCCGCTCGCCTGCCCTGCTTTCCCGGCCTGGCTTCGTGCCCCTGCCTGCCTCCCCCGCTTGCTTGCACCTGACTGTGTGCCCGAGCCCGCCTGCCCCGCCTGCCCCGCTTGGCTGTGTACCGAGTCCGCCTGCGCCGCTTGCCCGCACCAGACTGGATGCCCCAGGTCATGTGCCCACCCCCACCCGTCCGCTTCCCTGCCTCTCCCTGGCGCACAAACCTCATTGGCCGTACCCTGGCATTTGTACACTCCCCACTCGAACCCACACACTACTTGCACCCCCGCCACCGCCTCCCTTCCCCAGGTGTGGTGCTGTACGTCATGCTTGCCGGCTGCCTGCCCTTTGATGAAGACGACCTGGTTTCCCTCTTCCAAAAGATCAGCGCCGCCTCTTACGAGGTGCCACCCTGGCTGTCGGCAGATGCAGTCACCTTGCTGGCAGCCATGCTCACTCCAGACCCAGGGGCTCGGTGAGGCAGGCACACGTGTGTTCTTTCTGATCTCTAGCCTGATTTGCACGCTTAATACTGAGGCAACACGTGTGGGCTGAAAAAGTGGGCGAGCTTCTCACGGGCGCGTTAGCTGATCAGCCCCCCTGCTGGGAACGGTGGCGGGCGGGTTCAACCGCAAGGCTGCCCACTGGGAACAGCGGCGGGCGGGCAGGCACCTGCATGGGCATGTTGCTTGCTGCTTGGTGGGAGGAGTGTGCATGTCTGTGCACATGTGCCTGATGTGCACTTGCACGTGGCAGGGCACAGTTTGGTACGATTGAGCAAGACAAGCTGCCCAGTGTGCCTGGCGAACCCGTTCTCGTCTAAAACGCTGGGGCGACGCACCTGCGGCACACTATGTGTTGCTGGGCAATGCATTACGAATGAGCCCGTGCCTGTCTTCCAACCCCTCGTTCCTCACTCCTCGCCTGCCTGCCCCGCCCCTTTGCCATGCCGCTCGGCCACGCCTGCAGGGCCACACTAGATCAGGTCTGGCAGCACTCGTGGATGCGCAGCGGCCTAGCGCGGCGCAGCGTGGTCAGCATGGTGCAGCAGACGCAGCACGAATCACGATCACTGACAGAGGTGGGTGCAGCTGTGCAGCTTGAGCAGTTGGGGTGCTGCCCGGCGCTGAAGCAGGCTGGAAGGGGCAGAGCAGGCGGCCAGAAGCTGCAGCGCTCTCTTACCTGTGCCGCCTGTGCTGCTGCCTTTCCTTGTGGGGTGCCTGCTGCTCTCCCGCCTGGGTGCAGGATGAAGCCGTCCTCAAACCTGCAGGGAGGCTTGCTTTCCCTCTGCACCACCAACAAAGTGTGCTGCCCTCTGTGCCAGCATGCTTGCTCGCCCTCTGTGCCACAACAAAGCCCTGCGCCGTTACCCTGACATACTGCTGCTTGCTAACAAAGCCATGTGTGGTGCAGGACGCGGAAGGTGCGTTTGGAGAGACTGTGCAGCCCGAGGACATCCAGCGGGCCTACCAAAGCGAAACCAAGGCAAGGCTGTTTCGGTGCAGGGGCCTTCAGAGGGGTGTGGGCACGCCGGCAGCGGTGGCGGCGCTGCACAGCCTGGCCTTCCTTGAGGCAGGGGCGTGACAGCCGCTCCCTGGCCCACAACAAGCAACAATAGCAAGCATGAAACTAAGCAACAAGCCTGGCCCCACCCTGCTGTGTCATCTCAGCCAGCCAGTTACTGTGTACCGCCTTTCGCCTGTGCCGCTGCTGCCCTGCCCCCCTCCTTTCCCAAACCCCGCCCCGCCTCGCCTGCCCCTCTCGCCTCCCTGCACACACCTGCAGGCCCGCCTGTCACTGTCGCCCGCTGCTTCACGGAAAGTGAATGCATTCGAGCTGATCAAGTCAGGACTGGACATCTCAGCCCTGTTTGAGGCTCGTGATGATGTGGTCACCCGCCGCACCCGCTTTTCCAGCAAGGCTTCCGTGGACACAATTTTGGGGAGCATCGAGAATGCTGCGGTGGCGGTGGGGGGGCGCGTGGCGCGGCAGGAGAATGGCAGGTGAGGTGGGGAAGGAGCAGCGAGGAGCACAGGGGGCGACGGGGCGGTCATGGGGGTAGGGCGAAGATGGGCAGCCATGGGGCTGGGCGGTGGGGATGGCTGCCTGCCGGTACAGCGCAGCTGGGCCAGGTGCATGCGCTGCGGCTCCGCAAGCCTGGCTGCTCAAACACATCAGCGTGCGTGCACGCACGCACTGCATTTTGGGCCCTGTTTGGTGCCGCCTCTGCTTCGCACACACACGCATACACACACTCAATATCACAACTCAATAACGTAACTGAATAATATAACTCCCTTTCTGCATGTGCCCCCCCTGCAGGTTGCGCCTGTACATCCCAAACCCCAAGGGCACCATGCAGGTTGGTACAGCTGGCAGGCAGCGGGGGCAGGCAGCAGGGCATCCCGTGTGTGCTTGCAACCCGGCAAACGCATTGCAGCGTACAACAAGCGGGGCTGCGGCAACAGGCGAGGGCTTGCAGCACGGCCCCAGCGGTGGTCTCTGTGCCTGTATGCCTTTCCTACCCCTCCGCCTCTCCACACTCCTTCTATCAGGCCCACACATCCAGGACCCTTTGGTGGCCATTTTAAGGGGACACACCTTTCCCACCTTTACATCTGCATACATGACAACCCTCCTGCTTGCTACAGGAGCAGAAGTCTGTATGAGCAGCCCACCTCCAGACCCCCACTCGACTCCTACCCCCGCAAGCAAGCCCCCACGGCAGGGCTGTGCCTGCACCTCTCCATAAGCAACTGTTGTGAGGTGCCACCCCCTACGCAACCCCACGCCCCACAAAGCATGCAGGTGCTGGTGGAGTTGTTTGAGGTGCTGCCGGGCACCCGCATGGTGGACCTGCAGAAGGTGCAGGGGAACACAGGTGCGCGGCGGGGTGCAGGAGGGAGGGAGGGAGGGCAGGGGAACACAGGTCGGAGCGGGGGAAGGGGGGGGTGCAGGAGGGAGGGCGCGTGCGCTGGCGCTATGTTCTCTGCTCTGCTCCGCCCTGCTGCCATCAAGTGCACCACGCTGTTTCGAAGTGCACTCCTACCCTTCCCCACTATTTGTGTTGTGCTGTAGAGTGCCACAGCTGATAAACCCTACGTCCCATAACTCACCCCTTGTACCCTAAGTCACATCTCTTGCATTGTGCTCCTACTTTCCCCTCGAATTGTGACGTGCAGTCGAATTCCACAAGTGGTACGCCGACCTCACGCAAGCCCTCAGCAGCCTGATCAGCAAGCGGCAGCCGGGCCTAGGAGAGCACGGGGCACGGGGCGTGGCAGCGCGGCGGCGCGAGGGAGTGGCCGACGGAACGCTGCGCGCCAACGCCTTTGAGCTCATTGCCCGCTCATTCAATGTGGGTGCCAAGCATGGTGTTGTGCTGCGCTGTGCTGTCCTGTGCTGTGCCGTGCTGTGCTGTGCCGTGCTGACGTAGCAACATCGTGCTTTGAAAAAATGCTAGAGTTCCAGTCCGCCTCCCCTTGCCACAGCTCATGCCCTACCTGCTCCTGCCACCCGCTCTGCCCCTGGCAAATCAGCCATTTCTTCCCGCTCCCCTTTCACCCCCCCCCCCTCCCTTCCTCCCTTGCTTCCACCCCCTCACAAACCAGATTGGCGACCTGTTTGAAGAGGAGCAGGCGACGTCGCGGCACGTGCAGTTCAGCAGCCGGCGCTCTCCGCCAGAGATCCTCTCGGCGCTGCAGGCAGCGGCGGTGGACATGGGGGGCAGCGTGATGCAGAGGGGAGAGAAGAGGTGAGGAGACGAGCAGAGGGGGACTTGGGGAGGGTAGGGTGCACCTGGTTTGTGTGTGGGGTTGAGCGGCAGCCAGCTGCCCGGTGAGCTCTGCGTAGCAGCCACTAGCCTAGCCGTTGCAGCTAGTCTTTCTCACCCCCCGCGTGCACCAGCAGCAGCAGCCGCTGCAGCAGCAGAAGCAGCAGCAGCCGTACTACCAGCAGCAGCAGGAGGAGCAGCAGCCGTACCACCAGCAGCAGCAGGCTGGCTGTGACGATACGTTTTTGTTCCATCATTGTGCCCTCCCCTCCTCCCTGGCAGGTCGCTGCTGACTGTGCCTGTGGGCGCCGGGCGCAGCATGAAGCTTCTGGCTCACTTGTTTGAAGTCCTGCCTGGAGTGCATGTGTGCCAGATCGAGAAGGTGGCAGGTGGGCTGCACACTTTGCCTCTGCGCATTCCTTCCTTCGTCAATCTCTCAGGATTTGCTTCGTCCTGAGGTTGAATCCTCTTTCAGGGGATGTGAAAGGCTTTGACGACTAGACTAGACTTGCTGCTGTGGTGCGCACATGGCGTGCTTGGGCCGGGGCGCATGACCTGGCACACTGCCTTCCCACTGCCTGCCTGGCTGCCCGCTTGTGTTGGGTGTTCCATTCAAGAATGTGGCAGGTAGGCGGGCGGGCATCTGCTTTAGACTAGAGGCCTGCCATGGCACCGCTATCCTGCACATGCACACCCGTGGCGCGCTCATGTGCGGTACGCCCTGCACCCCTGTCCTCCCTTGCCACGCCGCTCCGTTTGCTCTGGCCCTGCGGCGTGTGCTGCGCTGCATGCTGTGCCACCGCCTGCTGGCCTGCTTCAAGCAACCCCTGCCATGCTGTGCCCATGTGCACGTGCTGCTATGCCCCACCGGGCTGCGCGTGCTGATGCCAGCTTCCAAGCAAAGCGTGGTTATGCTGTGCTCACACTTTGCACTTGTTGCGCTGCTATGCCCCGCCGGGCTTCGCGTGCTGCTATGTCCCCCTCGGCCCAGTGGCCCATGCTGTGCCACCGCCTGCTGGCCTGCTTCAAGCAAAGCGTGGTCATGCTGTGCCCATGCTGTGCAGGCAGCAGCATGGACTTCATGCGCTGCTACACCAAGCTTGCGGGGCGGCTTCAGCCCGTGATGATGAAAGCCAGCGCCTTCCCCATCGCCAAGCACCCACGCCAGCTGCTGGCGACCACAGCCTCCATGGACGAAGCACAGGTGGGCGGGCTGTCCTAGTGTTTTGGTTTTGTTGATCGAGTAAACACAGGACACATTATGGGAAGCGGCGGCGACAGAGGTGGTTGGAGTGCTCCTTTATGTCCTGCAGCAACAAACGCCATCACGTCTAATCAACAACACTGCCCCTAATCAACAACACTGCCCCATCATTGCGTGCAAGCCGTGCCATCCTGAGTCTTCAAGCGCCCCTCATATCGCCCCATGTCGCCATCACATACAACCTAGCACCCACCAGGCCCCTACGCCAGTCAGAGTGTCACACACGGCTCCTCATTTGCCACGTCCTGAACCCTGCAGGCCCGTGCGATCATGAGCCTCCCAGACCCTCCCAGCTCCTCTGTCAGCGAGGCAGGGGAGGGCAGCCTAGCGGGCGGCATGAGCGCAGGTTCCCTGGGGCAGCCGCCTTTTGCCGGCGCCGGCATGCTGCGTGTGAGCGGTACCGGCAACCGCATGTCACAGGGGTCCCTGGGGAGCGTTCCGGAGGACATGCAGGAGGGGCGGTATGCACGCAGCGACAGCTTGGCAAGCAACAGCCCGCCAGCGGGGACCAGCCCGTTGGCAGGGACCAGCCCCAGAGGCTTCGAGCTGATGCCGACGCTGGAGGAGGCAGTTTCGGGCTCTTTTGTGGCGGCAGCAGCAGCGGCGGCAGCAGCAGCAGCAGCAGCAGCAGGCAACAACGGGGGACGGCCGTCGCAGGAGCAGCAGCAGGAGCAGGAGCAGCAGTTTGTAGGCACCAAGCCAGCGCAGATATCAGGAAATGGCAGCTCGCCAGCCGTCAGCTAACACCGGTCCTGGGCGTCTCCTCGCCTCACCTGCCTGCCAGTGTGTGTATACCGTATAGCCAGACCGTACAGCCAGGCCAGCGCCGATCTGCGCTTCGGCGGTCGAGAGAACAGCAGGTGCTGCAGGGCAGCATGCTGCAGGGCAGCACCGCCCGCCCGCCTTGCTGCCAATGTGTACTCACCTTGTACCCTTGTCTACAGCACGCTTTTGTGCCCCTGTAACCTTGCTGTCGACAGTCCATCTTGGCCTGCTGCACAAAGCAAACTTCAAAGCCTGTGGTGGCGGCGACGGCGCGGCGAGCGCTGCCAGCACGGCGCCATGGCAGGATGGCCTCCCATGATCCCAGGACCTTCAGCGCGCGTCGCAACCCCTGCTTGTCGCGCATCGGGATTGAGGGATTCTCGGAAGCCTCCGGCAGCGGCTGAGCTGAAAAGACGGCGCTGCAGCGATGAAGCTCGACGTCAACGTGTTGCAGTCGTTTGCCCTGGGAAAAGTGTTCAAAAACCAGGTGCGCTGTCCGGTGCGATGCCTGCGCCTTGCGATCGTTGCTGTGCGGAATGCCCCATCTCGAAGGCCTCCTGCACGCCAAAGCAGGCTCACAGCTTCTTGTTATGGCGCACATAAAGTCCATAGCGGCGAGGGTGCTCGCAATGGAGGAGTGATGTCCGCCCACCGGCAGCTCACCCGCCGCCGTGCTTTCGCCGCCCGCCCGCTTGCAGGGAGATGACCCCACCGCTCGTATCAACTCCATCTCATTCCACCGCACCGAAGACCTGCTGGTTTCCGCGTCAGATGACGACACAATTCGGCTTTACAACACGCAGACCGCGGTGGAGACAAAGTGCGCATGCAACAACGCTCACTCTCATCAGCATCACCTTGGGCTGCTGCTGCCGCTGCTGCTGGCGCTGCTGTTGCCGGAACTATGGCTGCTTCTATGCCTGCTGCTGTGCATGGCACGAGGGCATCGAGCCTGAGCCGGATTTGGCCAGCACTGCCTGCCTCACTGCCTCACACTCTGCCTTGCGTGCACCTGCCTGCCTGCCCCGCACTGCCTGCCTTGTGTTCTTTTCCCAAACAAACTCTTCAAGGCTTATTGATATACTGGTTGTTGACAACGTGTGCGCCTCACCGACTTGCCACCTGTCGCAGGACCCTGATGAGCAAGAAGTATGGGTGTGCCAACATCTCTTTCACTCACGACCCCTTCTCAGTCATCGCTTCATCCAACAAGGCAAGCCATTGCCTGCCTGCCTGCTGGATCGTCTGACGCTGTGATGGTGTGGCATGCTTGTGCCGTGCCGCTCTCTGCCCTGCCGTGCCATGGTATTGCCATGCCGTGCTCGTGCACGTAGTGCATGCAGTGCAATGCAGTGCTGTGCTGTGCCGTGCTGTGCCGTGCCATGGCGTGCCATGCCTCCAAGCACATCGAACACCAGTCGCAGGCCAGCCAGCTGCGCACGCTGCGCAAGCCCCTCTCACATACCAGCACCTGCTGTGCCGTGCCCACACATGCATGCCTCTGTGAAGGGCAGGGCAGGGCAGCGACCGTGCGCTGCGGTTGCAAAGACCTCCTCACACGCCATGTCACAACATCTGATGCACAAACTGACCGCCTTGCTTGCCTGCAGGGCAGCGATTACGCCCTGCGCTACCACGACCTCTACGCCAACCGCTTCCTCCGCTACTTCCGAGGCCACACGGGGCGGGTGACCACCCTCTCCATGTCGCCCCGCTCAGACGTGTTCCTCTCAGCGGCAGAGGACAAGCAGGTGGGGCGGCGGGTGGTGTGTGGCGGTGGCAGTGGCTTCTATCGCGGCAGTGGGGTGTGGCGGTGGCAGTGGTGGCAGTGGTGGCTTGGGCAGTGCAAGGTTGGGGGGTAGGGGAGGAGCAGGTGGGGCGGGTGGTTTGGTGGCGGTGGCTGTGGTAGTTTGTGCAATGCAAGATTGGGGAGTAGGGGGAGGGAATGGGTGAGCGAGGCCGGCCCCCGTCTTGCCTGCCTGGCTGCGCCCGTCGGGTTTGGGTGTGCGACCCGCGCGCCGCACCCCACTTGTATCCCCTTCCCTGCCCCACATGCCAGTCAGTGGCGTGGCTAAGAACAACAATGCCTTGTCACAACTGTGTGCTGCTGTGCACTTTGTGCGACCCGTGCGCCGCACCCGCCCTGTCTCGTGCCCCCCTGCCCTCTCCCACATTGCCAGTCGGTGGTGTGGGTCTTGAAGCAAGCTGGTTTGCTGGCTCATGAATCTGTGTGCTTGCAGGTTCGACTGTGGGATCTGCGCGTCAACGGCTGCCAGGCGCTGCTGCAGGCGCCGGGTCTGCCCACCACGGCCTTCGATGAGCAAGGCCTGGTGTTTGCAGTGGGGGCGGAGCGGGGGGTGGTCAAGCTTTACGACGCGCGCAACTGGTCGGCCGGCCCCTTCACCTCCTTCCCCGTGAGTGAAGTGTGCAGCCAACACAAGGCAGCTGTAGGGGAACCTGCAGCTGCTCGTGCCGAGGGGAGCACGGCAAGGGTGGGAAGTGGCTGCTTTGCTGGCACATGCTGCGCCCCACGCTATACCTTAAGATGTGCCCACGCTGCGTCCCATGCTGTGCCCCACGCTGCGCCCACGCCGCACCCCACGCGGTGCCCCACGCTGTGCCCCACGCTGCGCCCCACGCTGTGCCCCACGCTGTGCCCCACGCTGCACCCCACGCTGTGCCCCATGCTGTGCCCCACGCTGCACCCCACGCTGCGCCCCACGCTGCGCCCCACGCTGCGCCGCACGCCGCACCCCACACGGTGCCCCATGCTGTGCCCCACGCTGCGCCCCACGCTGCGCCCCACGCTGCGCCCCACGCTGTGCCTCGTGCTGTGCAGGTGCCGGATGAGATCAACTCTGGCGCCCTGTTTGCCTGCCTCAAGTTTTCTCTTGACGGCGCCCTGCTGCTGGCCGTGGCAGAGGGGCGCATCTATGTGCTCGACTCATTTGACGGCAAGCTGGTGCAAAAGGTGAGGCATACCTACAAAACCAAACACTGTTGTTGTTGCGGTGGTGGTGGCTGAAAAGCATCCAAATACAGCACTCATTGATGGCATGCTGGTGCAAAACATTGAGGAACACCTTGGTGGCAAGCTGGTGCACAAGGTGAGGAACACCTGCAGAAGCACAGGACCTGTGGAGAGTGGTGTAGTGGGGTGGCTAGGCGGTGGAAAGGCGCATCTACGTGCTGCATTCATTTTTTGGCAAGCTGGCGCAGAAGGTGTGGAACACTTTCAGAACCAGACAGCCTTGTGGAGAGGAAGTGTAAGGTGGTGTTGCGGCGTCTGGACTGTGGAGGGGCGCAGCAGACTGTACCCGCCACCGATGTGTGGGGCGAACTAGCGCACGCACGCTTTGGGCGGGCAAGGCTGGCCCATAACTCGGGGCCTTGACGAGCTGTGTCAACTGCCTATGTCCGCATCATGCTTGTCTGTGTGTGGTTCGTGTGGGGGCAGGCAGTCCCGGGAGCCGCCACGCGTCATCAGCTCTCACACTCCGTCATCCCCCCAAACCTCAGTTCCCCTCCTCCGCCAGCGCCAGAACCTCCAACCATGTTCTTCCTTCTTCTTCCTCTTCTTCTTCTGCCTTCCCCGTGCACAGATCATTAACCCTGGGGTGGGCGAGGGCGGGCAGGCGCTAGAGGCCTGCCTCACTCCTGACGCTCAGTTTGTGCTGTCTGGCAGCCCAGACAGCTCCATTCGGGGCTGGAGCGTGGCCACGGGGGCTGAGGTGGCGCACTGGACGGGCCACGCGGGCGTGCCGACTTGCCTCAAGGTGCACCAGGGGCGGCAGCTGGGTGGCAGCTGGCTGGGTGGCGCTGGCGGCAGCTGGGCGGCAGCTGGCTGCGCGGCGTGCCCGTGTGCGGTGTCGTGTGTCCCCGTGCTATCCAGCAGCAGCAGGAGGCAGGCAGCCTGGGCGCGAGGCCAGTTCTCTGGTCGTGATCACACAGCTGCTTGTTGGTCGGAGAACCTGCCCCGCCTGCCTGCCTGCCCGCCTGCCTGCATGCATGCCTGTTGGACTCCCCACCCCTGTCTTTGCCCCCCTCCTGCAGTTCTCCCCCCGCAAGCTTCTGGTGGCCTCGGCCTGCAGCGCCCTTGGCTTCTGGATCCCCGACATCCCACGCTTGCAGCAGCAGCAGCAGCAGCAACAGCAGCAGCAGCAGCAGGCTCACATGGTGGCGCCCATGCAGCAGCAGCAGTACCCACCCCAGCAGCAGCAGCAGTACCCTCCGCAGCTGCCACCAGTCCAGCAGCAGCAGCAGCAGCAGCAGCCTTATCAGCAACAGCAGCAGCAGTACCCTCAGCAGCAGCAGCAGCAGCAGCAGCCGCCATACCAGCAGCAGCAGCAGGCGCCGCAGCAATTGCCGTGGCAGCAGCAGCAGCCCCCGCCGGGTCTGCCCATGGGGTTCAACAACAACCACCGCGGCCCGCCGCCGCCGCCGCACCAGCAGCAGCAGCCGCCACGCAACTGGGCGCACTGAAACGCAAAGATCGAAGCTTGAGAAGCACAGGCAGCACCTGTTATGCCCCAGCATGGTGTACGTTTCATTTGTTGTTTTTTGGAGCTACACTTGTAAGCAGTACGGTTCAGTCACCAGGCGGGTACAACCAAAACTGGGGCTGACGCGTGGGTGGCCCCTTGGCCCGAGGCGGGTGTGGCAAAACTGGAGCAAACGAAAGGGGACCCAACTTTTGATCCATGCTAGAGCTTCAGATGTCCGGATCGGTGGTGCTTGTGTGAGTTTGAGGACTTTTGAGTGGTAGGTGGGTTTGAGCATGTGGTGTCTCTCCTGAGCTAGGAGCACGCTGGCGGGACCAGCTGGCGCCACCGTTCCCCCGCCGCACTCGAGCGCCCACACACCTCCTCCACTTCTGTCTCCTGCGCCACCCATATTTCCGAGGGAGCACTGCCAGGCAGTCTGGCCCAGGGAAACTGCCTGGCTTGTGGCCTACATGCTGTCAGCGCATTCTCGGCATGCGCGCGCTGTCGCCATGCTGGGCCGCCAGCGGGCACGCCGGAAGGCCACAATTCACCCACTCTGCCCCGCTCTCGCCACTTCAACCTCGCGTTCAAACGCCCCCATGCACCTTTGGCTTGCCACATAAACCTATACACCTTTCATGATGCTTTTGTCGCAGCTCGGGCGGCTCCCCTTTTTGGAGCCCACCGCTACCGCCGCGGCGGCCTCAAAAGGTTCACTCCTCTCGCAGAAGGGCTTCCTGGGCGCACAGAAGGGCTTCCAGGCGTCCTCTTCACAATGGCGGGGCTCTCAGTCTCGGCTGTCCATCTCCGCACCGGCGCTGGCTGAGGTCGACACCGGGAGCAGGGGATTGGCGAGCCGGCGCCCACAGGCGCCCGAGCAGCTGCAGGTGGGCCATGCAAGTGGGAGCGTCATGCAGGCGGCTCTGCTTGCCCGCCGTGCAGGAGCCTTGTGGCGTGAACAGTTGGTGGGGCCGTTTGTGAGGCGGCCGCCGTGCCGGCAGTGGTAGGGCCGCGGATGTTTGCCTTTTGGCGCGCTCGGCGCCTGCTCGCCCTTTGGACTCCCGCCCCGCGCGTCCCCTGTTGACGAACTCCCCTCCGATCTCCCCACAGCCTGCTGAACACCCCGGTTTGGCGCCAGCGGTGTGTCCAGAGACGCCAAAAGGGCCGCCTTCTCGCTGCCGCCGCCTCGTTTATGCTTCCCTCCCCTAATTCCCCCGCCTCTTCCCCTCCCGCCCCGCCGCAGGTGGTGCATGCCTTCCCAGAGGGCACCGGCTCACTGCCGGCCGCGCTGTATCGCCTACTGGACCCGGCAGCACCGGTGGAGCTGCCACCAGCGGGGTCTGTGTCGCTGGATGCATCAGACAACCGAGAGCTGGACAAGCTTGTGGCAGCCCTGGGGCGTAACAAGTCCACCTGGCGCCGTGCCCTGGCACTCCACGACTGGCTGCTGCAGGTGGGTGCCGACAGTGGGGTGGCGGGCAGCTGGATGCCGCCCCCATTCTGGCGACGATTTGGCTGGCGCCCGCGCCCTGCCCTGTTCAAATCCCGTACGCCCCCCGCCGGCCCTACTACACCCCGCCGAGCCAGCCTGCCTCCCCCCGCCCTGCCCTCCTGCTCACCCTCCTGCCCCCTTTTCCTCTGCACATTCACCTGATGCAGAGCGGCCACCGCCCTGACGATCGCCTGTGCACCACTCTGATCCGCGTGTGCGCCCAGCACGGCCAGGCAGGCACCGCCCTCTCCCTTTACGACTGGATGCGCGCCCCCACGACAGAGGGCGGCGCGGGGCTCACCCCCACCGTCTTCACCTACACAGCCGCAATGCGGGCGGCGCTGACGGGCAGCATGATGGAGCGGGCGCTACAGGTGAAGAGGGGTCTTTGAGCAGTTGAGGGAGGAGGCAGAGGGTTGGAGAGACGCTGTGTGGCAGGGAAGTGCGTTTTGTTTGTTTGGCCAGGAGGCAGCGCAGGAAGGGAGTGACCTGCATCTGTGCTCCCCCTTTCTTCTCACACAAGAAGCGCCGCCGTCCCTCCTGCTGCCTGGCATGGGTGCGCATGGGTGCAGCACCAAAGTGTGGCGGCCAGCCAGCCATCCCCAACTGCCTCCCTCCCTCACCTGTGTCCTGCCACCTGCTACCTCTTTCCTTCTCTCTGTGCAGGTGTGGGAGGACGCTGTGGCGGCCAAGTGCGACATTGACTGCCGGCTGTGCACCACCCTGGTTGAGGTGTGCGGACGCAAGGGGGACACGGACCGCGCGCTCGAGGCCTATGGCCAGGTGGGTTCCAATCAGATCCGTTCAGAGCGATGGTGTGTGTGGAGTAGAGCTCAAATCTGGATCCGTTCAGAGGAGTGGTGTGGGTGGAGTGGAGCAGGCAAGGGGCAGGTGGAGAGGTGATCACAGGGGCAGCCCCGAGGGATGTGGCATGCCCAGAGACTTCGCGTGGTGATCATCGTGCTGTGCCGAGCCACAGTGCCAGGGCCCGCCTGCCGCGTCTGCTCACCCTGCCCATGCCTCCCCTCCCTGCCCCGTGCCACCCTCCGCCCCGCAGATGCGCGACGCGCCCCGCGACAGCCGCATGGCCCCGTCTGTCCACGCCTTCACCGCTGCCATGCGGGCCGCATCCGAGGGTGGCCGCTGGGAGGCTGCGCTGGCCATTTGGGAGGATATGCAGAAGGCGGGGTGCAAGCCCACCGGTGAGCCAGGTTGTTGGTTGTCGGTTGAATTGCTCTGCTGGTAGGGATGTCGAGGCAGCGAGCAATAGAGTACGCCCTGCATTGCCAGAAAGGTGCTTTCGTCGGTCCGCGCCTACGTTTTCCCCTGTGTTGTATAGCTTGCTTGCGGGGCCCAGCGCTTCGCCCGCTGCCCTCGTCGCCGCCCTGCCCTCCCAACCTCCCCTGCACCTCTCACGTCAGTTTGCGTCCGCCCCACCTCACACACTGCAGGTCACGCATATGCGGCGGTCATCTCTGCTTGCGCCGCCGGTGGCCAGTGGCAGCGCGCCGTCTCGCTGTTTGACGAAATGCTTGCCTGGGGGGTGCGCCCCGACGTCGTCTCCTGCACCGCCCTCATCACCGGTGAGTTGGGCAGCTTATCTGGGTTGGGCTGGGTTGCTTGGCTTGGTCTGGGGCTGGTGTGGGGCGTCCCATGGGCTACCAGGGACAAGGGCGCTGAGCAGGCTGGCTGGCTGGCAACGGTGATTGAAAACCTGGTGGTAAAAGCATTGCTCACTCTGCTGCCTCGCCAGCCTGCGCCTGCCAGCAGCACAGCGCCACGCCAAGCCAGCACCTCACCGCCCACCCCTCACCCTTCCCCTGCCTGCCCCGCCTCCCTCCCTCCCCTTCTGCAGCCCTGGGCACTGACGGGCAGTGGGAGCGTGCCGAGAAGGTGGTCGAGTGGATGGTTCGCTCAGACATCAAGCCAAACGTGCGGACGATGACCGCAGTCGTCACAGGTGCGTGCGCATGCACAACGCTTCATGCACAGCATGTGCTGCCTCTCTGATTGAAGGGTAGGGTGACAACTCTGTGCGACATCTCTGGTTCGTGGTGTGCCGCGTGCGAAAGGTGCAGGCACTTTGCAGCCCTGTCTCATTGCACGCTTCTTCATTTCTACGGCTCGTGCGCATTTCTACGGCTCACACTCCCTCCCTGCTGCCCACCCACCCACTCACCCACCCTCCTCACGTGCCTGCTCCCCTCCCTCCCAACCCCTGCAGCCCTGGGCAATGCCAAGCAGTGGGATCGTGCCCTGGACGTGGTAAAGCGCATGCGCCGGCACGGCTTTGGCGGCGGCCTGGAGCCCAACGCCTACACTTACTCTGGTGAGCCGCCTCGCTGCCCTCCTTGCTTTCTTGCTTTGTCTGCTCTGCTTGCTGGCTGTGCTGGCTGCCTGGCTTTCCGGCTGGCCGGCTGGCTGGCTGGCCGGCTCTTCTCGTTTTGTTCTTGTCATGTTCACAAGCGGCACTGGAGCCAGACCTTTGTGCTTCTGTTGTGGTGCGCTTCTTGTATTCTGTGCCACCTCTCTGCCCACGCTTCTGTGCCGCCCCTTCTCGCGTCGCGCGCCCCGCCCTGACACCCCCGACCACCCCCGCCTGCCCCTCTCCCCCCGCTCCCGTCTGCAGCGCTGCTCAAGACCATGGGTGAGCAGGGCAAGTGGCAGCTTGCCGAGAAGTTCTTCCGTGAGCTGGAGCACGAGCAGCTGGAGTTGATGAACAAGGAAGCGGAGGCCAGCCGGGCGCGCCAGCTTGGCAGCGCCGCCAGCTCAGCGCCCGCCGCCACGTCAGCATCCGCCACGTCAGCAGCGTCCGATGTGGTGCCGTCCTTCCCTGGCCTGGCACAGCAGCTGCCCAACAACAGCGAGGCACCCGGGGCCAACCCCGGGGCCATTGCTGCCGCGGCGGCAGCGGTGGCGGCGCTTGCAGCGCACCAGCAGCAGCTGGCGGCGGCAGGCGGCAGCATGGCCCCAATCCAGCTTGACCTGGCACTCCTGCAGCAGCTGGCGGCTCAGGCCCACGTGGCAGCCGCGGCAGCGGCAGCAGCAGAGGAGGCCGGCGAGGGTCTGCAGCGTGTGGCTGCCAGCGCGGCGGAGCAGGTTTTGGCAACTCCACGTGCTGGCAGCTCTGCTGACATGGAGCTGCCAGATCAGCACGACACCACCCCCTACTTCTCCTACTTCTCCGGCACCACCGTCATCCCCCCAGCCTTCTCCCACACCCCCACCGCTGTTGTGCTGGAGGCAAAGCCAGCCGAGCAGGCAGGCTCTCCCAGCAGCGTGGTTCCTGACGTGTCGCCCGCTTTCGCCAGCCTGGCGTCCTTTGCCCCCGCGGTTGTTGAGGCACCACAGCAGGCACAGCAGACGGCAGCGGGCCCTTCAGGCGCCGCCTGGACTAATGACAACGCCGCCATGCGTGGCCTCTCTTTCCACCTGGAAGAGCTGGCAGCCTCGGCAGCCGCCGCGCCCGCCAATGTGGCAGCCGCCTCGGCCGCCCCCGCAGCAGCCGCAGCAGCAGCCTCTCAGCTCAAGCTCAAGCCGCTGCCCAAGGGGCGGGGCCCTGTGAACGAGGTGGTGTGTGGAGCCCTCATGCTGGCCTATGAGCGGGCGGGCAAGTGGCAGGAGGCGGTGGCGGTGCTGGATCGCGCACGGTCCCTGGGTGAGCTAGCCTTACAAACTAACCAGTTTTTTGTTGTGTTTTCATGTCGGAATTGGTTTGTTAGGTGTGTGTTGCACACAGGGCTGGGCAGCCAGATTGCCGATCACTTTAGCTCAGCCCTTGTGAAACCTGCTGTGCCTGCCTGCCGCCTCGCCTCTTCATGCATCACCCCCCTCCTCTCACCCCCTCCCCTCTTCTCAAACTCTCCCTCCCTCCGTCCCTGCAGGCATCCAGCCCAACACGATCATGTACAACACCGCAATCTCAGCCCTGGGCAAGGCCCGCCAGGCAGACGTGGCCGAGGCGCTGTTCCGCCAGATGCCCGCCCCCGATGCCGTCTCCTACGAGACCCTCATTGCGGCTTACGGCCTGAGCGGCGCAGCAGACAAGGCGGAGGCAGCGTTCGACGCCATGCGCGCTGCGGGTGAGCGAGGGCTGAGCTGGCTGGCTGGGTTGGGGCGTCGGTAGAGGAGGAGAGGTGGGCGAAGAGTATGCTATGCGGGGCAGGGCAAAGCGTTTTGCTGGCTCCGTGCAACGAGCATGTGCTTTGCAGCATGCTTGCGGACGTCAACCAGACGCAATCACCCCTCCTACCCTACTCCTGCCGTCGGCTCGCTCACCCGCCCCGCTCTCTCTATCCCACTCTCCTCCCCCTCCTCCCCCCAGGCTTTGCCCCTCGCGACTACGCCTTCTGCGGCCTCATCGCCGCCCACTCGTTCACCGGCGACTGGCGCACGGCGCTGCGCGTGCAAGAGCGTGTGCGCGCCGCCGGCGTCGCCCCCACCGTGCACCTCTTCAACGCCCTCATTGCGGCATGCGAGCGGGCGCACCAGTATGAGCGGGCCATGGCTGTGGCTCGCGACATGCAGCGTGCAGGCATCTCCGCCAACTCCGTCACCCAAACGGTGAGCTTGGGTTCCTTTCCTCTGGTGGAGGCTGGCCGACTGGGCGGGTGGGTGGGCAAGGAGTGGTTGCCTGGCTGTCTGGGTGACCCAGCGTGGGTGATGAGCTGTTTGGGAAACAGGCCACCTTGTAGCTTCGGGCTCAAAAGAAAGCTTGGCAAGTCTGGCAGTCGGCAGTGGATTGGTGGTTTGAGTGGCTTGCTACGTATCCTACCCTGTGTTCACGCTCCTTAGTGGATGGCCCACCACAAGCCCTTCGCGCACCCCAGCCCGTCCGTCCTCCACCAGACCTGCCCCGCTTACCCCGCTCACCCTGCTCCCCTGCCCCCCTTCTTTCTTCCCCCGCAGCTGCTGGACGGCGTGTGCAAGGAGGGTGTGAGGGAGGTGGAGAGCCACCAAGCAGCCGCCGCCGCCCTGTCGGCCGCTGTGGCCGCAGCCGGCACTCTCATGATCCGTGCCGGCATCTTCTGAGCTGGCAGGCACCCTGTGAGCTGGCGCGAACCTGGCGCCAGCCCGGCGCGCCAGCCTGGCAACGCCAGCGCACCAAACCTCCACCTGCAGCGTCCGCCAACCCGCCTCGCGGCGCTGAAACCACGCCCCATCCATACTCGTTTGCTAGCTCGGCCCCGCATCCCCGCCTGCCCCTGCCTTGCGGTAGAGGCGGCGATTGTGGGGTGGCGCTTTCAAGCCGCCGCCTGCCTCCCTTTATGGGCCCAACCCGGCGCCCCCTCTCCCTTGAATGTATCATTAGCGAAAGCCAGCCTCCGCCATCCTCTCTCCTGCGCTCGCACTGACCACCTAAGCCCCTCCTGCGCTCGCCCAAGCACCTCAACTGCTGCCGGGAGCACCCACTTCTGACTTCACTCAAACAGGCCTGCGGCCTCGTCCCCCCCTCCTTGACCTCATCTGGACGTCAACACCACCATGCCCCTCCCCCTCCTCCTCAACACACGCACACCCCCAATCTCTCCTTCTTTGATTCAGTCCCCTGCCCCATCCCACCCCACCTCGGGTGTTGAGCCTGCGCCCTGCTTGTTGTGCTCCCCTTTGCCTCCTGCTGCCCCACTCCCCGCTCCCCCGTCTGCACCACCCGCACTCTCCCCGCGTCCCGCGCCTCTCCAAGTTGCCCTCAAATCAACTCCTCAGCCTTTCTCTGCCTGCCTCTGCGCAGGCCCCTCCTCATTGCCCCCCACTCCTCTTCAGCCCTTCTCGTGGTTCCTCTCCCCTCAGCCCTGCTGTCAGCGATCAGCGACCTCTTAAAGCCTCTCCTCCACTCACAGTATGCATACTTCCCTGTCTGCCTTTCTCTCTTTGCGCGCCTCCCCCCCCCAGCGCAACGATACCCGACTCCCCCTCCCATACCCGTCCGCCGACACCCCACAACACACACACACCGCCTCTGATCCCCCTCCTTCTCAACCAACACAACACTGCCTCTGCCAGCGCCGCCTGGGCTGAGCCCTTGTGCGCAGGCGCCCCACCCACTCCTCCCCGTGTACCGCTTTCTCCCGGCCACGTCGCATCATCTGTACCTGCGTCTCCTGCACTCCACATGCCAGAGCTGACAGGCGGACACCCGCCCCGCCTGCCTTGCCCCGCGCCCCCTGCGCCCCCCTTGCACCCATTCCCTGTCCTCACAGCCCGCCCCCCTGCACTCCGCGACGCCGGCAGGCAGGGGCGCGGCGCTTCCTCGCACATTCGAAGCAGCGCACGACACGCTGCGCCATGGTAGGCGGCGGGGAGCCCCCACATGCCACACAACGCCCCATAAGATGTCTTTCTAGCTCCTCCCTTCCCCCCCATTCATTTCTAGACATTTCCCAAACCGGACCTGCGTGCCCTCTGAATGCCTTGCCGCTGGTGTAGACGCTACCCCCCCCTCGAAACCCCACCCACCTCTCTCTTTGCCGATTGCCGTTGTTGTTTGTTGTTTGACGAAGATCCGATTGCTTGCTTTACCGGAGACAGGGCAGTTCTCCGTGCTCTCATTTTGTAACTTTCCCACAACACAGCACAGTATATCAGGGCAGGACGGTTCGGAATGTGGTATGACAGGCGAGGATAGTGTGGCAGTGGCGCTGGCTGTGTGCAGCTGCCGCTGTGTGCAGCTGCCGCTGCGCTGTGGTGCTGTGCCTTTAGTCGCCCATACTCTCAAAGTGGATGCCTCGGTGCCCCAATTTGCAATCTGGATCAGGTTGGACGCCCTCCGCTGGCTCCAAGCTTTTTGCAAGGGTGTGAGAAGCTCGCCATGTCGCGGTGTGGTCTCCTGTGCGCGCCACTGGCGCGTCCGGTGCCCTTCCGGGCCGCTGGAACCCAACGTGCGCGCCGCACGCGAGTGCAGCCGGTGCAAGCGCTCGTGTTCACGGACGTCCTCGCTTTGGGAGTCGCAGGGAGCTTGGACTTTAGCCAGGCACCGCCGGAGGCTCTTCTGGCGCTGGGCGGCGTGGCCGTTCTTGCCCTGGGCGGCATTGCTTATGCGGCGCTCCAGGCGCAGGGCGGGGAGAAGGCGGAGGCGCCCGCCGGCCCGCCGCCGCTGCCCAGGAAGAACGCAGTGCTGGTCTTTGGAGCAACCGGCCGCACGGGCCGCACCCTGGTAGACTCAGTGAGTGCCTGCACATCCACAGCTGCCCTTGCCAGCAGAACCTGCGCTTGCCTGCCGACCCCGCACCGCCGCTATCCTATCCCCCTCCCGCACACCCGCCGGCCCCGCTGTTCTGCCCACTCGCAGCTGCTGGCGCAAGGGCGCACAGTCATCGCTGCCGCACGCTCTGGTGACCGCGCTCGCGATGTGCTCGGCAAGGAGGGGCCCACAGGCACCGTGGTGGCTCTGGGTGCTGCGGGAGGCGCCGGCTTGCGCCAGGCTGGCACCGGCGGCGGCATCCTGTTCATCGAGACCGGAGTGGATATCACCAACCCAGACACACTGACACCCGAGCTCTTTGAGGGAGTGACACAGGTGGGTTTCAGGGGAAAAAAACAGGACATGGCAGGGAACGCAGGGAATCGCAGGGCAGAAATGCTGGGCAGGGCAGGGCGGGGCAAGGCGGGGCAGGGCAGGGTGGGGGAGCGCAAGGCAGGGCGTGCCGAAAAGGGCAGGGCAGTCAAGTTTGGATGCTGCGCTAAACCTGCAGCGCTGGTTGGTTGAGTGAGCCTAGGGCGCTGCTGATGCCACCACAGCTCTCTGCCTGTGCCTGCCTTGCACCGCCTGCCCGCTTGCTGCCATGCCTGCCTGCCCACCTACCGCCTGCCACCTGCCACCACCCATTCGCTGCCAAGCCTGCATGCCCACCAGCCGCCACCCTTCACCGCCCCCGCCCACCTGCACTTTCCACCTGCCCATTGCCCCCACCGCTACCTTACGCTCTTCTCCCACTCTTGCAAACGCCCACATGTTGGCATTGACCTGTTCTTTGTCCTGATTTCTGTTCTGTTTTCAGGTGGTCACCGCTGTGGGCGCCGTGTTTGGGCGCACTGCCGAGGGGACCATGGGGTGAGCACGCTGGGCACACTGGGCTGCCTGCATTTCGCTCACTGCCTGCCCAGGGAGCTGCTGCTGCGTTGTGCTGCCTGCGTGTGCTGCCTGCCCAAATGGGACCATGGGGTGAGCGCGCTGCGCATGCTGGGCTGCGCCGGGCTGCGCTGGGCTGAGCTGCGCTGGGCTGGGCTGCGCTGCGCTGGGCTGCCCGCATTCCGCTGTTTTGGGCTGCGCTGGGCTTCGCTGGGCTTCGCTGGGCTTCGCTGGGCTGCCTGCATTCCGCCGCCTGCCCCTGCGCCTGTTGCTGCGCACGGCTGCCTGCGGTTGCTGCGCTGTTCTGATAACCTTGAAAACACACACTGCTTGCCTCTCCTTGCCTTACAGGTACCTCAATGACATGACCCCCGAGCGTGTGGACGCCCAGGGCGTGGCCAACGTGGCCGCTGCAGCCGCCAAGTACCTGCCCCGCCCGCAGCGCAGCGTGGCCAACGTGCTCAGCATGCGCAGCGCAGAGGACATCGCCAAGTGGCAGCGGTGAGCTGGCGTTGCAGGATTGCGGGGGGGGCAGGCAGGGAGGGGCAGGGAGCAGGCCACACGCAGAGTGTGGGGTTGCCCGGCAGCCCTCGAGTGCAGGAGGGTCATCAGCACAAGCAAGTGGCGAGCAGTCATGTTGAATGCAGTGCGAAACAGGACCATTATTTGTCGCAAATTTCATCCAGTCCCCTGCCCCGCACGCTGGACAATGAGAGCATGGCAGGGCAGAGCGAGCAGGCCCATCATAACACAACTGCCCCACACTCCTGGGCTGTAGCGGGCGTACGAACCAATGTTGCTAATGTTTTCTGCCATGCCCTGCAGGCTGGATGACGTCATCATGGGGGGGCAGAGCGAGAGCGGGCTGGCTCTCGCAGAGGACGGCAGCGGCGCCGTGTGGAAGGGTGGGTCCCAGTTTTTCGTATTCCCAAATAGATCAAAAGATTTTGTTTACAGTCTGTGAATTTTGGAATTTGTCGGGGCGGGGCAGGTCCAGTGCTTCTTGTGTGCCTGCCTGTGCTGCTGCCTGCCTGCTTGTGTGCCCGCCTGCAGGGGAGCTGCTGGTGGCCTAGGGAGGCTGCTGTTGTGCCCCGCTGTTTGTATGTTATGTCTGTCGTTTCCTGCTTTTACTTGTTTATGATTGGCTACAATTCTGACGCCTGCAGGCGAGCAGTCTTTGATGGTGGCGGCTGATGAGCCTCTCCTTTTACCAAGTACTTGTTCACAGCGTGGTTGGCTGTGCCTGCAGGCGAGGTGGTCATCCAGAGCGGCGGCTTCTGCGGCGCTCTTTGTGTGTTATGTCATTCACTTTCTGCTTTTGATTGCTTCTGTCTGGCTTTTTGCGCCTGCAGGCGAGCTGATCATCGAGGGCGGCGGCTTCTGCGGCGCCCGCACGCTGCCCCAGCAGATGGACCTGTCCGCATATGACGGCATCACCCTGAGGGTCAAGGTAAGCAGTGTGGAGCGTAGAAGCCACCGCGCGCCTGCTTTGTAGATTGCCAGCAGCGCAGCCACTTGCCAAGGTCTTAGTAGCACAGCAACATGGCCTTTCAACCACTCTTCCTCCAATTTTCGAGGCAAGCGCAGCAGAGAAATGGATGAAAGTCTTTTGGAAGCAACGTTTGGGACCCGAGGTATGTCTCCAAACTTTTTTTCTTCTTCTGGGACTGACTGAGCATGCCACTGAGCCCACCCTATCCCTGCGCCCCTCGCTCTGCTGTGCATCTTTCTGTGCAGGGCGACGGCCAGACCTTCAAGCTGAACATCAAGACGGTGAGGCGCATGCGTATGAGCAGCCAGCCTGAATTTGTCATCCTTGCGCCCGCGTGTTGGTGGGAGCTCATGGCAAGCATGCGACGCCAGCCTGCCTTTGCTGCCCTCCCAGCAACAGCACTGCACTGGAGTCTTTCTCGTACCCACAATTGAGTGGCAACCTTGGATCAGGCAGCATAAATGCATTCATTCTGGCCGTTGGTCCCCCAACTATTGTGCCCACCCGCCCACCCCTCGTACCAATGTGCCTGCCTGGCCCGCCCGCCAACCCTCGTACCAATGTGCCCGCCTGCCCACCGGTCCACCCCTAGTACTAATGTGCCTGCCTGCCCGACCACCCTCGTACCAATGTGGCCCCCTGCCCGCCCACCCTCGTACCAATGTGCCTGCCTGCCTCCCCCCCTCCCTACCTGCCACCCTGCTGCCCAGCAGGACATGCAGACTGAGAAGCCTGAGGACACGTACCAGGCCACCTTTGAGACCCAGGTGTGCATTGCTCTTGTTCACGATCTCTCTGCACGCTTCTTCTCACTGTTCTGGCAGCTGCACCCTGCCTTGAGCGGGTGTGGGCTGGGGCCGGAATAAGACGCTGATATGCTTGCTCTCTGCACATTTTCTTCTCACTGTTTTGGCAGCAGCTTCACCCTGCCTTGCGTGTTCGGGCTGGGTCCGGAATGGGATGCACTGAGGTGCGCTGAGGTGGGGGTTGACTTGGTTGCTGTCAGGCAGACTTGCACAAACCAAAGCCACATCCAAGAAAAACAGACACACCAGAAGACACCGTTTTCCCTGCAGCAGGAGCAGGTGCCCCTCAGCCACCAACCCACCCACCCCTGTCCAATTTCTTGCAGGCCAACGGCGACTGGACCACCGTGTTCATCCCCTGGCACGAGTTTGTGCTGGTCAAGCGCGCCCGCTCCGTGCCCGACTACCCGCCCCTGGACCCTGCACGCATCCGACAGTTCGGCCTGGTGCTCAGCCGGTGAGAGAGCCTGGGCTTTTTGCGATTGTTTTGAAGGAAAAGAGGGCGACTTTCTGATTCTAGTGCCAGGGTCTGGTTTTGGTTGCCTGTGGTACTCAGTTGGTGAGAGAGCCTGAAGCGTGTGTTTTGCGCAGGTTAAATGCTCCCGTGCTGCACCTCTCCCTGCTTTCGTGGCCTCACTGCCTGCCACGCCCCTCCCCATCTTTCCTGTTGTTTGGCCGCCGCAGGTTCGAGTTCAACGGCTTTGGTGAGAATGAGCGGGCTTAGCCCCCACACGGGTTTCCTAAGCTAAGGAAGCCCTGGGTGGACGCAAGGGGACGCTTTGCTCTTGGTTGGTTGGTTGGGTGTGAGCAAAGAAGTGGCTGCTAGTGGAGTGCGCACTGTGGCCCGGGGACAGGACAGGAGCAGGAGCAGGGGCAGAGGCATGCTTTTAAGATGGGGTGGCTGACGGGACGGGGGCGCGGGACGAGGGACGGCCAGCAGCCGCTATGTGCTAATTCAGCAGCTGACTTGCCCACCTGCCTGCCCCGCCCGCCCGCACGCCCGCTTGCCGACCAGACTTGCCTGGCTGGTGCAGCCGACACCTGTGCGCCTGCCACCTCGGGCACTGTGAGCTGCGTCCGCCCACACCAGGCGCTAGTAGCCTCGTACAGCAACCTCTTAATGCAGCGTTCCCTTTGTTGGCGCAGCCAACCCCATGTACCGACCTGAAATCCGTGCCCAGGCTCCCGCTTGCCCCTCTTCTTACCCCGCCCGTGTCTCTTCACTTTCTGTGGTGCAGCCAACCCCAACTACYGCCCTGGCGCCTGTGAGCCGTGCCCAGCCTCCTCCTGTCCTCTCTCCTCACCCCTGTCCCCACTTTCTGTGGTGCAGCCAACCCCAACTACCGCCCCGGCCCCTACGAGCTGCGTATCGACGGCGGCATTGGCGCCTACAGCGAGCCACGCCCACAAATCCTCATGGTGTCCTCCGGTGAGTGAAACAGTGGCGTCTGTATGTGTGCTGCTCTTTGTAAGGAACCACAGATCCTCGTGGTGTCATCCGGTGAGTGAGCAGTGGGTGCCCTACTGACCTGTCCTCTTCTGGCAGTGTCTGCGGGCTGTGTGGGTGGGTTGATGGGGTAACCCACGCCCACAGGTCCTCGTGGTCTCATCCGGTGAGAGTGCCCGCTCAGCTGCCTGGGTGCCTGCTGGACTCCCAAAAAAACACGGTTGTTGCCAAATCATCTATCTACTCAAAATTTTAAAATTTTAGTTGGTGGAGCGAGTTGTGGGTTGGGTTGGGTTGTTGAGGGAACGCCTGCAGTTCCTCACTCGTGGTGTTCTCTGGTGAGTGAACAGTGGGTGCCTTGGCGGCTGTTGCCGTGCTTGGGCGGGTAATCATGGAACCATGCCCACAGCTGCTCATGGTCTTTGCCGTTGGGTGTTGACAAGGCACGAGGCATGAGCCCGCACAACAGTCTCCTCCCTTGAGCATCTCCTCTGTCGGGTGTTGACCAGGCACGAGCCGTAAGCCCCGCACAAGACAGTTGGGGACGTTTCGAACAACGACTGTGACACAAACTCTCACAGCCTGCTCTTCCTGTGGGCGTGCAGCGAATGCATAGCGCAGCGCCAAGGGTGGTGTTGCCCCACACCCACATGCCCTCCCCCCCCCAGAACAGACACCCTAAACGGCGTGCCTCTGCCCCTGCCTGCCGTGTGTGGGGGCATGCAGCGGGCGTGGAGCGCAACGCCGAAACCAAAGGGTTGTGTTTGCCACCCACACACCACCCCGCCGCAACAGAAACCCTAAACCTCGTGCCTCTGCCTGCCTTGTGTGTGTGTGTGCAGCGGGCGTGGAGCGCAACGCCGAAACCAAAGGGTTGTGTTTGCCACCCACACACCACCCCGCCGCAACAGAAACCCTAAACCTCGTGCCTCTGCCTGCCTTGTGTGTGTGTGTGCAGCGGGCGTGGAGCGCAACGCCAAGGTTGGAGATGATGAGGAGGCTCGCAAGCGGGACATCCCCATTGTGCAGGTGAGGCGGCGCCCAAAGTGTGCAGGGGTCCGTGAAGAAGAGGATTTGTAATACAGCCCGAGGGCATGGGGTTGAGGGTGCCGTCAGCACGGGGTGCTTAATTTGTGGACAGGGAAGCCATGTTGTGTGGGCGGGGCGGGGCAGATAGTGTGCAGGGGGCACATCAACGGGTGGGGAAGCCATGTTGGGTGGGCGGTGCGGTGCAGATAGTATGCAGGGGGCACATTAATGGGTGGGGAAGCCATGTTGTGTAGGTGGGGCAAGGCAGCATGCGATGCAGGACATGTGAGTGGGTGGGGGTGCCCCGTTGTGTGGGTGGGGCGGTGCACAATTTGTGTGCAGGGAGCACCTGATTGGTGGGGGGAGGCTCGCAAGCGGGACATCCCCATTGTGTGCAGGTGGGCGGTGTTTATGTGCAGGGGGGCGTGGTGTAGGCTGTGTGCAGGTGCGGCGGTGTGTGCAGGGGGGCGTAGTGTAGGCTGTGTGCAGGTGCGGCGGTGTGTGCAGGGGGGCGTAGTGTAGGNGGGGCGTAGTGTAGGCTGTGTGCAGGTGCGGCGGTGTGTGCAGGGGGGCGTAGTGTAGGCTGTGTGCAGGTGCGGCGGTGTGTGCAGGGGGGCGTGGTGTAGGCTGTGTGCAGGGGAGCGTGATTGGGTGGAGAGGTGGGGCGGTGCAGGCTGTGGTGGTGGGGGCACGGTATTGGGTGGGGCGGCCGTGTTGTGTGGGTGGGGCGGTGCCGACTGTGTGCAGGGAGATGTGATTGGGCAGGGAAGCTCTGTTTTTAGGTGCAGACTGTGGTGCAGGGGACACGAGTGCATGGGGAGTTCGTGTTGGACGGATCGGGCGAGGCAAAATGTGTGTACACCCTTCCCCTGCCTGCCCCCTTCTGCTGCCACCCCGCAGCTCAACCCGGGCGCTGTGCTGAACCACACGGCACAGCGGGGAGCACACCAAACAATGACCAATGCTCAGATCAGTCCCTCTTCCCACCACTTCACTTGCCCTGCCCTGCCTGCCCCCTTCTGCTGCCACCCTGCAGCTCAACCCGGGCGCCGTGCTGAACCACAAGTACACCGGGCGATTGTGGCCACCCCTGCACTGCTTGCTTCCTCTCTCTCTATGCCCACGAAAACTTTCTGTGACCGGCCCCTGCTGCTGCCACCCTGCAGCTCAACCCGGGCGCGGTGCTGAACCACAAGTACACCGGGGAGAACGCTGTGCGGGCCAGCGGTCTGTCCTACAGCGTGCTGCGCCCCACGGGGCTGACCAACGAGTCTGAGCCGGGCGACTTCCTGCTCGAGGCGTCTCAGGGTGAGGAAACGATGCATAAAATGAATATAAGTAAACAAATAAAATAAACAGTTGTTTTTACCCAGGGTGAGCGGGGGAGGGGAACGACAGGCTTGCATGTAGGGTTGGAGGGTGCCAGTGCTGGAGGTGTCCCAGGGTGAGCAGGGGAGGGACAGAAGCAGGTGGGCAGAAGACAGCTTTTGCTGGGTGCAGGACAAGTGATGTGTTTGATCCGGGGTGGGGGTGGGGGTGGGAGATGGGCGACGTTTTGCTCAAAGCATCCCAGGGTGAGCGGGGGAGGGAAAAGACGGGCGTGCTTTCAAGGGTCAAAGGGGGGTAGTGCTTGAGGCGTCCCAGGGTGAGCGGGGGAGGGAAAGTAGAGGCTTTTAATATAAATTTGTAATGTAAATAAAGAACAAAGGATAATATAAATAAAGAATAAAGGATTGATGGAAGGGTTGAAGAGGTACTGCTAGGGTGAGAGGTGGGCGGAAGCTGGGGCCTGCCTCCCCCTACTTCTCCCCCTCGCCCCACACAAGCTTCACCTCTGCCCGCCCTCTTCCCCGCCCCAACCGTTGTTGTTGTGTGTTGCTTCAGGTGACCGCATGACTGGCCGCATTAGCCGCGAGGAGCTGGCTTCCATGGTGGCAGCTGCCCTCAGTACCCCGGCAGCTGCCGGGAAGACGGCGGAGCTGCGGCGGCAGGAGGCGACGGACGCGGCGGGCAAGAGCATGAGCAGCCTGGACAACCTGCGGTGAGAGGGAGCAGTGGGGTGAAAGGTAAAAGGCGGGAAATGGAAGTGAGGGGGACTGGTGCAAAGGCAAAATGAGAGCGTTGGTTATTGCGGAGGCAGGGGATGGCAGGAGGAGCGGGGGACAGGAGCTTGCGCAGCCTGGACAACCTGCGGTGAGTGGCAGTTGAAGGAAAAATAGTGCTGTCCGCTTGTGGGCGGCAGCGGCAGGTGGGGTACAGGAGGGACGGTGGAGGGGAGCATGAGCGGCCTTGAGTGGCAACTGCAGGGACATGAGGCGAGGGAAGAAGAGTGTTTGTTGCTGCGTGCGGCGGGGAGTGGTGGGTCATCAAGAGCACAAGCAGCCTGGACAACCTGCGGTGAGTGACAGTTGGAGTGAAAGGAGGCAAAGGAAGCAGAGCGTTGGTCTTTGCGAGTGGCAGATGGGGCGGTGGGCAAGAGCATGAGCAGCCTGCACAACCTGCGGTGAGTGGGAGCAACAAGGGGGACCTGATGCAAGGGCTATCATGTCTTGGGTTTTCCAGGCGGCAGAGGGAGTGGCAAAAGGGGGCGGTGGGCAAGAGTATGAGCAGGATGGACAACCGGCGTGAGTGGGAGCAGTGAGGGGCCTGGGCCCAGGGACCGCCCTCACCCACTCGCTCCCTCCCGTCCCTCCTACTGGCGCATACACACGCAGTTGCCTCTCCCACCACCCCTGTACGGTCCCCCCATGTGCAGGCTGTTCTTGGGTCTGGCCGAGGGCCGCCCTCACAGTCTCTCTCCCTCCTCCCCTTTCGAGACGGTTCTCTTGCTCACGCCTTCTTTCCACCCCTTAGCAACTCCCCCGTGCAGGCTGCTCCTGGACCTGGCCGAGGGCCGCCACCGGGCGGCATCTGCAGCCCTTCCTTTGCCCCTGCCTGCCAGATTGATTGGCCAATCACCACAAAAGCAACAATCGCACACCCTCCTGCTATGCAGGCTGTTCCTGGGCCTGGCCGAGGACCGCCCTCACTGTCTCTTCCTCTCCCACCCACCCAGCCTCTCCTCCCACCCCTTTGCGAATCCCCCGTGCAGGCTGTTCCTGGGCCTGGCCGAGGACCGCCACCGGCCCCGCATCGGGCTGGAGCCGTTCCCGGCGCCCGCACCGCCCCCCGCGCCCGTCACCGAGGAGCGCAAAAAGGAGATTCTGGCTGGTGAGTGGGAGGGGTTGATATCAACCAATCAATTACATTTAAAATTCAGGGGCAGCTAGCAAGGTCTCATGGGACAGGGTGGGGGGTGAGTGTATCGGAGTGTAGTTTGTAGCAAAGAAAATGGAAATGTCCGATGCGATGAAAGGCCAGAGCTCTGTCAGTGATACAGCTGATGCTGATGCTGCAAGAGTGCATGGTACCTGAGCATTCCAGGGCGGGGCTGAGGGGCCCTCGAGGTGGTGTCAAGAATGCGGGGAGGGGGATGAGTGGGTCGCTAACATTAGTCACAAGAAGCAGTCTCTGTCGCACTCATTAACGCTTTGGTGGGTGAAGTCGACTTTCAGTTGCTTTCCTCCAACACGCACTAGATGTGTGCGTGTGTCCAAGCCTGCGGCTGCGGCAAGGCATTTGACGTAGTGCTCACATACACTGTTGTATGTACACCGCCCCTCCCTGCAGATGTGCGCGTGGTCAAGTCGGTGGCTGCGGGCCGCGGCGGGCGCGTGCGCGACGCAAAGGAGGCCGCCGCCGCTGACAGCATCACCGTGACCAGCGACGGGCGTGAGAAGGTGGCCGAGGCGGCCGAGGCCGCTGCAGAGGCAAGCAAGCCGGCCCCTGAGGCGGCCCCTGAGGCGGCCCCTGAGGCTGCCCCCGAGGCTGCCCCGGCTGCGACCCCTGTGGCGGCTGTCGAGGCTGCCCCTGCCCCTGCAGCGGCCCCCGCTGCGGGCAAGCCTGCCAATGCCGCCGAGGCAGAGGCGTGGATTGCAGCCTGGAGGGCCAAGCAGCAGGGCGGTGCTGCGGGGGCCCAGGCGGGCGCCGCGGACGTGCCTGCCAATGTTGGCGAGGCGCGGGAGTGGATTCGGCGGTGGCGTGCGGCGGGCATGGAAAAGAAGCTGCCTGCTGAGGTGGCCAGCAAGTGAGGCAGCTGGCCGGTGCATGCATATGCATATGAGTGGCAGGCCAATGCGCGTGTGGCATGTTTTGGTGGTCAGCAAGGGCAGGCGCCGATGCCTTTTGGGGCGTGCTGAGCCCACTGCTGGGGCTTGAAATCAAGAAGTGATGGTGCTGCTCGGGTCTTGCACAGCCTACTTCAGTTCCGCAATCCCTTCCCCATTTTGCTGCGTCATTCTGTTGTCTGATAGCTGCCGCGTCTTGCGCTAGGCCTTGATTGCACGCACGTGTGTAAAGCAGAGAGAAGCTCGCAGACACTGAGCCAGGTGGTTTGAGGTGCGGGCTTTACAAGCACGTGTGCTACAAACAAGGCGGCACAAGGGTTACAAGCATACAAGCCAGGTGTGCTACATCCCAGGCAAACAAGGTGTTCTGTGCTCAAGCCAGCGAGGAAGGTGGCCTCGCGGCCCACTGCGAAACAGCGTGTTCATCTGGCAGAGCAGCAGACTCGATCAGCAGACAGGCCGTGGAGGGGCGGGATCCAGGTGTGTGCGGGCAGGGTGGCGAGATGTGCTGTGCTGAAGCCAATGGCGGGCATTCAGCATGCTGCGCTCACAGCATGTGTCCAGAAGGCGAGCAGGCACTCAGAAGGTGGGGGCGAAGTCCGGCCCGGGGGCGTGGCGGGCCCTGGCCTGTGCTGACTCAGCGCCAGCGTGGGCGGAGGAAGTTGAGGAGGCACGGGCGGAGGTCGAGCTGGAACTGGAACTGGAGCTGCTGCTGGTGCTGCTGTGAGAGGTGGCATCGCCATCACCAGACACGCAGGCGCACGAGGAGCCACGGGCACCTGCAGGAACAAAGAGAGAGAGACGGCATGCGGCGGTGGGAGCGGGCGGGGCGGTACGTTGCCCGACTGGCCTCACCAGCTCAGCAAATTGCAAGGTGGAGGCGGAAGGGTCGTGTTGGACGCGCAAGCAAGCATGTTTTCCAACACAAAACAGCAGGGCAGAAGAGCAGGCCTTCACACCCACCGTCGTGGTCCTGGCAGTCAAATTTGACCTTGGCGCCCTTGGGGCAGCTCTTCTCGCACGCGCGGCGCCTGCCTGCGCACCACTCGCTCTCGCGCCCCTGAGCGAGGGCCGCAGAAAAAAGCATGAAGCCCAGCAGCAGGGCCGGGGTGAGGGCACGTGCAGCGGAGCCCTTCATTCTGCAGGGGGCAAGATGGGCGGTGAGAGTGGGGCGGGTGGAGCGGCTGCGGCGGAGCGGCTGCGGCGGAGCGGCAGGCCATTTCGCGAGCGCGGAAGCCTCGGCCCCGCTTCCGCTTGACCCTGCACGGCTGTTGGGGGCCTGTGAGGCAGCAGGCAAGTCGGGCGGCGCACCTGAAGCAGTCGGGGAGTCCCAGAGTGTTCAAAAGGCGCGGTTGAGTGGCCCAGGAGGTGCAGGGAATGTGAACGTAATCGCTGGGGAGGGCTTTGGGGTAACAGCCTAGGCCTGGGTGCTTTCGCGCATGTGCATTCATGAAGGTGTGGAAGGCGCGTTAGCACGCGCCGCACGAAGCCAAAACGATCCTCTGTGAAAGCAGTTCACTTGCTCAGGGGCCGGCAGGGAGCCAGGCGCTCTCCAGAGGAACCTCCCGCCCGCCCGCCAGCGGTGAGTGTCCTGTGCGCACCCCCTCGCTGCCTGCCTTCTTTTGGCACATCTCCTGAAATGTCAGCAGCGCACAGGCCAACAGCAGGGTGGTGTAAGGCTGCAGGCACGCCAAGCACTGCCAGTCGCTCCACGTTTGGTACCGACGCCAAGCACTGCCGACCGCTTCACTTTTGGCACCGCTGGACCGCCCAAGCTGGAACGCTGCAGAGCGATGATGAAGAGCTGCAATTCCCATGCAGGCAGCAGCTAGCAGGAGCTGGCAGGAGCTGGCAGCTGCCCATGCACCCCTTCCCGAGAGGGAGGGCATTGCCATGGCTGGCAGGGGCTGGCAGCAAGGCCTGCCACACCAGGCGTTGACAGGCTTTGGCATTCGCCTAGTGCTGACCTATGCCACGGTGCTTTCACTACGATGGCAGCTGGACCCCGAGTGCCCCTTCCCAGCTAGCACTGCTGAGTCCATGCCGTCCGCACCCCGGCCGCGGGGCATGGCATTGGCGGTGAGCAAGCAGACAGGAGGGGCAGGGCAACGCCGTCGTGTCACTGCCTGGGCGACTGCTCCCGCGCACACATGCTCCAAAGAAGTCACATAACGTTGCCTGTGGTGTAAGTTACACACGGTGTTCCTCCTACATGCTGAACATGCTGGGCACGTGGCAGCACCGTCACATTGCCAGGCACCGCCACCCAGCACCTCGCATGCAGCAGGGTGTGCTGTCATGCAGCAGGCGGTGGCACGACTGTGATTGGCAGCGCCCACGTCAGCTGCTCCACCTGCCCCTGCAGCGGGGCCCATTCCGCCGCCGCCGCGCCGCCGCCGCCGCCAGCACCCACCACAGCCGGCGGCGGCATGCTGGCTGTGAACTGGAAGCGCAGCAGCCAGCGCAGCTGCAGCAGCGGCGTGTGGAAGCTGGCGGCTGCGTCGGGCGGCACGGTGAACATGAAGTGGGTGCAGGCCGTGTCCGCGGTGACTTCCAAATGCTCGTCGTACACGCGGCGGATGGCTCCGGAGCCGCCGCCCTGCACAGGCCGCCGCCACGACGGCTCCACAGTTTCCTCCGTCTCAAGCAGGATGAGCACCTGCGGTTTTAAAGGGTGTCATCAGTCATTTTTATAGCGCCGCAGCAACACAAAAGTGTGCCGCAGATGGGTCATCCCAGCGTGCGTCAACAGTAGTGGGAGAGTTGTAAAGTAGTGGGGAAAAGCGGGCCCCAGAAACAGGTTCTGCCAGCCTGCATTCGAACGGAACACTCGGGGGAGTGATGCAGGGTGTGGAGGAGTGCGAGGGATGGCGTGTGATGGGATTGTGGCCTGCAGCAAGATGAGCGCCTTCCAGGAAGGAAGAGGGGTAAACGGTTGAGGTTAAGGGAGGCTGAGAGACGGGAGGCTGCACTATCAACCTCCTCCGCCTCCAGAAGGATGAGCACCTGCAGAGAGGCACGGGTTGAGAGGGTGGGAAATGTAAGGCTGAGAGGCTGAAACAGAGAGAAAAAAGAAGTAACGAGGCAGGGTGAGGGTGAGGGGGAGGGAGAGGGGGAGGCAGAGGCGCTATTTACGTCACGATTCGTCCTCACTCCTGAACATCAGCACCTGAAATGGGGGTGGGAGGTGAGGAAGGATGTGCAAGGGCGAGGTGAGCGGGCAAGGTGGACGCTGCTGCCATCTGACAGTGCACTGGGGCAGCTTGCACCCAGGCCTCTGTGCACTTCACGCCTCCCTTGCTGCCACATGCCCCCAACCCACCCACACCAGCCTCACCTGCATGCACCGCGGGGCAGGCACTGTGTGGCCGCTGCTGCTGCCTCCCTCCGCTGCTGCTGCTGCTGCTGCTGCTGCCGCTGGCGCCAGGGTGTGCTGGGAGAAGTCGAGCGTTCCTGCCAGCGTGGCCCCGGGCTGCAGCCTGCCCTCTAGCGGCGGGTGCAGGCTGACTCGCACCAGCGGCTGGTCCCCTATTCTGCAGGCAGG
>JTEE01000026.1:764341-780721 GCA_002896455.3 Chlorella sp. ArM0029B | reverse complement strand
GCCGCGCCCGCTGCCGCTGCGCGGCAGATGGCCGGGGCTCTGCGGCCGCCCGGGGTTGGCGGGCGGCTGGGAGGCAAGCTTGATGATGTGTGCCACTGCATCATTGACCGCCGTCCCTGGCCCAATCTCCCAGCACTTTATGGGCACATCTTCTGACTGAAGAGGAGGGGCTAGGAGCGAGTTGTCTGACGCGGCGCCCGGCTTGGTGGCTGCAGCGGCTGTTGGTGCGCCGCCGGACATGAGCAGCGAAGACGTCCGCTCCAGTGTCGTGCCCTCCAGCTGCTGCTGCTGCTTGGCAGGCCAGATGTGGAGCGGCACGCGGCTGGACACGCTGCCGCCTGCTGCGGGCACAGCTGCCGCTGCCCCATCGCCGGAACTGCCTGCTGGCGCTGCCCGGTATTTCACCAATGCTTGCACGTAGTACACGTAGCGCACTGCAGTACCCCGGAAGGTGGGTGGCAGCCAGCTGGGCAGCACAAACCTGCACGGAGGAGGGGCGACAGGAGCCACAGCATGGTGGGGCAAAGGCAGGAGGGCAACAGACTGGCTGGGGCCTGCCACGGAGGCTGGGCCTGCATTTGCGCATACGCCAGCAGTGTTAAGCATGCCGCGGTATGCAGCAGCAGCAGCACGGTTTGCAAGCAGCCTTCAGGCAAAGGCCAGGGCTCAACTGTGGGCCCTGCCTGTCTTGCACAGCACACATGATGATCCCCCAATCTAGCTGTTTCTCCCCACTGGCGCTTCAACCGCACCTGACGACAAAGCGTCGCAGGCTGAGGTCGCTGAATGTGCCCTGCGTGGCAGCCTGCAGCCGCGTCTGCACCACATAGCGTTGCACCTGCAGGCAGCGGCCGACAAATGGGGAGCCGCAGGGGTGCGCTGTCAGCCGGTTCGCATTGCCAGACATGCTTCATCTATCCGTAAAGCACCCACACAGCACCAGCGTCTCCATCCCATGGTGTACGTCAACTGGCACACTCCCTGCATTCCGGCAGCAGCCTCCCCAGGTGGGCGGAACAGGCGGCGCAGCAGCCTCCCCAGCACGTGCCTTGCGCTTGTCAGCGTTGATGGGCGTCGTGTTGCGGCGGTATGTCGGCAGCACCCACGATGTGTCCACCCGCTCAATCCCCGTGAACTCGATCTCAACCTCCTGCAACAGCACATGACGGTGGCTATGAGCGCCAGAAAGGCGCGGGACAGGGGGAGACGAGCCAGCCAGCCAGCAGGCTGTCCGCCCGCCGTGCTTGCCGCCGGTCACACACGCCGTCCCATCGGTAGAAAGCTGCTTGTCGACGCTGCCTTCTTGCCCTGCCAGTTGTGGCTCTCGCAGCCACCCCTCACCTGCAGCTCCGCTGCCTCGGGCAGCGAGCACGACACCTGCAGCAGCGCGGTGACGGTGTCGCCGGGACTGGCGGCGACCGCCGCCAGCGTCAGGTGGCAAGCCACCAGGTTAGCCGCGGCGCCATCGCTGTCGCCCTGCGCCATGGCGCGGGGCTGCCGCGCCTAGCTAGGGCTCGGGAGGCTCAAGGGGCTGTTGCTGGTGATCGAGGTGATGTCAGGGGCTTCGGTGCACGTCTGGGCAGGTGGGTCAAGAGCGCACGGACTGTAGTCGCCGCAAGGCGCCACAACCTGTCCGACACAAAGTACCGAGCTGCTGCGGCCCTGCTGGGCTTGGGAATGAAATCTGAGCAGCATTGCCGGCTTGCTGCATTGCCGGCTGTGCTTTCTGAGACAATGTTGGTCTTCATTTGACAGTAGGGCGGCGGGGACCGGTGGGGCGACACACCAAACCAAAATGGCCCTGCGAGACCTTGAGCAGGCGCTCCAGTGTAGCCTCTGGTAAGTGCCGAACTCACCGGCACAGCTGGATCGCCTCGCCAGGCCACCCGGCCTGCCCGGCTGCCAGGGCTGCAGGCGTCCCCGCCGCCACTGCTTGGCGGCAGCTGCTGCTGCCACCGCTCCTCACCTGCCCCCCTCGGTGCTTGGCCTCCCCTGCAGTCGCGAGATCTTTGACAAACCTCACAGCTTTGGCAGCTGCGGGCACACCTTTTGCTAGTGAGTGAACCCGCGCAGTGAACCCGTGCGCCCGCGACGTGGGTGCTACCTGTCGCCGGCTGCCGCCATCTGCCTTTGCACTGCCACCGCCCTTGCACCGCCGCGCCTCGCTCCAGACATTTCCCACCACCCGCACGCTGCTATGCTCGTACCTTCTGCCCGCAGTGACTGCGTGATTGACACGCTGGAGGGCCCCGGCATCATCAAGAGCGAGTGCCCGGAGTGCCACAAACCGGGGTGGAAGAAAGACCTGTGCTTCAACCACACCCTGGCCAACACTGTGGAGCATGTGAATGGGCTGCAGGAAGCGCTGCGGCACGGAGGCAAGGTGGATGAGGCGGCAGTAGCAAGGCTGATGGTGGGGCTTCAACGTGGTGGGCAGGCCGGCGCAGCCGCTGGCGCTGCGGCCGCAGCCGTAGCAGGGCCAGCGCCGGGCGCCGGGCAGCCGCCCAGGCAGCAGGGTGCTGCCGCCCAGGGCGTGGCGGCAGCACTCAAGGCAGGGCATGGCGGCGGCGCCAGGCCTGCTGCTGCTGCGGCCGCTGCTGCTCCTGCTGCTGCTGCTGCCACTGCACGCAAGCCCTCAGGCAGGAGGCGCGGCAGCAAGCCGCGGCGCGGCCGGTCTGTACCGCAAGACGAGCAAGATGCGGTGGCGCAAGAGCAGGCGCAGGCGGCACAGAAGGCAGCACAGCAGGAGGCGCAGCAGCAGCAGCAGCAGCAGCAGGCACAGCCGGCAGCAGCAGCAGCAGCGGCAGCAGCCCCCGGCAGTGGGGAGCAGAAGGCAGCGGCGGCGCAGCAGCAGCAGCAGCAGCAGGGAGCAGGTTGTGCACGGAAGCCGGCAGAGCAGCAGGGTGCAGCACCCATTACGCCAGAAATTGAGGAGTACGACTCAGAATGGGAGGCACGGGTGGGTGCTGACTCGGCTGGTCTGATGCTTCCTGCTTTTCTGCACATGCGGCTGCTGCTGCTGCTGCTGCTGCACGCAATTTGCAGCTGCCATGCCGCCACCTTGGGCACCCATTCCATTGCTGGCAATCTTGCCACCCGAGTACGATTCAGAATGGGAGGCACAGGTGGGTGCATACACATCTGGTCTGATGCTTGCCTGACCTGTTCCCTACCTAAACTGCCCCCCCGTCCTGCAGATGATGGCCATGTCGCCACCCGGCCCTGAAGCCATCCCAGAGCTCGAGTACGAGATAGCACTGCTGCGCAAGGTGCTGCTCCTGTGCGACACAATGCCATGCCTGGGCGGCAAGGGCGGCGGGGGGAAGGCTGGCGAAGGGAAGGATGCGGGGCCGGCAGCGGGGCAGCAGGGGGCGCAGCAGCCGGCAGAGCAGGGGCCGTCGGGGGCAGCAGAAGCAGGCAAGCACACACTGCCGTCTGCAGAGCAGGAGACGGCGGCAGCAACGGTTGCTGGCAAGCACGCACTGCAGCTTGTGGAGCAAGGCGCGGCCGCCGCAGCAGCTGCTAGTTGGCAGGCTCAGCGGCCTGCTGAGCTGCCACAGCAGCAGGCACAGCAGGACCGCAAGCGCCAGGTGGCAGCAGTGCAGGTGCGGCAGCAGCTGGCAGACGGCATGGGCAAGGAGGAAGAGGAGGAGGAGGAGGAAGAGGAGAGCCCCCGAATTTCAGGTGGGCAAGCACCGGGTGCTGTGCTGGGCGGGAGAAAGTGGGGCTACATAAGCGGCGAGGATGCCATGCTGATGTCTTGCCCTGAACCACACCACCCACGTGGCAGCTTGCAGGGCGGACTGCAAGCCTGGATCTGTCCGAATTGTGCTGTTCACATTGCTTGCCATTCCTAGCAAGTGCCATAAACCTGCCCTGCTCTGCCCTACGCTGCAGGCCGCAAGCGGCGCAAGGGCATGTCTGGCCGGGGCAGCCGGCTGCTGAGTCGACGACCAGGGGGACCCTCCACCAGCGCTGCAGGCACATCTTCTTTCAGCCACCCACTGTCACGGCCGCAGCAGCTGCATGAGCCTGCAGCAATGCAGGGTGCACGCACTTTGACCGCTGCCTTAGCTCCGGCAGTTGTGGGCTGCAACAGCGGCAGCGATAGCGGGGACTGGAGGCAGCAGTCGGTGCGTGGCGTGGCTGGCAGCGTGGCTAGCAGGGCCAAGCAGCAGCCGCAGCAGCAGCAGCAGCAGCAGGCAGCTCGCAACTTGAAGGAGCAGCGGCAGCACCGCCTGGCCAGGGATTTTGAAAAAGCCGAGGCATCATTTTTGCCACCGCCGCCCCAGCAGCAGCAGCAGCAGTCGGCGCTGCCGCAGCAGCAGCAGCAGTCAGCGCTGCCGCCGCAGCAACAGCAGTCGGAGCAGCAGCGGCAGCAGCAGCCAAAGCTTCCGCCAGATGCTCCAGCCGGGCAGCAGCTGGCACAGCCGCCTGCAGCGCAGCCTGAGCAGACGGCAGCACCGCCTGCAGCGCAGCCTGAAAAGCAGGCAGCAGCGCCGCCTGCAGCGCAGACTGAGAATCAGCCGGCAGCACCGCATGCAGTACAGACTGAGCAGCAGATGGCAGCACCGCCTGCAGTGCAGACTGAGAAGCAGGCAGCAGCTCTGCCCACTGGGCGGCCTGCGAAGCAAGGGGGAGCACAGCGCGCAGGGCATGCTGGGAAGCAGCCTGCAGCGCAGCCCGCAGTGCGGAAGAAGGTGCAGCTGAGCAACGCTGTGGAGGTGCTTTGGGAGGTGCCGGGCAGCACACGGCTGGAGCCGTACTCAGGCAGAGTGGTTGCCATCCGAAAGGTCAGAGCTGCCGCACCCTTGCCTGGCTTGCTTGGCTGCTTTGCTTGTTTCTGCCAGCTGGCGGTGGAAGCCGAGGACCTCAGCTTCTGTGGTTCGCTGTGCACGCTTCACACGCCGCTTGCTAGAGGGCTGCCTCTGTGGCCCCTGCTCAATCCACTGCTGCTTCTCGTGCTTTCCAAACTCCTGTCTGATAGGTGAAGGGCCGCCGGGAGCACCAGATTCATTACTTGGACGGGGATGAGGACTGGCACAATTTGGGCCAGGAGCAGTGGCGGCCGCTGTCAGAGGCCGAGTTTGAGGCGGCGCAGCAGCAGCACACGCAGCACAGCAGGGACAGCGGCGGCTCGCAGCGCAGCCGTGGCATGGCCAGTCAGGGGGCCATGGCAGGAGCAGCAGCAGAAACATCGGCAGCAGAAGCAGCAGCAACAGTAGCAGAAACAGCAGCAGCAGCAGCAGAAACAGCAGCAGAAACAACAGCAGCAGCAGCAGAAACAGCAGCAGCAGCAGCAAGCCCGGATGAGGCCGCTGCGGCACCGGCCTCAGGAAGCGACAAGGATGCAGGAGAGGAGGAGCAAGCGGTGGCAGCAGCACCGGCTCCCGCACCACAGAAGGCGGCAGCGCCAGCTATTGCACAGAAGCCGACAGCCCAAGCAGCTGCAGCAGGGAAGCCGGCAGCACCTGACCCATACCTCTTCCACTCGAACACTGAGATGGTGCCAGATGCAGCGGCCCAAGCCCTGCTCCAGGCCCACCCCCCAGGGCAGCGGCAGCAGGTGCAGCCACAGATGCTGCCGCCGCCGGCGCGTCGGCCAAAAGCTCCGCCTCCAAAGTTCAATCAGCAGACCGGCCAGCAGCGCCAGCATCAGCCGGCACGACCGCCACAGCAGCAGCAGCAGCAGCAGCATGTGCGACCCCAGCAGCAAGGTCAGCGGCAGGAGCCGGCGTGGCTATCCGCAAGGCCTGCAGCCAGCGGTGGGGCAGCACAGCAGCCTGCATCCAGCGGCGGGGCGGCACGACAGCCTGCATCCAGCGGCAAGGGCGCACGTCAGCAGTCTGACACTGCCTTGGGGGCAAGTGGAAGCGCCCAGCAGCTGTTTAGCAGGAAGCGCAAGGTGTTAGATGATGGGGGCAGCGGCAGCGGCCAGGCGCCAGCACAGCACAGCCATGGCAGGCAGGCTGTGCGGCAGGCAGCAGCCGGCAGCAGCAGGCAGGCTGCGTGGCAGGCAGCAGCAGGCAGCAGCAGGAAGGCTGTGCAGCAGGCAGAGGCTGAGACAGAGGAGGTGTCAGCGGCTGCTGCCGTGGTGCCCTCCACCCAGGATGCTGCGGGTGCGCTGTGTGAGCTGCTGCATGCCCAGCCAGCAGCCGGCGCGCGCAGCACGGTCACAAAGCCGGCACCGCTGGCGCTGCACCCCACCAGCAGGCACAATGCAGCGGCAAGAGCAGCACCGGCAGCAGCACCGGTTGCGGCACCGGCAGCGCCCCCGGCGTTTGTGGCGGCCAGCCAGCTGTTTGACGTGTTTGATGGGCTGCCGCCTGTGGAGGGGGCACATGCACGTCCGGAGCTGCAAGATCCCGGCATGTTCTCTCACAGCAGCGAGGATCTGGGCTCGCCAGCGGCAGCAGCGGCAGGAGGTGGAGAGCGGCGCGACACGAGGGACGGGCGCAGGAGCGGAGGTGCGGGCGGCGGCAGCTGGGAGGATGATTCGCAGCAGCTGCAGCTGCCAGACCTCTTCAAAGGGGCTACCCCAAGCCAGCTGCCAACCTGTGTGCCCGACAGCAGCGGCGAGGGGGATGAGGATTGGATGGACAGCAGGGCACCAGCAGCAGCAGCAGGGCGCCGGTTCCCTGGCAGCGTCACCGCTGCCCCGCCCCATCCCCGGGTCGTTATCGCCAAGAAAACGGGGGAGCTGCAGCAAAAGGCCCTGCAGCTTCAGGAGCTGGTGCCGGGGCTTGTCATTGAGGAGCATGTCTCAGAGTGAGTGAATGGCTGCTGTCCTGCGTTGCTCTGCGCCCCCCTGTGCTGCGCTGTAGATCTGCGCCGTAGCTCTGCGGCCTCCTGTGCTGCACCGCCCCACCTTCTTTCCCCCACAGGTCAATCCTTGCTCCTGCCCCCCACTGCTGGCCTCCACATGTCGGCACTGCTGCCTGCTCATTTTCTGCTTGCCCTTGTTGGCTGCCCGGCTGAGGAAGAGAAGCACTACACTTGCTCACAAGTTTTTGCCCGCCAAACTGTGTTGCCTGCCGGAACAGCACGCACGTGCTGGTGCTGGCAACAAACTTGCCGCTGCATCACAGTGGGCACCCCTCTCAACACACTACACTCGCACCCCGCGTGTGTCGCCAACCATTGCGTGCAGGCACACCACGCATGTGCTCTTGCTGGTGAACGACCGCAACTGTGTTGAGCGGCGAACGTGAGTGGGCAGGCATGTAGGGTCCTTGTGTGCGCAGGGATGAGCTGGCAGGGTCAGGCGCCTGCACTGCCTTGCCGGCACATAGTCAAGCCTTCGAACAACTATCCCTGCTCCGGAATGCCTTCAAATTCAGTCCTTTCTAGCTGTGGCACGCCCATCCTTCCGTACCGCCCTCCCGGTCTGCAGCATGCGGCACTTTCTGGCGGGGCTGCTGCCTTGTGGTGCATGCCTCGTCAACCTCTCAGGTCTTGGTTCGTCCTGAAGTTGAATCCCCTTTCAGGGGATGTGAAAAACTGTAAGGCTTTGACTGGAGTGCCTGCTGAACTTCCAGTGTGTTGTGCACCCTTCCCTCCCGCCCTGCAGCACGACATACCTGTCTGCGCTGGCGCACGGCTGCCGCGTGCTCAACTTGCAGTGGATGGATGCCTGCCTGGCAAGCGGGGGCTGGGTGGATGAGCGCCCACACCTGGCAGGGGTGAGCTTGAGCTTGCACCTGAGGAGCACCAGTTATTGTATCAATCATCACTTTACAGCGCTGCAGCAACGATTGCAGCGATGCACGAGTTATGAGGGTGGGCAGTCACGTGTCTTTAAAATGGAAGGATCAGGGGGTGCACCACGCAGCGTAGGCGGGTCATGTGATTGAATCACGCGGGAGTGTGGGCTGGGTGGATGAGCGCCCGTACCTGCGGCACTTGGTGGCATGTGCTTGCACTTTTCCTGGGGAGAAGTCCCGTATGTAGGCAGGTGCAGGTGCAGCGCTGGTGCCCTCCCTTCCTGCCCCCGCCACTGCACACTGCCCGTCCGCTGCCCCGCCCACTGTCTCCAAGCGTGCGCCGCCTGTCTTGCTCCCTTTTGCCTCGTCTGGTGCAGGGCAGTGAGGAGGGTTTGCAGGGCCCCAGGCTCTCATGGCAGCGCCACCACGGTGCCGCCCCCAGTGCCGGCCTCTTTGCTGGCCGACGACTGCACGTTGTGGGTGTCGAGCAGAGGGTCCCTGCTGGCCCCAGCGTGGTGCGCACCGTGCAGGCGATGATCTCTGCAGAGGGCGGCACGGTGGCAAGCCGTGCGGGGCAGGGGGGTGCCCACTCCTCTCCCTCCCCAGTAGGAAGCACCGTGGTGGTGATTGTTGTGCAGCCCGACAAGTTGCACCTGGCGGCCAAGCTTGTGCAGGCAAGTGGGGTGGGGGTGCGTCGTGGCATGGGAGTGCGGGCATGCGGGGAACGCGGGGAATGTGTGCGTGTGGGCGTGCAGTTCGTGTGCGCCCCGTTCCAGCCAGCTGGCATGCACGCCAAAAGCACCCAGAAGCCTGAGTTACTCTGGTTCAACTCCCACCTGATCCCGCCGGCCCCCCCTCCCGCCCCGCCTGCCTTGCCGCCATGCAGGCCCGCTTTCGTGGGCGCACCGTGGTGCACTGCCACTGGGTGTACGACAGCCTGTGCCAGGGGAGCATCCAAGAGTTGGGGCCCTATGCCTTCACGCCTGAGCAGACGCTGCCGCCTGGGGTGCGACTCACGCAGGGGAGCGCAGACCCGGGCGCCAGCCAGTACGGTGGCTGACCAGCTCACGGCGCTTGGCATGCAAGCGGGGTCTCTGGGGGAGCAGGGAGGGGCTCGAGCTTGCATGCCTCGTGACTGTTACCCCGTGCTCTTGTGGCTGTACCCCATGCTCTTGTGGATATTACCCGGTGCTCTTATGACTGCTCCCCCATCTCTTATGGCTGTTACCCGGTGCTCTTGTGGCTGTCGCACTCTGCTGCAACGGCGCCCAGCGAGAGCCGAGAACCCGAGGAAAGAGGTTGTTTGAACGCAGGCTGGCAAGCCAGCTGCTGGGGAGCGTGCCACTTGCAGCCTGCCGCATCCCATGTGTGCTGTGCTGTGATGTGCTGTGCCGTGGCGTTGCGGGCCCCGGTAGTTACATGCATCCATCAACAGCAGTGCACCCTCAGGTGAGTTTACGTTAACATGAGACTGAGCGGTTGCAACCACAACTAGCACAACATAGTGTGCTGACTGAACAAGTCCACTTGCACTTGCAACAAGTGTGCTGACTGAACAAGGTTGATCATGAACACATGGCCAAGGCAGTGGCAAGGGGGGAGGTGCTGGTCAACAATTCAGGTGTAAGGAGGGAGGCCAAGGGTGGGTGGCAAAACGGGGCAGGCGCTCCGCCCCGCTGCAAACGGGCAGCAATGGCGCTGCGTGTTGGACAGCATGCAGGACCAGGCAGAACGAAGTTGGCTAGCGTAACAGAATGCACGTAACAGAATGCACGTAACACAATACAACGCTTAAGCACACGTGCACGGCATAAGGGCACGGGCGAACCGTTCAGTGCTCGCCGGGTGCGGGCGCCGGCTGTGCAGCCGGCCGCTGCGGGCGCATGCGCACGGGATGGTGCAGGCAGCGGCGGCCGCTGCCATCATCCACCAAGGCGCAGCACACGTCCAGCAGGGGCTGTTCCACCACTGCCAGACCAGGGCAGGCACAGCGCAGGGCTGCCAGCTCAGCTTCCAGCTCAGCTGGCTGCATGCGCTGCGCCCCCTCCGGAGAAGCTATCCCGCGGGTGGGCCCCCTGCCGCTGTTGCGTCCCCACGGATGGTAAGACAGCGTCTCCAGGTGCGGCAGGGAGGCTGCCCAGGGCCGGAACCAGGCCCAGGCAGAAGGCTGCGGTGCCGGGCCCAGCGCGCGGCTGATGTGCAGGCTGCGCAGCTGCGTGGCAGCTGCCAGGAAGTAACGGCTGGCCGCCAGCACAGACCAGTCGGCGGCCAGGCATGTGAGCGTGCGGGGGAGCGGGCCGTCGGGCAGCAACCCTGCGGGCAGCGTGCCCAGCATGGATTGCCACCACAGGTACCGCTCCCGTGCTCCCGCCTCCATTGCTGGCGGCCCAAAGTGCTGCACGGGCTGCGGAGCTTGCGGGATGCCAGGAGGCACGGGGTGCTGCGGCACCAGCAGCAGCGGGGGCGGCTGCGCCGCCAGCAGCTCGCCAGCTGGCAGGCCCCCCAGCAGGGCGACGATGGCAGCTTCCAGCTGTGGGGGACCTGGCCGCCACGTCAGCTCCTCCTCCCCTATCTCTGCCAAGGCCAGCCGCTGAAGAAGCGGCAACGCTGCCAGCTCAGCGCCAGGCGGGCGGCCCCCCAGAGCAGGCACCCCCACCAGGCACAGCGAGGTGAGGCCTGTGAGGGCTTGCAAGGCAGCGCTGAGCGCTGAGCGTGCTGCGGGGAGCGCCGTGCCGCCACCGTCGGATCGCCGTGTCGCTTCCGACCACACGCCCAGCGTGTGCAGTCCGGTGAGGGATGATAGGCTGGCTGGGAGCTCGCCGCTGCTCAAGCACAGGCGCTTGAGCTGGGTGAGGCAGGAGAGGCACGCGTGGTAGGCTGCAGCGTCCACATACGCAGAGGGCCGCATCTCTTGAAGCTCCAGGGTTGTGAGGCAGGAGAGGGAGGAGAGCTGCGGCAGCAGGGTGGGGTGGGGTGGGGCTTTAGGGTTTAGGGTTTAGGGTCCCCTAAACCCTAGACAAACCCTATTGGGAGTGGGGCTATGCACAGCGGTTGAGAGGTACACGAGAGGCGGGGAATAACGGTGGGCAGGGCAGAGGGCCAGACGTGGGCAGGCTGGGCAACTAGGGCTGGGCAACTGTGGGGGCGGGGCAGCGCTGCGTGCCGAACAAGGCAACTGGGCAGGATGCCTGCCGTGCGACCAGCACAAGCACCAGCGACAGCACAAGCGCCAGCTGTCATGCGAGCACCACCAGCACAGCCCTGCCAGAGACAGAGGGAGCGAGCAGATCGAGGGGAGAGACATGGATACAAGCAGGCTCACCGCAGCAAGCGCTGGTGCCTCGGGACGTTGCAGGCTGAGGGAGCAGAGGTGCGGGGCCGTGGCTGCCCAGCGCATGTCCCCTCCAGACAAGGCAGCCAGCTCCATGCAGCGCAGGCCCTGGGGCAGCTGCAGCCAGCCTGTGAGCACAGGGATGCCAGGAGGCACGGGGCTCCACGCCACCGGCGCGCGAGGCAGCGCATCGCAGATGAGCCGGTCGCTGATCGCCAGCGACAGGTGGGTGATGGGTGCATTGTGGCAGGCAGCCAGGCAGGCGCCCAGCCCCTCGCGGGCCGCCTCTAACCCCTCCTGCTGCCGTGCCGCCTCTGCCGCAGCTGCAGCCGCGGCTTCTGCCTCTGGATCGGGAAGCAGCTGCTCCCCCGCCTCTGCCGCAGCTGCGGCCAGCGCGGCTGCCACCGCCGCAGCCGCCACCGCCTGCGCCACAAGCTCGTGCTCTGGAACCAAGCTGTAGACCAGAGGCGGGCTCCTGACAGACTGACCGGCCGCAGGGCCTCGCAGCGTCAGGTTTTGCACGTCGGTGCCGTGCCGGCGCAGCCAGATAGCCAGAGAAGCGGCGCGCCCCGCCGCCTCGAGCCGCGCCGCAGACACAGAGTGCACGAGCGGCGCGGAGGTGCAGAGGCGCAGCCAGTGCTGGCACACTAGGCCGGCAGCCAGCCTGCGGTCGGGGGGCGGGGAATGGGGGGAGCAACGGGTGGGCGAGCTGCCCAGGAGAGAGTCAATTCAAGACTACAGCAGGAGAGAGCTAATTCAAGACTAGAGCAGGCCACAGGGGCAGGCCACAGGTGCAACAGGCCACAGGGCGGCCACAGGCCAGAGGAGCAGGCCACAATTGGTGCCGGCCAGCCAGCCCCGGCCAGCCTTCCCTCCCTTGGACGACTCCCCCGCCCCTGGGCGCCCTTTCCAGGGGTCTTTGTCGCACTTTGTGTTGCGGAAACAAGACTGTAACTCTCCAAAAGCAAGCAAAAAGCAAGCGCCGCACCTCTCAGCTTGGCTCAGCTGCCCCAGCACCAGAGTCAGCTCGAAATCTGGCAGCTCCTCCTCGGCTTCTTCTGCATCCACCACAGCTTCCGGTAGCGCAGGCGAGGCGGCGCCCTCCTCTTGGGGCTTGCCCGGTTGTGTGGGCATGGCTGGGATAGGTGGGCCAGGGGCCGGCTCCATCACAAGCCGGCTCAAGAAACACCTGCCGCCCAGGGACTTCTCCTCTTGTTGTTGTTCTTCTTCTTATTCTTCTTCTTCTTCTTCTTCTTCTTCTTCACCGCCACCCGGCGTCCCAACGGGGCCAGAGTCCCGGTTTCGCCTTCTTCTTCTTCTCCTTCTTTGCGCCAGGCCTTGATTCCCTTGCTTCTTCTTCTTCTTCTTCCAACCCGTCCTTTATGGGATGCGGGTCTAGCGCACGCCTGGACGAAACAGTTCGAATGAGGGCCAAGCGGTAGTGAACGGTGAGCAGGCACAGTGAGCGGGCGGCGGGACTGCAGGCGGCGGAAGGGAAGCCAGTCGGATCTGTGAGAGGGAGCCCAGAGGGGTTGAAACGGTCCCTCTTGGGTATATTTCCCCCTCCCACTCACTCTTTATGAGCACGGACAGAAAGGTCAGCACGCACCCATGCGGCGCGGTGCTGAGCGGTAGGGGTGGCACGGCACAACAGGGCGGGGCACCGAGAGGAAGGGCGAAGGGCCAACAGGGTGCTGGCGGGTGGTGCTAGCAAGCAGGCTGTTTAGATCAGGGTGCTGCTCTGCTGTGAGTCACCTGAACAGGGCACCGAGCTTGGCCTGAGAGCGCTCGCTCGGTGAGAGGGGCGCTGGGTGTTTAGGGTTGTTGACAGCACACTGCACGGTCGCGGCGGGCGCCTTGGAGCGCAAAATAAAGGTTTCTGGTGAAGTTTCGGGGTGCCGAAAAAATTAAAGCCCGCGCCTGCTGACGTGCACTACACAGCACTCCCAGCAGCTGCATATCTGGGGCAATGTCAATTCCTTATTCTCCCTTCCAATGGCTGGGAGTTGAGACTGGCCCCGACCGAGCGACGATCAGTAAGCTTCCAGTAAATGGGGAGCAGGCGGCGGGGAGCGGCGGCAGCGGCAGCGGAAAGGGAGCTGAGAGCTGGGAGGGGGATCCACGTTATCAGACGTGGGTCAGAAGGCTGTGTAGTGTGCAAGCCGCTTCTGTTTTAAGTCCAGCCTACGTCACATCGATATGTGGCACAAAATGATACATCTGTGGGTACAAACTTGCTTCCATGGCAGCTTGAAGTGTACAGGCCATTCAAGAACTTCAAAGGATGAGGGTGCCAGAGGCAGGGTGTCGCGGCTGGGTAAAGAGGGGTAGCGCTGTCACGCTATTAGTGTGGACTTGATGTGCAGAACCTGGCCCGTTCACCACGCCCGAGATGCCTGTGCCAGCACCGTGCTGGATGTCCCGTGCACCCTGCGGGAGCCTCCCGCGCGCGCAGCCCTGAGGGCCCTGAGGGCTACAGGAGCCAACCAGTTACAGTGTGGCGTGGCGCGTAGCAGAGCAGGCGGGGGAACCGTGAAGCCTGCTCTTGCATGCTTCGTGTGCTGCCGCCTTCCTAGCAAACGTGGAGATGGGGGAAGAGTAATCGGCAGCTTGAACCAGCCGCCCCTGGGGCGCCCGTGCACTCATCCCAGCCGCCCTCCCGGGCGCAGCTGCCGCCTGCCCAGCGGGGCGCGCTGCTGTCCCGCCTAGCAGGGCTGCAGCAGCAGTGCTCCGAGCAGCAGCGGTGGTGTACTAGCGCGCAGGCGCTGATCTGCAAGACGTCGGCGACGGAAAGCGACGCAGCGGCGATGGGCGGTTGGGGCGGGACACCGACCACAGCCAGCCGCCGAGCTGACGCAGGTGCATGAGCATGCGCAGAGGCAGTTGCAGGGGCAACGGCAGCAGTGCATCACTCCCACACTTTGGCGGTTGCTCCTCCCCCCCCCTTTGGCGCCAGCCTGCCGCTACCGCAGGCGGTGTATTTGATAGTACCACTGAACACTTGCCACTGAACACTTGCCGCATGCCGCGTCCCCCGATCGCCAAGCGGGTCTTGGATTCCTGCAAGCAGTTGAGCAAGCGCGGGAACACGTAGGAACACATAGGAACACGGGGCGACCAGCTTCCCGGCACGTTCTGGCCGCGCCTAACGCGGGACCGCTTGGCACCTGCATAAAAGCTTGCATTCGGCGCCACGATAGACATTCCCAGCCCCTTCCTCTTTCAGGCATTCACTAACTAAGCGCCTTCAGTCCCCTCTGCCCACCAAACAATGGCCCGCTTCTCTCTGCTCCTCTGCCTGGCCTTGGTGGCGGCCTCCGGTGCCCACGCTGCGCGATCGCTGCGCCAGACATCGCCGGTGAGCACGCTGCGTTGCTGCCGTTGCCATGATAGACTGCACTGCCTGCCGCCGCCCTGCCGCCGCCGCTGCCAACCGCCTGCTGCCAGCAACGCCCGTACTCAGCATGCCTGCCTTCCCTCCCCCTGGTCTGCAGCCGCCCTACACCCCCATGTGGGACGAGTTCATGTGTCCCGCGGAGCTGCCAGAGGCACAGCGGGCATGCGGCGCCATGGTGAGCGGCACCCCCTGCTCCCCCTGTCGTTGCCTGCTGCCGCCTGGCCACTGCCTGCCTGCAAGCGACTGTGCTCGTCTGTGCTGCCCGTCCTGCACCCGTGCCACTGCTGCTCAATTGTGCAGCCATCCACCCTCTGCCTGCTCTACTCAAACACCCACCCCGTCCACCCCACCCACCCGCCCACTGTGCAGGCTTTCTCATCCTACGCCACCGCTGCCCCCGCCGACGAGTGGCTGGCGGCGTACAAGCAGGGCGCGGTTGACAAGTTCAACGCCGACCTGACCGAGAACTGGCGCGGGCTGTYGTGCACCCCCCTGGAGGCGGCACGCGTCACCTGCCAGAACCAGTGGTCTCCCAACAGCTGGGTGGTGGTGTTTGATGCCGACTGCGGGCAGGCCGGCACCGCCACCATCGAGGCATACGGCAGCATCAGCACAGAGGGCGCCGTCCAGTCCTGGGGCCTGGTACACACGCTGTGCCAGGCGCCCGCAGCCCCCGCCCCCGCCCCCGCACTCGCCGTCCCCACCCTCGCGTGATTGTTAGTCACAGTTTTGCCACCTCCACCCCAGCACTGCCATTCTTACTGTGCTATCCTGATTCAGCATTCTTCCCTGTACCTGGCCGTGCTATACTGTACTGCAGCAAGCTCCTTGTAACAGCCACACAACCCCACCCCACCCACCCCATGCCGCCCAGGAGTGTGTGTTGGGTTCAAAAAGGAAGCCCACGTCCCTGCACAGCATGCAGTGTTGCGGGCACCCTGGCTTGATGCCACCTGCGGTGCCGTCTGCTGGGCCAGCAAGCCTGTCAACGGGTGTACGGGACCGTTAGACGGCAAGGCACTGGCTGTCGGTGGCACAGGGATGCGCCCTCCTTCCAAATCATGGCAAACATCTCCGGTATGCGCCAACTGACGGCCTCTGCCGGCTGAGAACCGGCCCTTGAACGCCTGGCAATCATAAAGCGCTTCTGCATGTCCTGTCCCAACGGCTTCGACCAATACGTGCCCAGACAGGGCACGTATTGCCCAGACAGGGCACGTATTGGGCGCCTTGTTTACTGTCACGTTTCAACAGATGCGAGCCGGACAGCTGGTGCCACCTCAGCTTGGACGTTAGCGGAAAGAGAAGGGCAGCAATGCAGTCCCTGGGTAGTGTTGTGAACCCAGGTCATGCCCCCTTCCCATGCTTGACTCTCGGTGATACGTGTCAGACACGAGGCCCTGTCTCAATGCTTATTCGGTCGGTGCTGCACGGTGCAGCTTCTGCAGTCCGGGACACACGTCAGATGGCCGGGACGCTTGGTCAGCTGGGGTGAGCAGTCTGGTTGGGTGGAATTAGGAGCTTGCTGGATCATAACATTTAAATGCGGCTAGAAGAACGCGTGGTGTACACATGCGCGAAAAGTGGTGGGCAGTCAGAGGCACAGCCGGCAGATGTTGCCACTCTGCCGGCCACCGCCCGCCCCTGCCGCTGCCCGGCAGGCGGTGTACTTAAAGTATCACTGAGCACTTGCCGCATGCCGCGTCCTCCGATCGCAGATCGTAACTTGGAGCCTTGCAAGCAGTTGAGCAAGCGCGGGAACGCGGGGCCGACCAGCTTCCCCGCACGTTCTGCCGCTCCCAACGCGGGACCGCTTGGCACCTGCATAAAAGCTTGCGTTCGGCGCATGATAGCCATTCCCAGCCCCTTCCTCTTTCAGGCATTCACTAACTAAGCGCCTTCAGTCCCCTCTGCCCACCAAACAATGGCCCGCTTCTCTCTGCTCCTCT
>JTEE01000026.1:736543-751265 GCA_002896455.3 Chlorella sp. ArM0029B | reverse complement strand
CCATCTGCCCACCGTGTGTCTGATGCAGGCACCCCAGACCAGTGCTTTGCCTGCCCCCCATCACCAACTCCCTGTTTCCCCACCCTTCCCTGCCTGCAGCTGCACAGTTGATTATGGCGACCTGGCGCCTGAGGACCGCGTGGTGCCAGCTGGCGGCTGCATGATGTCTGGCGATGCCTCCACATCTGCCTACTCTGTCTTTGGCTCTCGCGGGCCCTCTGTTCCCTTTGTGTCCGGCGTTGTATCTCGCCCATTGACCGCCGGTGAGAGCGGGCCTGGGCAGGGGGTGGCTGACCTGGCAGTGCTGACCTGGCATGTGCTGACCTGGCATGTGAGGCAGTGCTGGCGGGCTGCTGTGCTGCAATGCTTCTGCCAAGCTGCGTCAACCTCGCACAGCGCTGGCAGCGCCGAGCTTTGCAAGCTAGCCCCAAACTGCTGGCCGCTTGCTGGCCCACGGGGTGTCCCACCCAGCCGTCTCACTGCCCCTGCTGCCTCTGCTGCTGCCCCGATGCAGAGGCGCCCACCGCCCCGCCACCCACCGGCGATGCGCAGGCGCCTGCTGCTGGCAGCGCTGTCGGCGGTGCCTTCTGTACTGAACTGCCAGAGGCGCAGCGCACATGCGGCGCCAGGGTGAGGCCATGCCGCAGCCCATCTTGTGCTGGGGTGCGAAAGTGCGCTGGGTGATCGCCAGCCACCACTACAGCGCTGCCACTGTTGCCTCTGCTGCTGCCCTGCTGCCCAATGATCCTGAGGCTGCCACCTGTTCAGACCAACGTCGCCCACTTATCACGCACATGCACCCACCCTGTTTTGCGCAGGCATATGCCGCGTTCAAGGACGCCGCCCCCGCCGACGAGTGGCTGGCGGCATACAAGCAGGGCGCGGTTGAGAAGTTCAATGCTGACGTGGCCGAGAATTGGCGCCGCCTGTCGTGCACTCCCTTGGAAGAGGCACGCATCACCTGCCAGAATTCGTTTTCTCCCGACGGATGGGTGGTGGTGTTTGATGCCGACTGCGGGGCCTCGGGGATTGCCACAATCGAGGCTTCGGGCAACGTCAGCGCAGAGGGCGCCGTGAATTACTGGGGCTTGGTGCACACGCTGTGCCAGGCTTGACCTGTTCATGGTGCTACCCAGTCCAGCTCCACCCGCTGGGTTGAATTTTAGTAGGAAAGTCGGTTTGTAAGGGTCTCCCTCTTCAGCACCCCCCATACATCCACCCACTTCCCGCTCCCATCCCAAACCGACTGTATCCACGTGCGCCTTGCATGCACCCATCTACCTCCCTTCTGCCCTTTAAATCATGGCTGCCTTCTGGCCGAGGCAGCGACTGAACCCTCGTGAACCCCCGCATCTGCACCACCATGGTACCCTCCTCCAGCCAAATGCCCTCCATTACCCTACAATCTGTCCCGATCTGTCCTACTGCAACCAAACCTGCACCCTGTGTTCCACTTGCATCGCAAACTTGAGCTCATCAGTAAGCGATCTTGAATCAAGACTGCCTTGACATGAGGTTGCAGCGGCAGCCAGACTCAGGGCGCAAAGGATGCAGCCAGATGCACGCAGATACTGCCAGCGGCCTCTGCGAATGCACGCAGATACTGCCAGCGGCCTCTGCGAATGCCACACGGCAGCTGCCCTGGTCTACTTACGGGGCAGCAGCACAGGCAAAAGGCGTGAGGCCGACGGCTGGAGTAGCGACGGCAGGAAGCCGCACGAGCGGCAACAGGGGAGAAGAGGGAGCGGTAATTGGAAAGCCAAGCACAGGTGGCAGGGGCTGGGGTACATGGGTGCTGCGCAAGGGAGGGGATGGGGGGAGGCTCACAGGCCTCCTAGGAGCAGGGCAAGTATTTGCAAAAAACAATGTGGCAATTCGTGGGAGGGATGCGTGTGTTCAGGGGTGCATGCATTGGGGCCGATGTTCTCTAGGGCACTGGCAGGCAGACAGGCAGGAGCTAGCATGCCGCTGGGCGCTGGCTGCCAGCACACATGCAGGGCAGGCCGCAGCGCTCGTATCGTTGTGTGTTCTGCACATGTTGCAGCATGCCGGGCTGACTGGCAGGCAGGCTTGCAGCTGTTTTGTTCAGATGGCGTGTTGCAGGGAGCCTGCAGGGATGGTCAGCCCCTCCCTACAGCACAGCAGGCAGAGCAGGAGAGACAAAGAGGTAGTGTGTGAGTGCTTGAGCGCACAGGCCAGACGTGCTGCCTCAGCCGCAGGGCACAGCACGGGCAGCACGGCAAATAAACGACCACTTGCAGGGAGGGGGCTGACAAAGGCAGTCATGTTTACTTTTCTGTTCTTAGCTTCAAGACACCAAACAACGAGGCCTATTGGTGGTCATCAGCCCTGCCGTGTGTAGATCTATTTGCATCAAACAACATCGCAATTCGTGGGAAGGATGCGTGTGTCCAGGGGTGCACTGACGCCTCAACGACCGCCCTCCCAGTGCCTGCCCAGCTTCTTGCCTGTGGTGCGGCCGGCGGTGAAGATCGTCCATGGTAGGCAGGGTGTTCGTCGACCTGCAGGCAAGCATGCCAGTGAGGGGGCAACGTTGGGCAAAGACGGCAGGCGGGTACAGCCAGGGAGGCGGGCAGGCACAGCAGTGTGCTCGATCACACAATAAGTTCAATCATAAGGCCAGCTGTCATGCGGTGCACGTTGGCAGGGCAGCTGAAGAGGAAGTACATTGCAATTCCCTGCTAGTTGGTACTAGCAGCCATGCGCTGCATATTGCCATATGCTGTACAGTGCACTGCCGCATCACCACAATTGTACTGCCACGCACCGCATGCGCCGCCGCTCCGCAATGCGCTCTTCAATCAGCGGCCTGCAGGCAGGAAGGCCAGGTAGGCAGGCAGACAGGCAGGCAGGCCAGCAGTTGAGAGGAGGGCCATGCATGCCAAATGGGGTGGATGGTAAGAAAGCACAGGTGCGCAGGCAGGCAGGCAGGAAAGGGCAGATGGGTGGGGCAGTCGGTGAGCTGGCAGGATTGGGCGGGCGCCTGGTGCCTGGCGTGGGTGCACCAGAGCCTGGCAGGGCAGGTGCACACTCATGTCAAGAGTGCACCTTCAAGCCACCCAGTGATCAGGATGCACCCACACTTTCGTTGATTCACACAGACAGTTTGTTTAAAGATCCCTGTTTTCATGTTTTCAGGGCCTTGTGGTGCATGCCTCGGCAACCTCTCAAGATTTGGTGCGTCCTGAAGTTGAATCCTCTTTCAGGGGATGTGAAAAGCTGTAACGAGTAGGCTAGGCAGAGATCAGGATGCCCTCCTTGTGCTGCCCTGCCCCCGACCTAAGCCCCACCTGAAGTGCCGGATCAGGCCCTGCACCGGCCAGGCCGCCGCATCGCCCAGCGCGCAAATCGTGTGGCCCTCGATGATCTGCAGGGACCACAGCAGGGCACAGCAGGGTGTGCACAGTACAGCACAGCACCGGAACCACGTGGCACTCAATAATCTGCACCAACCACAGCGCGGCGTAGCACGATGTGCGCTTGCGCAGCAGGGTGAGCACAGCACACAGGAACAGAACCACGTGGTGCTCAAAGGCCGGCAGCCAACCACAGCAGGATACAGCATGGCACAGCACAGCATGGCAAGCACAGCAGGAACCATGGGCCGCCTGATGGCCTGCGCCCAACGCAGCAAAACACAGCACGGCATAGCAGCGCAGCATGGTGAGCACAGCTCGGCACCGAAAACACGTGGCGCTCGAGGCTCGAGGTTGCACCCAACCACAGCAGAACATGCAGTGCTGTTGCTCCCCCACCCCGCCTTGTCGCTACAACTAACTTGCCCTGTCCCGCGAGTCCTACCCTCCAAAACTTCCATGTTTTTCCTGGCCGACTGGCCACCAATTATATGGATTCGACGGATTGAACATCTCACCTTGCTGATGTTGATTGCCATGTCAATCTCCTTCTTGTCCGCCTCCCCAGTCTGCAGGGTCATACACAGAAATAAGCGGAGTCGAAAGAAGCAGAGTCGAGCATGCACAGGCATGCAGGCTCGTAGGCTGGGCAGGCAAGCAGTGCCATGTTGTGGCACAGCGCAGCCAGCGACAGGGGACCAGCGTAAAGCGGCAGCGCAGCGCAGCTGACCTCTTCTCCCACCAAAATCGAAACCACGCCTGAAGCACCCCTGGGGGCACAAACTTTTTTGCAAGGTCGGCAGGGGCCCAGCCGCCCACCCACATACAAAGGCAGGCAGGCAGGCCGCAAGAGGCATGGGCAGCACGCCAGGACACACAGGCCCAGGCACACCACCAGGACTCTCACCTCCCTGGCCTCAGGAAGTTGTATTCAACCGGCCTCCCACCCACCTGTGCGTGTGAGGGTGCCCCCTCATCACCACAGACCCTTTTGTGTGCCGGCTTCCATCCCACTGGAGGCCTGGGCACCCTGTGGATGCCCACCAGTGCCCCGACCCACACATCTAGTGGGGGCGCCGCCTCACCGCCACAAGCCCCGCCACAAGCCCTCGCCGCAAAACCCGAACCCTGACACTTCTAAGCCTGCACCCACAAAACCCACCCCGACAACCTACTCCAAACCACCTGGTATACAAGTGAGGATGATTTCATTCAGCGCTGCAGCACCACCAAAGTGTGCCGTCGATGCGGCGTCCCAGCATTTTGGAAAACCAAATTTTGGCGTTTCCTACCACCCACCTGAATTCGAGTGAGGATGTCCCAGAGCCAGCCGGAGCCCTCGCGGCAGGGGGTGCACTGCCCGCAGCTTTCGGTCTTGTAGAACCAGGACAGCCTGCCGGGGGAGAGCGCGGGAGGGAAGGGCGGTGGGAGGACGTTGCGCGGCAGGGGTGGGTGCATGCAGAAAGGGGTATGATGCTGCTGCTTTCATCACAATATTGGGAGTACTTCCCGGCTGCCTCTTGTCCATCACACGGCCCGTCAACTCGCGAAAACACGCTGTAATGGCAAATGAACACACACAGAAACACACACAGAAACACACACACATTTTTCAAACCACGGGTGAACAGCCCCGGATTGCCTCGACGATGCCTGTGCTCTTTTGCATCACAATGACCGCCCCACAAAACTCAGCACAGCACACAGCAGCAGCAACACAATGCCAAATTCCACGGGTGTGCAACTGCAGATTGCCTCACACCCTGCCTGTGCTCTTGTCCATCACACGGGCCGTCAACTCATCGCAACACGTTCTGAAAGCAAACGTACACACACACACACACACACACACTTGTGAAACCACCTGTGCGCACCTGCGGATTGCCTCCACAATGCCTGTGCTCCTGTCCATCCCCAACACAACTCAGCACAGCACCAAATCGCACAGACAACATTGTCGACTTGCACGGGTGCACACCTGCGGATGGTCTCTACATTGCCTGTGCTCCTGTCCATCACACGGGCCGTCAACTCATCACAACACGTTCTGAAAGCAAACGTACACACACACACACACACACACACTTGTGAAACCACCTGTGCGCACCTGCGGATGGCCTCCACAATGTCTGTGCTCCTGCCCATCCCAACAACTCAACACAGCACCAAGTGGCAGAAAGCATAGTCAACTTGCACGGCTGCGCACCTGCGGATGGCCTCCACAATGTCTGTGCTCTTGTCCATCACACAGGCCGTCAACTCACCACAACACGTTGTGAAAGCAAACGCACCCCCCACCCCCCACAGAAACCCGTGAAATTAGCGGTGCACACCTGCGGATTGCCTCCACAATGCCTGTGCTCCTGTCCATCCCCAACACAACTCAGAACAGCACCAACTCAGCACAGCAGACAACATAATCGACATGCACGGCTGCGCACCTGCGGATGGCCTCCACAATGTCTGTGCTCCTGTCCATCACAATCACCGCCCCCGTCCCAAAGTACGTCCCAGCCTCCTGCAGGCTGTCGTAATCAAGCAGCACGCCCTCGCATACTGCACGGGTGGAATGTGGTGGAGGAAATCAGTGCAGCCGGCTGATCAGGCAGTGGTATGTGGGGGTCAGCGTGGTCTAAGCAGCACGCCCTCGCACACTGCAAGGGAAGTGTGTGGTGAAGAAAAGTAATGCAGCAGGCAGACAGGCATGGGAACGTGGGGCCCAAAGGGGGCATGGGGGCTGCAGGCTGGCGTAGCCCGGCTGCGCACCCCAGCACCATGCACGGCAAGTGTGTGTGATGTGAATATGAGGCGGCAGGGAGTTGGGAAGAAGTGCAGCAGGGGGTGTGCGGAAGGCTGTCATATTCCGGCCACATGCCCTCGCGCACTGCAAGGGAGTGATGTAGGAAAGGTGCATGCGAGCGGGGGCAAGGGGGCAGGGCGGCAAGCTGCTGCAGGCGACCGCCACGGCATGTGCGTAAGTGCACAGGGAGCATGCACAGCAGCCCTGGTCCAAGAGCTCCAGTGCCCGCTCAGTGCCCGCTCAGTGCCCGCTCAGTGCCAGCTCAGCGCCAGGTCAGCATCCGCTCAACGCCGCTCAGTGCCAGCTCAGCGCCTGCACACTGCCCAGTCAGTACCGCTCACTGCCAGGTCAGTGCCAGCTCAGTGCCAGCTCAGTGCCAGCCCAGTGCCAGCTCAGCGCCTGCACCAGACTCTTTTCCCCGCTCCCTGCCTGTTCGGCTTCTGGGCGTGCCAGCTCAGCACTGCCAGCTCACCATCCTTGGGGATCAGGGGCACGGAGGAGCCTCCTGGGATGATGGCCAACAGGTTGTCCCACCCGCCGCGCACCCCGCCCGCATGCCGCTCAATCAGCTCCCTGCACGGGGAGACACGCAAACGGGCAGCAAAAGGGGTAGTGAGTGCTGATGACGGCGGGGGCAATGGCTACTATGTTGTCCCACCCGCGCGCACCCCGCCCGCRTGCCGCTCAATCAGCTCCCTGCACGGGGGGACACGCAGACGGGCAGCAAAAGGGGTAGTGAGTGCTGATGACGGCGGGGGCAATGGCTACTATGTTGTCCCACCCGCCGCGCACGGCGCCTGCATGCCGCTCAATCAGCTCCCTGCACGGGCAGACACGCAAACGGGCAGCGAAGCAAGAACCTCAGCTCCAATGCGCAATTTCACAGCAGCCAGTGCAGCGCCGCTGCCTGTGGACGGAGAGATGCACCGGCAGGGAGGTCTGCATGTTGGCTGCGCATCTGCAGGGGCTGCGCTACGCTCCGCTGGCACTGCCCGCGCCGCACCTGCTTGCTCCAATCACCCCAACAAATGTCCTGCCTCATGAGGCCGTCACTTGGCTCCCCATGGACAGTACATGTAGGGAGCAAGCGGCGCGAATCTGGGGACTACTACGCGACACACTTACACCCCATCCTGTCCCATGAGACCGTTGCGGGCTCCCCGCTGGACTTGACATGTAATTGCTTGATTGATTGCGGGGCTGCACAAGGGCAGAACATGCTTGCCTGCTGGCCTTGCCCATCAGCTGCCAGGCCAGGCCAGGTGGCTGATCTTGCTGGCTTACTTTGTATCCTGCCCGCCACCTCGCATTCTGCCCTCCAATCCGAGAACCCGCCACTCACTTAAGGGACACGTGTGCGGGCACTGCAACCTTGCCGGGCCTGCTAGCATGCACGCCAGCGTGCATGCCTGGTGCTCCCTTGCCCCATACAAACACCTGCAAACCCATTTTTTTTCCACAGCAATCACACTGACACCGGCACCTGGGCAGCCGCGCACCACCACGACCAATACATTCACAGCTGACCACCACAACCCGCCCCAAATCAACGCTTCCACCTCTATAGCAGGCCCCGACTTCCCCCCACCCCACCCGCCCTACTTACCCCACCACTTACTCTTGCCATGGGCAGCCATCCAACCACCGACACATACAATCCCACCTCTGTAGCAGCCCTACCCCAACTACCTCACCCAGTAATCACTCACTTGAGAGGTAAGCTCATCGACTCCTCCACTGTGCAGGGTTCCCCAAACCCGAAAACCTTAAAACCTAAAACCCTAAACCCTAATCCAGGGGTCACTCACTTGAGAGGTATGCTCATCGACTCCTCCACCGTGCAGGGTTCCCCAAACCCTAAAACCTTAAAACCTAAAACCCTAAACCCTAAATCAGGGGTCACTCACTTGAGAGGTATGCTCATCGACTCCTCCACTGTGCAGGGCCGGTTCACGTGGCCGCTGCAGGCAGGCACGGGAGGGTGGGGATGAGGGTGTAGCGAAGGCGGGCAGCAGTGGGTGGGTGGCTGCCTTGGGGGATGAGCCTGGGCGAGTGAAGAGGTGAGCGGAGTACGGGTTGCATCGAAGGCACAACGGGTGAAGGTGCAGGGATGCAGGCACATGGGCGGGCAGTGGAACCATCACCCAATCAACAAGAGAGATACAGAGGCGCCAGCTCCCCAGTCCGGTTGGCATGCCGTGTCAGCAGAAAGCAGCGGCATGCCCCGCTGGCACCCGCTCGCCCTGCATTAGGCTACTTAGGCTACTTGCCTGATGCTGAACAGCTTGGTGCCTCTGTTGTTGGGCCGGCCTAGGCTGGAGTACCACTGCGGGGAGGGGAGCGGGCACGGGCGGGGCAGAGGCAGTGAGCCGTGGCTTGCGAGGCGCGGAGCACGCAGGCCATCCATAGCAGCATAGGCAGAGGACTGGGAACACATCGTGACCTTAAAGGCCGGTGCTGCTCAACGAAACAAATACTGAGCCCGTGGTAGCTGGCTGGTGCCTCTGGCTTAGATTCCTGGCGGTTTCTTCAACCCCACGCCCTCGGGCTGTAACCTTCTTCTTCTTCTTCTATTGAGACCGTCAAAGTTTTCCTATGCCAACCTGCCCACTCTCCCAGCCCCCGCAGCCACCCGCGCCTCACAACACACTGCCCTTCCACGGCCCGGCGCAGCATCGGCAGCCCAACCAGCCAGCCAGCCAGCCACCAAACCCGCCCTACCAGACAGCCAACCCTCCAGCCAGCCAGCCAGCCAGCCACAGGCGGCCCCAGGCCCCGCTAGGGCAGGTCGAGTTTAGGGCAGAGGGTTTAGGTTTAAACTAACCCCCTAACCCTGAACTTTAGAACCCTGAATCCTGTCGCACACCTGGGGGCCTCGCCGCAGGATGGCTGGGACTGATGAAATGGTTTCCACGTTGTTGATGGTGGTGGGGCAGCCGTAGAGGCCTACATTGGCGGGATACGGAGGCTTCAGCCGCGGCCGCCCCTGCTTGCCCTCGAGCGACTCCAGAAGAGCGGTCTCCTCGCCTGCACAGGAATTGAGACGGTGTGGGGTGGGTGGGGTGCAAGGTAGTGGGGCAGGGCGTGCGTGGGCAGGCACTGCTTGCCCTCGAGCGACTCCAGAAGAGCCGCCTCCTCTCCTTGCACAGGAAGGGCATCACAGGTTGGGGTGGATGGGGTGCAAGGTGTTGGGGCAGGGCGTGCGTGGGCAGACACTGCCTGCCCTCGAGCGACTCCAGAAGAGCCGTCTCCTCCGCTGCAGAGAAGGGCATCACAGTTTAAGGTGCAAGGGTTGGGCAGGGTAGCGTGGGAAGCGGAGGGCAGACCGCCCCGCTTGCCGCCCAGGCTTGCAGATGAAGCCGTCTGCTTGCCTGCGGGTGAGGCGAACCGGATTAGGGTTGGTTGGGGTGCAAAGTGCTGGGGCAGGGCAGAGAGAGCTCTGACTCTGGGGCAGGGGCAGACCACCCTGCCTGCCCTGCATGCGTTCCGGCAGGGGCGCCTCCTTGCGGACACACACTTGCCCAGCACACGCGTGCGAGCCAGTCCCCGGCTGCAGGTACGGTGTGGCATGGTACCGCTCAAATACGAATCCTAACACAGCGCATCCTCAAGAAAACGAACAGAAAGAAAAAGAAAACCACAGCGGCTGGGCAGCTCACCGCACACGTATGCTCCCGCCCCCGGCTGCGTGTACACGTGGAAGTCGACGCCGCTGCCGCACGCATTCTTGCCCAGGAAGCCCGCCTGGTAGGCCTCGTGAATGGCACGCTCCAAGGCAAACCGGTAGTCCCGGTACTCGCCGCTGCAAGGCATGGCCAGGGGAGCAAAGTGGGCTGGTTCAACCAATCAGTCAATCTATCAATCCATCGGATTTCAAGTCCACAGGGAGCCAGCGACGGTTGAACTAATTCAGATTTGCTGGGTGGGCCTCGTGCCTTGGGGCAAACCGGTAGTCCCGGTACTCGCCGCTGCAAGGCAAGGCCGGGGGAGCTGCAATGACTCAATGCAAGGTTTGAGCCACAGCGTTGTGGCTTGCAAGTCCATTTTTGTGTTTGTCCTTTTTTCCTTATAACAAAGTAAGAGGGCTGGAGTGTGCCTGCCACTGGACACACAAAAAAACACCTGGAAACCCACAACCCCAGAGTGCACATCTCCACCCCCCACACCCACACCCCTAGTGTGGGTGTTTGCACTGCGCACCGGATGTAGATGTAGGCGGCCTGTGCCCGCACGGCAATGCCTGCCAGCAGCGTGCCCTCCAGAAGCTTGTGGGGCTCGTGCCTCATGATCTCCCTGCACCGGGGTAGAAATACGCACGTGTGTGTTTGCATGTCTGTTCTGCCGGTGTTGCTCACGTCTTCCACCGCCACCTCCAGCAGCTTGTGGGGCTCGTGCCTCATGATCTCCCTTCCCCATGCATACATAATCGCCATGCAGGCAGGGCAGCAGGCAGCAGCGGCATTGCAGCACAGATAAGCGTGCCAGCCACACCAGCAGCACAAGCAGTGGCGCTGCAACACGCTCCCCCACCACCCTGTCCCACGCAACCGCTGCTGACTCCCCATGGACTTGGATTGAAGGTCATTAGTGTCGGCTGGCCGTCCCCCCACCTGTCCCTCCTGCCATTGGTTGACTGCTTGGCGGGCCATCCCCCCCCCCTTTCCCTGCTGCCATTGATTGCCTGCTTGGCGGGCCATCCCCCCCCACCTATACTTGCTGTTTTCATTGTCATTGTTTGACTGACTGGCTGGCCACCTCCCCACCTGTCCTTGCTGTTTTCATTGTCATTGTTTGACTGACTGGCTGGCCACCTCCCCACCTTCCGTGCTGTCATTGATTGCCTGATTGGCTGTCCACCCCCCCACACACACACCTGTCCTTGCTGGTCCCCGGCTCCCCCTCATCCCCATTAATCACCAGGTAGTGCGGGCGCTCATAGTTCTGCAAGCGGTTCATAGATGGATAACCCACATTCTCAGGTGTCTCGGGTAGTCCGCTGTGTGCAGGCAGTCGCAGCTCTGTGTGGGCGCCAGCAGTCAGCACCGCGCTCCCGACATGCAAGAAAAGCAGTCCTTTTCAGCGATGTTTTGACCAATTGAGATCCAGCCCCAGCACCCAACATATACGCATGTACGTGGTGTGGCCCCAGCACCCAACACGTGACGCCTGCGCGATGTGCCCTCAGCACCCAGCAGTTGCACCTTTGGCATGAAGGACCACTTCACTTTCCGGTGAAGACACTGGCGCCGCCTGTACGTGTTGTGCCCCAGCACGCAACTTGTACGCCGGTACGTGTTGTGCCTTTGAGCACCCACCTTGGCAACAAGGACCACTTCACTTCCCGGGGATAAAGCCAGCGGCGCCTGCGCGTGTTGTGCCCCCCCCACCAAACATGTCCTTCTGTACGTGTTGTGCCCCCAGCCCCTGTTCACCTTTGGCATGAAGGACCACTTCATTCCGGTGGAGAAGCCGGCGCCGCCCCGCCCGCGAAGGCCGCTGGCCTTGACCTCATTTGTGAGCCACTCGGGGCCCTTTGCAATCAGGTCTGCCGTGCGGTTCCAGTCCCCACGCTTCAGCGCACCCTCCAGGAAAGGGTCATGCCTGTTTGGGGGCCAGCATGCGTTGGGAGGGAGGGAAGGAGGGTGGGGGCCGAAGGGGGCACAGGGAGCGGGTGCGGCGGGAGGGTTCCAGTGGTGCTCCTCGCCCTCTCGAGTGCGGCAAGGCAAGGCAAGCGCACAGCCTAGCAGATGCAAGGCGGAGATCACTGCAGCAGGTGTGGGTGGTTGAGGATCAGGGGCTGATTGTGGCGTGGACACTGCGCCTGCGCAGCAGGGCGGGAGACGGCGAGGGACACGCGCAGGCGGGCGGGCAGGCCACGGAGCCTGCAGCCCAGCTGGCGGCTGTGTTGGTCCGCATGGCCCCTGCACAGCTGCTCATGTAGGGTGACGGGGCAGCGGTCGCCTCAGCAGGAGCGCAGGTTTTGCAAAAGCTGCTCTGGGTTGGGTTTAGGTGCTGACCGGCGCGCACCTGCCATACAGGTTGGTATATATGCGGTCTACGTCACGAAGGGGGCTGGCGGCTCCCGTGGAGTAGCTGGCTGCACATGCTCCGCCGCCTGACCGCCTGACCGCCCTCCTCCCGGCTATGCGCAGCATTGCTGCGGCGACCCGATCGCCGAGTCCAGCAACCGATCGCAGTGGCATGAGACGAATGATCGACAGGCCGCGCACCCTTCCGCTGAAATTGCCGGCGCTGACGTGGCGACGGCAGATAATGCCTGTTTCACGCCCAACTCCATGCCATACTGCATGCACCTCCACATGGAGGCTGCCCGTGCCTTCAAGGGAGCACTATTCCGAGTGCAGCACATGGTGCACCAAGATGTATGTCCTCTCCACTCCAGTGCGGGTGCCGCCGGGGTGCCGCCCTTCAAAAAATCAAGGCAACCTTGAGGGCAACCTTGCACCCTCCGTGCCCTACCTGGGTTAGTGATGACAGCACGTGCACCCCATCCGCCCAGGGACATCCGTTGGCTGTTCGGAGCACGTTTGGGGCCTTACACTATCAGGAGCCTCCTTTCCGCTGCTGACCCAGGGGCACCTCGCTGATACGGGCCATGTGATGTTACAGGGGGGTGCGTGTCGGGGCAGTGCATGCGGGTGTGCCAATCCAAGCAGCAAAACCTCTGCAGCGTCCCGGCGAGCAGGGAGGGCGGGGTGCACAGGCGGGCGCAGGTACTTTGTTGGGTGGGAAAGAGGTAGCGAGGCGTCAAACCAAAGGCAGAGGGGCGCAACTGTGGCAACTGTGGGAAATGGTGTGTGGGGCGGAACGGTTGCCATTCAACAAGCGGGGATGGGTCGGGTCTGACTGAAAACTCATCTTTTATGCTCGAGTGTATGTCTTGTGGGTGGGCAGGCAAGTCTTCTACTATCCAAATGTGTGCGAGAGCGAGCTTCTGGGGTCTGCTAGATAGGCTGTGCAAGGGAGGGGACTCTGCTGCTGCATGTGCTGGGGTGGATGGGGACAAGCGCGACGGCGGGATGGATGGATGGATGGATGGAGGGGGTGCAGGGCCGCTTGAGGGCGGGGGGCAACACGTGGCTCGAGGGCAGCGCAGCCCCGAGGTGGAAGGAGGCCAGGCGGAGATGCATCTAGGCAAAGAAACGATCAAACCAGGGCGCGCAGCATGCCAAGAGCCGCGGCCCACATAACTCCCTGGGCAAAGCGGGTGGGTGCCCATTAAACTCCCTACTAGAAACTGGTGCCCTACTCCCTACTAAAGCAACAAACAAGAGGGCTGCGGTGGGTTGGGTTGGTCCGTCAGAAAGGTGGCAGGCAAGCGCAGTATCGAGGGATGCCTTGGGGCGGGGTGCGGGACGGTAAGGAGGTGCGAGTGAGTGGTGCAGTGCGGTGGCAGGCAACTGCGGCCGGGCCCCGCGGGCCAATGTGCAGGCGGGGCGGGCACGCAGAGGGCAGTGCAAGCGGGGACGGGAAGCAGGATGCGGCGTGCAAACAGGGAGCGTGGGCGGGCGGGTGCGTGCAGGGTACGGAGTGCAGGGTTTAGGTCTGGGGACAGTTGCTTGCTGTCATGGCAGGGTGAGGTTGGGGTTGTGGCATGTGGGTGGGTGCATGCACGGCTGGGACCACACTGAGGCGGGTGTGGTGGTCAGCACCGCTAAAAGGAGTCAATACTGAGTGCCGCTGGTTTTGGCAGCGCACATGGGCAGTGCAGCGGGTGCCCAGAAAGGAGGCAACGTAGAAAGCAGGGCGCGGTGCTGTTCTTGGGCCGAGGTGGCAGCGGCAGTGCAGAACCATCGGCACTCGGGTGCTGCGGCCTGGGTGGCAGCAATGGCAACTCTGGTCAGCACGACGACCGCCAGCTCAGCTCGGCGACTGCCAGCTCAGCACGGCGACCGCCAGCTCAGCTCAGCTCCAGATGGCGGCCTGCGCCTGCTGCTGCTGCTGCGCCGCCTGTGCCTGCTGCAGCTGCGCCTGGGCCAGAGAGGTGGACAGGTTGACTTGCTGCTGCAGCTCGGCCAGGTTGTGGGCCGCCGCCTGCGCCTGCGCCTGTGCCTGCGCCGCCTGCGCCGCCTGTGCCGCCGCCACCTGCTGCTGCGTGGCGGCGGATGCGTCAGGCAGCCCGTAAGACGGCGGCGGCGAGCCCAGCTGGGTGGCTGCCGCGGCGGCCGCAGCCGCCTGCACGTTGCTTGGCAGGCCGCCATACCCGCCCACGAGTTGGCTCGGCTGCAGGCCCCCGCTGGCCGCCGCTGCTGACATGGCTGCCAGCTGGCTCTGCTGAGTTGGCGTCATCACCGAGATGGGGGTGCCGCTCATGGGTGTGCTCATGACTGGCATAGCGGCCGCCACTTGGCCGCTGGCAAGGGCGGCCGCACCCTCTGGTGTGCCTGCCATGCTGGCGGGAATGCCAGTGACCACAGCAGGCGGCGTGAACGGCTGCGGGGGCATGCCCATGTGGTGGCCGTGGCTGTGGTGCGGGGGGCTGCGCATGCCGCCGCCGCCGCCGCTGCGCATGCTGCCGCCGCCG
>JTEE01000026.1:692716-734018 GCA_002896455.3 Chlorella sp. ArM0029B | reverse complement strand
GGGTGGGGCACACAAAAGGTGAGGAGAGGACGTCCGGTGTGCCATCCCAGAGTGCAGAAACGGTGCTGCTGCTGCTGCTGCTGCTGCATTGCCCAGGTTAAGCGTATGCTGCTCGAGAGTGGGCATGCTGGGAAGGGGAGGGGGAAGGCAGTGTGTGGCGGAGCATGCATGGACGAGGGCATGGAGAGGAGCGCGGGCCGGCTTGTTGAGCCGACGCACGGGGGTGTTGAGCAGTGGGGTGCGGGGCATGAGCTGGGCGCGCAGAACATGCCAGAAAATGTGAATGAAAGGAGAAAAGCGCACCCGTGGTCTCCCAGCTGAGGCCGCCAATGAACACTTTGCCGTCCTGCTTAGACATTTAGGCGAGGTTCAGCGTGCATACGTAGCCCGGCGCCCCTCAAAGCTTGCGTGCTCGCTGCACGCCGCTAGCAAGGTCCCAGCAACGTCCTGCTGCTTTGCTAGGCCCTACTGTGGTGGGGAGCCTGCGGCAGCAGTGGGAAGCCATGACAGGACAATGGTGAGGCGCTGCAGAAAGCGGGGAGCCCATCAGGGGCCCAGGGGAGCGAGGGGAGGGTGCGGCGGCAGCGGCGGCCTGGGGCGGCGCAACGGCGCCGGCGGCGCCGTTGGTTCCCTGGCCAACCCCGTTGCTGGCAGCGCCCCTCGGCGGACGCCGCGCAGCCCACATGATCCGAGTCATCTGCCTATAAAGATGGCTCCCCCAGAAGCGCCGCGAGGCCGTGAAATCCCGTGTGGCAGCTCCCGAGTACCCCCATCCCCACAGCGGGCAGGCTGCCCCCCAGCCCACGCCTTGTCATGCCGTATGTCAGTCTCGTGGCGGCGAGGCGAAGCCAGGAGCGACCCTTCACAGCGCTCAGCAGTCCTCCCCGCCCTGCCCCGGCCCATCTCACAGGCATGTACCTGGTTTCCGCCCTGTCCTAAAGCTTGCTGGGTCCTAGGGTCTACAATTGCCGTGGAACCGGGCAAGAGCGTATGCTCTGGCGTTGTTGGCGCCACGCCAACAACGCTCTCGCGCCCGGGAACCCACCCACAACGTGGGAGCATCCCGAACACTTGACGCCCTCGGCAAGAGATCCCGATGTTACTTGTTCTCCCTCTGAACAGGGGCCTGCACTGTGGGGGGCCGCTTCTGTCGCCTTCGCTCGGAGGTTGCTTGCTTGCGTCCCGCTTCTGGGCCATGCCCGCGCTGATCAGGCTTCATCGGGGTTGGCATGCAGCGTGGAGGGCGAACCGAGGCTTGCAAACGCCGCCGCTCAGCCCCCCACCTTTGGCGTGGGGCGGCTCGCGACAGCTGCTGCCACTCTTCCTCTCTGGTCATGCGTTCCTATAGGATGGAACAGACACATGCTTTCTCCTCATCTGCCAATCATCGGTGAACAATGGGCTGGCGGGTGGTGCACCGTGGCAGGCAGCCCTTCAGAAAGGCACAGCTGTTCTCGACAGCTCGCCGCAAAATGCACCCTTGTGGCCTGTTCGCTTCGAGACTACTCCCCCTTGTGGCCTGTTCGCTTCGAGACTATGATTGCAGGTTTGCTTTCACAGGCAGTGCTTCACAGGAGCAATGCATAGGGGGGAAGAGGGGCTCACAGCATGCAGCTGTAGCAAGCAGTCTCACTGACGGGGGTGGCAACCCCAAGTGACCCGCCAAAACCGTGGGCATAGCGCAGGGCCTACGCAAGCAGCAGAGCAGCGGGTGTCCAGAGGGGCGGACGCCTGTCACCGTGGCCGGAGGAGTAAATGGGGTCATCGTCCAACGGATAAGGCATGCGCCCTTGAGCATGCAATGAAGGTTCGAGAGCGACTACTCCTGCTCCTTCTTCTCTTTCCGCTTCTGGCCCACCCGCTTGTGCTTTTGCGACTGCGTCTTGTTGCGCCCCCTGCACGGGCGGGGGTCAAGGAAACGAGTTCAGTGCAATTGAAGTCGTGGGCGATGGGACGCTCGCGGCAGTTTGGGAAATGGCGAGGTGTTACCGGCTGGCAGGAGAAGCTGTGCAGCGGGCCAGGCCACGACAGCGACTGTGACGATGCATCTGCGGCACACTTTTGTGTTGCTGCAGCAATGTGAAGTGCATGGCCGAATGCATGAGCCCTGCTACAGCAGTGGCGGTGGGGTGCGCAAGCAGCCATGCACGCTGTGATGGGACGGCCGCAAGGCGGCACCCGCCCCGACACGAAGCGCTGCCCATCTGTGCCGGCAAGCGGCCTCGCCAGTGTGCTTGTATGCCTTAGCTTTTTCAACCAATTCATAGCAACAAAAAAAGTGTGCCGCGCATGCATCATCCTAGCATTTTAGCTAGTGCCCCTCTGCCTATCTGTACCGCTGCTCTGCCCACCTGTACTGCTGCCCAACCCCACCTGCACTGCCACCCTGCCCACCTGTACTGCTGCCCAACCCACCTGTACTGCCACCCTGCCCACCTGTACAGCTGCTGCCCACCTGTACTGCTGCCCAACCCCACCTGTACCGCCACCCTGCCCACCTGTGCCGCCGTGGGTCGCCTGGAAGCATCTTGCTGGGGTCCCGCTGCCCCTTGCCGCCCTCCCAGAAACGGGTGCGCCGGCCAGATGGGGCAGCTGCAGGCACATGGTAGCAAGCAAAGCAGGGGAGCAAGAGGTGGCGTCACGACACACGCCACACTTGTGGGCAGGCTGAACAGGCGAGCAGGGCAAAGGCGCGGCTTCACGAGAGCACAGCAAGCACCCCACATGAAGCAGACTCAGATGTGAAGCAGAGGCCGCAGCATAGGCTGGCAACGTAGGCTGGCGACATAGGCTGGCAGCATGGGCTGGCAGCATGGGCTGGCAACATGCAGCGCTGCCAGCAGCTGGGCAGTACCGCTACCGCAACGAGGGGATCGCCTGCCCTGCCTGCCTGCCATCTGGCCCGCCTGCTCTCCTCTTACCTACCCATGCCTACCCTACCCAGCCATCCCACACTGTGCTGGCATCGTCACACACAGCCAGTAGCACCAGCAGCGCAATGCAATGCAGCCAGCCGTGCAAGGCGGACAGCTCAAGCCCCCGAGCTGCCAGTCTGTCTGCCCGCCTGCCTTACCCCACAACTCCCTGCTTGCCCCCACCTGCACTGGTCGCAATAGTCTTCCCCCAGCACAATGCACCCAACATGCAGGCGCTGCCAAGATGCAGGCAGCCAAAGCCCCGTGCCGCCTGCCCTGCTCCCCTCCTCCTGCTTCTAAACCCCACCTGCGCTGGTGGCCAGCTTCTTGCCGCACTCTGCACTCTTGCACTGGGCGGCCACGGGCTGCTCCAGGCTGCAGAAGCCGCACACCATGCGGTTGGCCCACTTCATGTCGTGGCCATCCGTCAGCTCCTCGTGGCTTCAAGAGGGGGAGGTGGGGTGGCAGGGAGCAGGGGCAAGCGGGCGAGTGAGGACAGGGACGGGAGCAGCACAGCAGAGGCGCGAGCTGGGGGGTGGCAGCGGAAGGACAGGAGACGGGCCAAGGGCTACGATGCAGCGCATGCAAGCCGCTAGGGCAGGCAGGCAGGCAGGCAGGCTGGCAGGCTGGAGAACGATGGGTAGAGGGCATGCAGGCTGGCAGGCTGGAGAACGATGGGTAGAGGGCATGCAGGCAGGCAGGCTGCAGAACGATGGGTAGAGGGCATGCAGGCTGGCAGGCTGCAGAACGATGGGTAGAGGGCAGGCAGGCAGGCAGGCTGCAGAACGATGGGTAGAGGGCAGGCAGGCAGGCTGGAGAGTGATGGGTAGAGGGCGTGCAGGCAGGCTGGAGAGGGATGGGCAGAGGGCGTGCCGGGCAATTTGTGGAGTGATGGGTGGTTCAAGGTTGCAGGTGGATTGGCGCCCCAGCCGAGCTCACCAGAGGTCGCATGGGAAGCGCTTGCCGCAGCATGGGAAGCGCAGCCAGCGGTAGCTGTGCCTGCAGCAGGGAGGGACAGGGAGGAGGCGGCTCTCGGCACCACAGCATGCCACAGGCGTGCCAGACCAATGCCCAGCATGCTACCGTGTGCGAAAAGAGTGGTGCAGAACGCTACGGTGCCAGCAAAACGCAGCGACATCTTGTCCCTTGGCACCCGCCCGCCCGCCGCCCGCCTGCCCCATGACGCGGCCTTACTTGTAGTGTGGGCACGTGCCGCGCTCCGGCAGCGGCTGGCCCAGCTGGAGGAGGCCGTTGAACACTGCAGAAGAGTCGCCAGCCGCCCCTCCGCCGGCCTGGCGTCCCGCCCGTGCCCCAGCGGCACCTGCACCACTGCCCGATGCTGCGCCCCGCAGCCCGCCGGGGCGCCGGTGGGGCACAAAGAGCGCCGTCGAAAACTGCAACCAGGCAAGAGGGAGGAGCAGCGGGGTGGGGGGAAGAGTGAGGAGGGTGAGGCGTGATGGAGACGAGTGAGGGAGAGGCAGCAGGGAAGTCGGAAAGAGTGTGGCGTCAGCAGGTGGCAAGCACTGGCAGGTGCCAGGCATATCTTGTTTCCCACAGGCAACGCGTGCGCTGTCTGACGCGAGGCACACACAGAGCATCCCTGGGTAGCCTCCGCCACCCCCCCAGACCCTGCATGCCCACCTGTCCCTGCTGCCTCCCGCCCCGCCCTTGCCCCAACCTGATATCTATCTCCACTCTCGTCTTCTAGRAAGAGCAGCTAAAATGTCAAAAGGAGCAGGTGGTGGCTCCGCCACATCAGCATGACATGGCGGGGCGCCACGTCGTGCCAGAATGCAGTGCCCCCCTGCCCAGCCCACCTGGAAGCGCATGGCTGTGTGGCAGCTGCTGCAGGCCCTTTCATTCCACCGGCCCACCGCCACGCTTCGGAAGGCCGCGCTGCTGCTGCACTGGCTGCACTGCCCGGCCAGCATGCTGGGCAGCATGTCCAAGGGCAGGCAACCCTCAGCTCGCAGGTGCGCCAGAGTGTTGCCTCGATCATGCACCAGCTTGGGCGCGAGCTCCACCTCCCAAGCAGAATGGCAGGTGCCGCACTCGCCGGCCGCCGTCAGAGTGCTGCTGCCCCGCCCGCTGCCCTTGCCGCCGTCGGTCGGCAGCGCCACGGCAGCAGAGGCAAAAGAGAGCTCGCCGCTGGCACGGCACCGGCTGCAGCTGACTTGCAGATTGAGCCTCAATAGCTCTAAGCAGTCGCAATCCACGAGGTCCAAACCCTCAAGCTGCAGCAGCAGCGGCAGCACAGCATCACTCTGGCCGGCGCCAGCAGCGGCGCTGCCCCCAGCGCCACCTCCCTCCGCCGCCGCCTCCTCCTCCTCCTCCTCCTCGCTGCCGCTGCCGCTGTCGCTGCCGTAGCTGTCGCTGTCGCTCCGACTGTCATAGGAGCCGTCGAAATCATCACTACCAACCAGCTCGGCATCAGTGCTGCCACTGCTGCCAGCCCTGCCCTCCTCTGCACTCCCGAACCGCTCCCCCTGCTGCGCCTGCCCGCCAGCCTGCCCCTTGCCCCCAGCCTGTTCCCCCTGCTCCTGCTGCCGCCGCCGGCGAGCCACCTCAGCAGCAATGTCTTCCGCCTGCTCCCACAGCTGCCCGCTGTGATTTGCCACATAGCGTACCGCCGCTGTGAGAGGGGCGGGGCGTGCGCCGCCAGCTGTCACCGCAGCCGCCACCTCAGCTGCCAGCAGGCGGTCCAGCACCTGCCTGTGCAGCAGCGGCAGCTGTGCCTGCCGCGAGCTCACAGCCAGTGCAAGCGACCCGGCCGCTGGGTAGCTGGCCCCGGCCCAGCCATGCAGCAGCAGGGAGGGCGGGTGGGTGGCCGGGTTCCAAGTTGGGTCGGTGGGGTGAAGCTCCAGCTCGAAAGCTGCCACAAGAGGCACAGATATGCCTGAACCGCCCCCTGCTGCCGCTGCCGCTGTGGCTGCCGCTGCTGCTTCTGGGGCTGAGGCGTCGCCAGCTGTCGCCAGCTGCAGGCCCGCCAGCTGAGCATCCACGCCTGCTGCGCCTGCTGTGGTGGCCGGCAGCATGCGCAGCCCGTACCGCCGCCCCAGGAAAGTCAGCTCCTGCTGCAGCGCACGGGGCACCGGAGGCGTCTGCACCCCTGCTGCCGCCGCTGCTGCTGCCGGACGTTGCTGCCGCGTGCTGCCCATGCCCTGTGCTGCTGCTGCCGCCGACCTAGCTGCTGCCGGCTGCTCTGTGGACTTGCTAGCTGCTGCCGGTGCTGGCGCGTGCACTGAGGCATCCACTGTGACTGAAGCTTCGTCGCTCAGCACAGCCCAGCGCCGTGCAGTCGACCCAGACGCGTCCTCATACTGCAAGGAGGGTCGGCCAGTCAGGCAGGGCACAAGGTTGGCAGGTGGCAGGTGGGAGGCAAGGGGGCACCACCACGGCAGGCAGTGCTTCTGGCAGAGCAGTAAGCAGCTAAACAAGTGCAGCGCGTGTCAGTTACAAGTCCAAGCGCACAAGAACCGTGTTGGGAAGCACACCAAACATGGACAAGCCTCTCTCTCAACAGACCTGCAATTTTTCAGCTCCAAGGAACAAAAGGAGAAACGCGGGACAACACAGCAAGCACGGGCGGGTGCCTTCCACTCAGCCACCGGACGTCGTCAACCGCCCACTCCACCAGTGCTAAGCCCAGCTGTCTGTGCCACTGCCGCACCACTTGCCTGGTATGATTCAAGAAACTCGGGCAGCAGGGTGAGCAGGTGGATGAATTTGCGGGATCCCTCTTCCCACAACAGGTGAAGGTTCAGAGCGCCGCCGGCGGCTGCAGCAGGAGGTGTTGAGGCGTCGGGCAAACGATGGGTGTGGGCAGGGCAGGCGGCGGGGGGCAGGGGGGTGCTCCCGAGGACAGGACACCCACGTCTGGCATTCAGCACAGTGCATCGGACAGGCACCGCCAACTGCCGTATACCAGCTATGACGCGGTGGATACACATGCAGGAAAGCAGGCAGCGCTAGCATCCCTCCACACCCTGTCCCGGCCCAACAGGGCCTACTGTGCGGGGTGAATGCAACACACACCTGGCAAGGAGGCGGCCCACAGGCGGTGCAGTTCTGCGCCCATGGCCTGCCGCAGCGCCCGCGGCAGCTCGCCGCTCGACACCTCCACTGCCACTGCCTGGCCAGCCCCCTGCCCCTGCTGTGCCTCTAGCACGCCTGCCTCCAGCCGCACAGACAGGCGGAAGGTGGAGACATCGTATCTGTCGGCGTCAGCGGGTGCGGGCACGTCGGCGGCAACGGTGATGGGGAAGGGAGCGTTGGCCGACTGCCCGGCAGGGCTGCGCTTCAGCTGAAGTCCCGGCACTCTCTGCTTCAGCTGGATCAGCTCCTCCTGTGGAGTGTTTGCACAAGATCGGACGGAACAAGGAGGGGCGAGCGTGAAAGAGGCGAGCGTGCGGCGGTGTGCGGCGTGGCGGCGGCGGCGGCGGCGGCGGCGGCGGGGCAGCAAGAGTAGCACCCGCGGCGTGACGGAGCGATCGGCCACAGTATTGCGTGCTCTACCGCTGTTATGAAGTCTCACCTGGAGCCGTTTCAGGGCTTCGCCCTGCTCGCCCATCGGGACCGCGTCCTTCGCAGTGCTCAACGAGCCTTCCGCTGTCGCTGAACAGGGATGTGGATGTGAGCGCAGCAATCGAGCAGCCAGTAACAAGAACCCGGAACGACAAGAATGACGCACCTGACTGGGCGGCGGCATCAAGTCCGGCAGCCGCCGTCGGCCATAGCGCACGTGTCGCTGCATGCCTGCAAGTTCACTGTCCGTGATCCACGACGCAGTGCTGCATGTGTGTTGCACCTCATTCGAGTGATACTGCTGTAGCAGCAGCACACTGCTGCTGTAGCTTTCTGTGATGTTCTTCACAGCGATGACGGGAGTGCGGCAGAGGTCGTTATATTGGCACACCATGAGAGCACCTCTGAGAACACCATGACAAAACCTTTGAAAGTGATCTTATACTCAGCCTCACACACGATTTCCACCAGCGTATCCAAGGCCAAGCAAGGGGGATTGCACACTCATTGCTTGCCCCTGCCGCTGCCCGCCGCGAGCCTCCTCCAGCTGGACCGCCTAATGCCAGATCCCGTTTGGCATTGCTCGTGCGGCTAGTCACACCGCTTGAATACTCCAGTTAGGCGCCCCTGCAGCGCCGATGGAGACTTGGGCGCTCTTTGGCCTTGCGTTGGCCTTCTTCCACACTTCCGAGTTTCTCCTGGCGGCGCTCTACAACCGAGCTCACCTTGGATGGCACTGTAAGCAATTAAGGCACTGTAAGCTGGCGGCCGCATGTGCTTGCTGCTGGGTGCGGCCAACAGGCGGCCGCGTGCACCGCCGCCCACTCGTTCCCGCTGCCCACGCCACTTGTCCACCCACCCTTGAACACCCTGCCTGCAGCCTGGCTGTTTAGCCGCCCCTACTGCATCGCCATGCTGGCAGCCTGCTTGGAGCATGCCGTTGAGCTGCGATGGGCTCCCTGGATCAAGCTGCCCGCTGTGTCCACGCTGGGCCTGGCAGCGGTGGCGTGTGGGGAGCTCGCGCGCAAGATCGCAATGGTGAGTGCACCCCCAAACATGCCACTTCTAGCCGCCAACTCGCTGATAGCGCCAACCGACGGTTTGCCTGCCAGCGCTGAGCCCCGCTTCCCTTCCGCCGGCTCTCAAGCCTCCCGCCCGCCCACCCGTNCGTCTTCCATCCCCCTGGTAGCCCACCCACCCTACCACTGCACCACCTGTCGTTCTCAGGGCACTGTTTCCGGAACTGTTGCACCAGGCACTCCGGAATAGGAACGAAACGCACCTGCTTAGGCTCTAGAACAGGCGTCACAACACGCCACGGCCGTTCTTGGCCAGAGGTGGCGGCGGCAGAGAGCTGCTGCTGGAAGATCTCACTGCCCGCCCGTCTGCCCGCCCCACTGTCACCTCTCCCGCACACCCCGGTCCTCCCGCAGGTCACTGCCGCCCACAACTTCACACACATGATTCAGACGCAGCGCCGCCCGGAGCACTGCCTCGTTTCAACCGGCATCTACTCATATGTGCGGCACCCCGGCTACGCCGGCTGGATGGTGTGGGCGGTGGGCACGCAGCTGCTTCTGTGCAACCCGCTCTGCGCCTGCGCCTTCTTCGCAGCCGCCTGGCGCTTCTTCGCAGCACGCATAGCGTACGAGGACCGGCTGCTGGCTGGCTTCTTCGGGGCAGACTTTGAGCGGTACCGCCAAACCGTGCACAGCGGCATCCCATGGGTGCCCTGACTGGGTGTGGCCAGCCAGCACAAGCCCCCCTGCCCCAGCCTTGCTCACAAAGCCCTCCCTGCTTCTGTGCAGCAGCTTGTGTGCTGTGAACCTCGTGCCCCTCTCGAGCTGCCCAGATCCACAGTACAGCCCAGCTCAGCTCTCGCCTGTGCATTTCTCACCGGCTGTCTCCCCTCTCGAGCAATGCTGTGTGTTTCAATCAGTACAGCAGGGCAGAGTGGGAAGGAGCACGCATGTGTGTGGCGTGTGGGCGGCTCGTCAGCACCAGCCCAGAGGAGGCTGGAGGACTGGTCAAAATGCGGGGGCAGGCACCTGGAGAGAGCACGGAAAGGTGCGATGGGCACAGCAGAAGGAAAACAAGTGGGTGTGCACAGCAAAGCACTATCAAACAACAACAGTTCCTGCCCAGAGCACATGGGGACAGAGGAGAGGGGCAGGTGTGGCGAGCAGGGGCATGAAAGAGAGGGGTGGGCAACCGGCACAACAAGGCAACATGCAAGCGTGCGTGTGCTGGGCGGGTGTTCGGGTGAGCGTATGGCGTGGCTTGGCAGCAGGGGTGGAGGTGGGTAGGGTAGGCAGTGAAAGCAAGGGKGGGGGCGGGGGAGGGGAAGAAAGGATCGAGATGTGGTGCCTACCCGGGAAGGCAGCACGCGAGGGGCGCCCCGCTGCTGCTCGGCGCAGGGCGGGGGGTGGGGCACGCGGGGCAAGGGGGGAGCACAGAGGGGGGGCGCGGTACTGGCGAGGCAGCCAAATTAGAATCACACATTCATTTGATGAATTGGGGGCCTCTCAAAACTGTGAGCGGCAAGGGGCCGGACAGGGCATTCACTGGGGGGGCAGGCGTGGGGGGCCACAGGGCAAAAGGCCCGTGGGGGACAGCACAAGGGAGGGCGGCACAAGCGCGGCAGCCGCCGAGCCCTCTTCAGCCCAACTCCCCGGCTGCAGCGGGCGGGCACGGAGGAGGGGGAGGGCAGCTGCAGCAGGCTGCTTGTGTCACACTCAAACCTCTGTGAAATCCCTCTCAAAGTCCTTCCAAGGAGTGGGGTTGGGCCGGTGCCGCCCGCCCGCCTCTGCTGCCGCCTCGCCTCGCCGCCTGCCAAAGAGCAGGCCGTTGAGCCAGCCCATCCCCGGGCCTACCGCTGCCGAATACTGCTGCTGCCCGCTCGCTGCTGCCGCGTACTGCTGCTGCTCCTCTTCGTCCTCAAATGGTCGCGAGGGCGCTGGGGGCGCCTGATCCAAGTGCAACGCACCTGCGGCGACTCACAGAGGAGAGAGCACAGGCACGGGGGAGAGGGTGTCAGCGGCGCGTGCCCGACCGGCCTGACGCGTTGTTATTGCTGTGGCATCTCAAGCCACCAACCCTGGTCCGATTCCGTGTTGAGCAAGCTCCCGGATGCGTGTGGGCAGCAGCCAGGCAGGTGTGGGGGGCCACAGAACGTGTGCCCCTGATGCTGCCGCCTGCCTGCCCGCCCCGCCTGCTCACAGCTTGGCTGGCGCCTCGGCCCCCGCACCCATCCAACCACCCACCTGGCACCATCTGCTCCTGCAGCTGCTCAGCAAAGCGCAGGAACTCCTCCACTGCATGCCCCATGTCTTCCATCCGAGCTGCTGCTGCCGACGCCGCCTCGATGCCGCTGGCGGGTGCTGCCGCCGCGCCACCGCCCGCACGCCTGTGGCAGGTGCGGCAGCAGCAGTGCAAGCTTCAAGAGCAAGCCCCACATGTGCCCCAAGAGCAGAAGTGTGCTGGCACGACTTAACCACATGTGTGGCAGTGCCAGCAGCATCGGCTGGCCCCAGCAGCAGCCCAGGCTGAGCGCCGTTCGCCGCACAACCCTCGCACCTGGAGGGAAGCTCTCCAAGGAGAGGCTCCAGCTGCTGGGCGCCCTCCCCTCGGGCCACCACCTCCTGCCTCTGCTCCTCCTCCTTGACCGGGCTGCGTTCGCGGGGGTGAGCAGCAAAAGGTGCTGTCGGTGAGAGTTTGTCATCGCGCCCAGGTCGCCTCCTCGGCCCTTGTACAACCCTCCGCCGCTCACAAGAAGCACGTGTGCTCACCTGCCAGCGCATTTGATGTATCGTCGGTAGAGTTTCATACACTTGCGCACGGGCTCCCCGCCCTCGACCACCGTCTCGCACTCCGTTCTGGTCAGCGTCTCTTCGTAGCAGCCGCTCCCAGGCTCTGGCGTGGCATCCCGGCAGGGCACCGCTAAACCTCGCTCCCACCACTGCAATAGCCCTGCAGGGCCGTGGCTCTCCATGTTCGTTCCCCGCCTGAAGCAACAGGTCTGGCTAGCGGACGAGTGCTCAAGATGCAAAATGGGCTAAAAGAGCGCTGCGGCTCTGCCACCCAATTCCCATCCCAGCTGGAATGGAAACCCTCTCCCAGCCCGGCTAGCCCTTGAGTCACAGCCCTCTCCCACCCCTTGGATTGTGATTTGACGGCATAACAGGTGGCATCCTTTCGGACAACGACGCAAGCGAGAGGTAGCAAGGGCTGCCCCACATGGCGCAGCACCCGGGGAGCGCCGGCGCCGGGGCACCGGCGCAACGCACGGCAGCGGCGGGCAGGGTGTGGAGGGGGACTCAGAGGTGCAATGCAGGTGTGAAGGAAGCGGCAGCAAGTGGTGGTCAAGTGGTACATCAGTCAGTTATGCGTGTGTTGTGTTGCTTTGTGCGTCAGGCCGCGTCAGGCCGCTTTTGGGTCAGGCCGGCGCCCAGGCGACGGCAGTGCGGCTGGTTGGTGTGTGCCCTAAGGCTCAAGTGCCTGAGCGCAGCCGCTTCAGTCTTGCCGCGGCCGCATGGCCAGAGGCCCGCTGCTATCGTCGCCGTCCCCGTCGTCATCCGCGTCAGAAATGCTGACATCCGAGTCGCTGGCATGCAGCTGCTGCTGTGCGTGCTGTGCATGTGGGTGCTGCAGCGTGCCTGCGGCCGCCCCTGCCGCGCCATCAACCTCCATGAATGCAGCTCCCCAGGCTGGCGCGCCCCCCGCCCAAGCGGGCGCTGCCGCGGCTGTGGCCGCACCGGCAATCTGCGCTGCGGCCGCAATCTGCCCGTCGGCTGCCGAAATGGCGGCTGCTATCATTGCCTCGTACTCATCCGCTGGCTCCAGCGCCTGCTGCTGCTGCTGCTGCGGGTAGTGTTGCTGCGCATACTGTTGCTGCTGCTGCTGCTGCGTGCCTGCTGCTAGACCGCCTGCTCCCGCCCCCGCGTGTGGCGGCTGCGGCACCTGCATGGGCACCCGCTGCGCCGCGGGCAGCGGCGCCCCTCCCGCTGCCGCATGCTGCGGGATGGCCGCCGCCGCCTCCGCTGTCGTCATCCCCAGCGTCTCTGGCAGCACCGGTTCCCCGCAGGCTGCTGCCACGCAGGCCACCATGTTTGCAGTGATTGCTGCCACCTCCACTGCCTCCGCCGCTTCCTCCGCCGTGGGTCGCTCCGGCGACGGCGTCAGCACATGGTGGCCTTCTGGCGGCTTCACCTCCTGAAAGTGCTTCCACAGCACCTCTGTGCCAGGGAAGATGAGGATGCGCAGCTGCTGCTTGGCCAACCTGCAGAGAAGAGGGAGGCGGGCGGGCAACCAGAGCAGAGGAGGGGGGCGCAAGTCAAGAGGCGACAACAGGACCGTAGTCTTGGCTGGAGTGCTGGGGGAGTCCCAACGGCTCGGGCATCGAAGCAAGGCTGGCGCAGCACTTGGTGCAAGCATCAGGGTATCAAACGCCGCCGCATGGCCCATCCAGGGTGTCGTGGTCAGCCAACCGGGTTCCAAGCAGTTACTAAGCAAAGTCGTCACCTGACATCGTCCTCAGGCATGTCCAGAAAGCTGAACCCGTTCTTCCACGTCTCCACCGTTTCATGCGCAGCAGGCAGCACCAAAGTGTGCACCCCAGCCTGCACAGCACGGTCACAGCGCAGCACGGCATGCTCAGCAGGCTGAGGACAGGTGCCGTGTGGGTACAATACGGTGCAGACGCAGGGCAGGGCAGGGCAGGGCAGGTGGCGGCAGGCTAGTGATTAAGCTACACCCTCTAAGTATGCTAGCGTGACAGGTGCCGGCGCCAAATCCCCACCATTAGCTACCGGCTATACACAAACCGCAATGGCAGCCTTCCACCCTGCCCCCCAAAGAACAAGGCAAGCGGGGCCGCACCTGCTTGAGCATTGTTTGGAAGCAGTCCACCAGGATGCGTGCGTGGCCCTGGCGGCGTGCCGTGTTCTTGGTCGCAATCAGCGGCAGCTCAGCCATCTGTGGGCCAAAGATGCGGCAGATGGCAGCCACCACAGGCTTGCCCTGCTCAGGAGAGGGGGGCAGGCATACAAGAGGAAGATGGACGGGTGAGAGGGGAGTGCGGGTGAGGGAGGCAAACGGGGGCAAACATGCGGCACATGGCGGCCAGAACAGGCTTGCGGGCAGGAGGATTGGGGGCAAAAACAGGCGAGGATTGAGGGCACAATAGGACCGGAACACAAGTGTTGATGTGCACACGAGTTTTGGTGTGGCCTTGGCACAGCAGGAGCAGCAGGAGCAGTGCCGGGGGCAATGCAAGCGTGAGGCGGCTGCAGTATGGGCCAGGTGGCGACACTCTTGCATGTCGTGCCAGCAGCATGCGGCATGCCATCTTGACCCAATCAGGCCCACTCAGGCAGAGGCAGGCGGGAAGCCCACCTTGTGACGCAGCAGCAGGGTGAGGCAGTTGGAGTAGTCCCATTCGCCGGCGCGGCGCGCATAGAGCATGACAGGCAGCAGGTCTGTGTTTGAGCCCAGGTCCATGATGGGGTCAAACGACTCCTGCGGTACAGGCCGTGTGGGCAGCAGTACAGGCGGTGTGAGCAGCAGTACAGGCGGGGCGAGTAGCAGGGGCAGCAGGGGCGCGGAGCCGTGATGGGGTCAAACAACTCCTGCTAGTGCCAAGCAGTACAGCGGTGCACCTCGGTGACTGATGTGCGGTACTAAGGCAGCAGTCGCGGCAGCATAAACACCGCTGCGCCGGCCCCGCCCTGTTGATGCCCCGGCACCCCAGCGGTGCACAGCACAGCGCAGCACAGCAGCCCACAGCAGTGCAGGGCGGGCGGCAGGGCGCACCTGCAGAATTTCCTGGGCTGCACGCAGCGACCATGCGGTGGCCGTCTTGCCGTCCTTGCCGCGCATGACCTGCAGCACGGGGAGGGCAGGCTGGTGATGCTTAAACAATGCAGGCTGGTGGGCAGATGGGGCCGGCCGAGAGGTGAAGAGGAAGGGCACCCAGGCACATGACATGACGCGATCTCAGCCAGCTTGGCACTAGAGCAGTGCCTTGTGCAACATGCTTACGCCGCTCCTAAGCTACTTGCACTCACCACCACACAAACACCCCAGGCACAGCGTATCAGCCACGTGCTGCCGCGGCCGCTGCTGAACCCTAGACGGTACTGCCTGGGTTACCCCTATCCACGCACCTGCCAGGTGTGGCTGGGGTAGCCGGGGATGTCCATCATCTGGGCCTGCACAGACTCACTGACCAGCGACCGGATGCGCTCACACTCCTCGCTGCAGTACCAGTCGCCTGCAGTACCCAAACATGCCCAAGGAACATGTTAGGTCGGTAGGGCAAAACACTCACACTCCTTGCTGCAGTACCAGTGGCCTGCAGCACCCAAACATGCCGAAGGAACAGGTTAAGTCGATGGGGCAGAACATGCGCTCACACTCCTCGCTGCAGTACCCGTCGCCTGCGGTACCCAAATAGTGGGGTAAACCGGTCGCACAGCGGCAGGCAGGGCAATGAGCATGCACTTAACCAGGTCGCATGAAGGCCCTGCGCTTCTCAAGTGCATCCCAACGGCACCACATCCTAACCCAGCCTAGCCCTGTGCACACTAAAGTGTGCCCACTTACCCACCGCATCCAGTCGCACTTGCCGCAGTGCTCGAGGCATCCCACACCACAAACCATCCTCACCCTCACACCCTCTACAGCCATCCTCACCCTCACCCCCTCTACAGCATCGCATGCACTACAGTCTGATCAAATTGCGTATTGCCAGCTCACCCTCTGGCACCGCATCCAGCTCGCACTTGCCGCACTTCTTGAGGCACCCCACGTGGAACTCTCGCTCGCACTGGTCGCACAGCATGATGGTGCGGGGGCCAAAGCCGCCCCGCTGGAAGTCGACCTCGTGGCACAGCACGCACCCGCCCGCCAGCGTGTCAAGCTCGCTGATCACCTCGCGCGCGCTGCGGTCACAGCATGGGGGGGCACAGCAGGCACAGCACGGGGGTAAGGAAAAGCGGGATGGAGGGTGTGCAGCTCGCTGATCACCTCGGAGCGCTGCGGTCGCGGGGGGCGCACAGCAGGCACAGCGTGATGCTACCCCGCAACTTGATCAGCTGCCACCTCCGCCAGCCCGCCACTAACCAATGGGGGCCCCCCTGTGCTGCCCCTTCCTTGCCCTATCCCCACTCAATCACTCGCACACCACTGTGCATGGCATGCCCACTTCCCTACCAGAGCTGCTGTGATGCCACAGCACAGCACAGCACAGCACAGCGCAGGCAGCCACCTTGCAGAAACTTGCGGTGCTTGTCCCCACTCCTTAATCTGCGACCTCCTATGCGCCGGCACTGCCTCCTCCTCCTCCTCCAGGGCAGCGCAGCACAACAAAACACAGACGTTTGTTGTCTTCACTTCCCCACCCTCAGCAACCCCTGTCCCCTGACCATGTTCCCCTTCCCTTCAACAGCGCATCCTCGCCCTACTCACTCGTCTGCCACTTCCTCCAGCCCATACTCCCCAGATTGGCGGGCCGGCATCGCCTCCTCCTCCTGATCCGGCAGCAGCGCAGCCATGGCCTTGAGCGTCAACCCCTGCAGCGGCAAAGGATGCACATCAAGCTTAGAACTGTGCTTCTCATTGGTGATCATGGCAGCAGCGCAGCCTTGGCCTTGAGAGTACCGTCCAGCACGAGACGGGTTATGAAATCACAACACCCAAGCCAGCAAAACCGACCCTGCCGCAATGCTGCCGTGCATTCCAGGATGACGTTGTGGCACGCCACACCACACTTTGCCCAATCCGCGCACCTCACTGACCTCCCCATCCTCAGTGGAAAATAGCAGACAGCTGTCGCAGGGCGTGCGCCAGCCTGCAAGCCATGCGGCCAACCCACCCGGGACATGCCCACACGTCAACCCACGAACGCTCCTCTACTCACATCCTCTGTAAAGATGTTGTCGTAGGGGGCACGCCGCTGCCCCCGCCCCGCGTGCGCCTCAAAGCCAGATGCGCTGATCAGCTGCACGGGCAGGCAGGGCCCGGTTGGCAATACAGCATTCAGAGGTGAGCAAGCGGCGTGGCCAGAGGGGCAGAGGCGGGCAGGCAGGCAGACGGGAGGTGAGCAAGCGGCGTTGCCAAAGGGGCAGAGGCAGGCAGGCTGCGAGCGCCTAGTGCAAAGAGCTTGCACAGCAAACACAGAACAGCACCGCAAGCAGCGCTGTGCCTTCGGGCAACTGCCTGCCAGCCAGCACGATGCACAGCAGGCGGAGCGGCGCAGGCAGCAGGGCGGGGCAGTGCACGCACCGTGTTGCAGCAGCCGCAGAGGATCCCCGAGGGGCCGCCATACTCCACCACTGCCACGCCTTCCAGCAGCGTCTCGCCCTGCACGGCAACACCGCCATACTAGCATCAGCAGCAGTCGAATAAGCAGAACAACACGCAGCAGGCGTGTGCTTCCAGAGCACTGCCACCGCCACGCCCAACAGCGTCTCGTGTGGAGGCGGGCTGCGCGGCCACCACTCGTTGCTCGCAGTAACAGCAAGGCAATCAGCAAGCTGTGGCGCGGTGCACTGATCTTGATACACCCTCCAGCAGCGTCTTGCCCTGCACGTAAGTGCCTCATGTGCTGGCACGGTGAAGTAGCCATGCAGCAAGCGTGTGCCTGTCGCAATGATACTGCCATGCCCTTTAGCACCATCACGCCAACCCATGGCTCCACAGCGCCTGCACCACTCCCTTGCCACACACCCAGCACTTGGTTTTCGTGTGCTCAAGCCCCATCCTCGCCTCAACACCTCCTCCTCAACACCGCCCAAGCCCCGTCCCCGCCTCGGCACCCACCTGTGTGGTACGGTAGAACAGCTTCTGCCCGTTGGTCAGTGCCCCCTCCTCTCCCTCAAACAGCCGCTTGTTCTTGTTGGACCTCCCCCCAGGCCGGCCCAGCCGCGGCGCACGTGGCGCCATGGGCGCCGCCATGTGCACACGACCCGTGCCGCCGCCGACGCCACCTGGCGGAGGCCGCTTGGTGGGCGGCGGCGGCGCCGACCCTTGGCTGCCCGCATCGCCGCCGCCCGCTTCCAGTTGGGCCATCTTCTTGCTCAGCTTGCTGCTGCTGCCAGGGCGCATCTTGCCGCCGGCCTTGGGAGGCTTGAGAGACCCGACTTGCTTGGGCTGCAGCGCCAGCATCGGCTCCGGTTTCTGGGTGATCCCCGCTTTGGTGCACACCGGGCAAAACCAGTCGCCCTGCAGGCAGGGCAGCGCCGGTGCAGGGTGGGGGTGTCAGGAGCGACGTGAGAGGAGCAGTGCCGCCTGCTTCCTGCAGCAATGCAGCTGCCCCCATGCACCGCCAGCTCTATGAAATCACGAGCGGCTGCCCCCTAGCGATCAGCTGCATAAGCTGCACAGGTGGCTGCCCCCGCTTGTGCAGTGCGGCTGCCCCCATGTAAGCACGGCTGCTGACACCACCACCACCCGCGCACCTGCGGCAAGGTGTCCAGTTTGAGGCAGGACATGTGGAAGGCGCAGTTGCAGCCGTCGCAGCAGAGCAGCTCGCCGCCCTGCAGGCATAAGGGGTCAGGGGGATGGCGGGTGGGCAGGTGGGCAGGCACGCGCATCTGGGGCAGCCTGTCTTGCTGCAGCGCTGTGAAATGGAGGCACGAATGAATGCATGTGGCAGGCACATAAACCACCCACACTGCACATACAGGACAACCCCCATGCCACAGCAAGCGCAGCGCAGCAGGCACAGCAGGCACAGCACCCACCAGGTTGCACTGGTAGCACGTCTCCATGTGGATGTCCACCATGCCGGTGCACGAGGCCATTTCTGATGAATTGATCAGCGTGAGCAGCTCCTTGAGCGAGCGGTTGCAGCCTGCGGGATGGGCGGGGGGGACAGCAGGGATCACATTCAGAAGCACAGCAGGGATTGGGGATTTAGAGGTTCAGCAGGCAGCGTGCAAAGCCCAAAGCAGGGGAGTTGGCAAGCGTGAAGAGCTGTCAAAATGAGCGGTTGCAGGCGCTGCTGGGCGGGCAGCAGGTGGACAAGACGCGCACAATGCGGCATGGAGGCGTAGGGGAGGCGTCGGGCGGGAGGGATCTGGCGGGTCAAAGGCATCTGCAGCCTCCCAGTGTGGCCTCTCCTGGCAAACACATGTGCCGTCTGCAGCCCTGCCCTACCTCCCTTTGTCATCCTTCCTCCTGCCTTTTGAATAAATCCTTCCCACTGAGTATCACCCCCCCGTCACAACTGCACTGCCTGCCACTCGCCGACGCCCCCCGCCCAGCGCTCACTCTCTAGGTAGATTCCGTCTGCTGGCCGCCGGTCCTTGCTGCCGCTGTGCTCCTCAAACTCGCTGGCACTCACCTCCTGCACCACATGGGCAGGCAGGCAGGCGGGTGGGGAGGCAGGCAGGCAGGCGGGTGGGTCAGGAGGCAGGCAGGCAGGCGGGTGGGGAGGCAGGCAGGCGGGCGGGTGGGGAGGCAGGCAGGGGCGGCGGTTTGGTGGTGGCCGGGAAAGGGTTCATGTCTGTCAGTGATGGGGTGACTGGTTGCTAGGATAGGCAGTTCTGTGCCCCCTCAAACTGGCTGCCGGCAAGGCAGCAAGGCAGCAGTGGCAGGCAACAAGAAGAGGTGCGAGAACGAGGAGAGCAGCGCTAAAGCTGCGCAGCAGCCTGCGCAGCCGCAAGCTCGCGACGCCTATGCCCCAGTCGGGCAGCAGAGCAGAAGCATTCCACATCATCAATACGTCACCCCCCCATGCCACTCTGCTCCACCTAGCCCTTGCCGGTGCCACCCCACCCACAGCGGGAGCAGCATCCTACGTACTGCCGCCGTTCCAGTGCTTGTAATGCAACACACAGCAACACACAACACTACACACGCCACCCGTGTTCACCTTGCCGTTGCACTGCTTGCAGTAGCACAGGATGCCCCCCGTGTCGCTGAGCTTCCCGCGGTTCAGCACCTTGCCGCTCTTGGTCTGGAAGCGAACCTCCTGCACCACAGCGTGCACAGCAGGGCACAGCAGGGCGCAGGTGGGTGACCTGGCGGCGGCACAGTGCAAGCGGCACGGCGCAGGCAGAACAAGGCCCGGCTGACGTGCATAGGCGGAACGCGTGGCAGCAGGAGAGCGGTGGAGCAGAAGCCCTTCGCCCCCAATTCCCATAAAGGCCCACATGCCCTTGAGCAGGTGCAGCGCTCCAGAGCACCTGAACCGACCACCAGGCCCTACGTATGAAGTCCAAACAGCCCACAGCATCCCCCCACCACCAAAGAGTTCCACACAGGCAGTCGGTCGCTGCCGCCGCTCGACTGGCCCAGGTGCAGCCACGCACTGCCCCCACCCCCCTCCTTCCCACAGCAGCCACCCCATTGCTCCAGCGGCAGGCAGCACACAGCGGGCGTGGGCCCCCTGCCCTTACCTGATTTGCCAGGTGCAGCGTTTTGAGCGTCATGCGCAGGTGTGAGACGGAGCCGCGCTGCATGCCCAGCGAGCGGCGCACCAGCGCTGCAATGCGAATCAGCTCGGCTGGATACTCTGCCGTCACTTTTGCCATGGCCTCCTTGGGATCTGGCCCGCCTGCTGTGCCCGCTGGGATCTCCCCCGCCGCTATGGCCGCTGCGCGCGCCGCTGCTGCCGCTGCAGGTCCCGTCACATCGCCGCCCTCGCCGCCCGCAGCTGCAGTGGTCGGCTGCGCCGGCGTCCCTGCTGCTGCTGCTGCTGCATGCGGCGGCGGTGCGGCTGCATCCTGCGCAGGCCCGGCAGCGGGCGCTGGTGGCGGCACGCTGCCAGGCGCGCCGCCTGGCACCCCCACTGCGGTCCCCGTGGGCGGGCTCCTGGGCCCACGAGGCTTGTAGGGCGCCGGGGGCTTGCCCACAGGCTTGCCCACCAACTCAAACAGCCTGTGCGTCATGTGTGGCAGCGCCGAGTTCCGACCCTGCAGGCGAAGCAGGCAAAGCAGGCAGGTGGGGCAAGGCGGGTGTGCATGATGGGTGGATGCATGGCCGGGCAGGCATGTGGCTTGAATGGGCAGCTGCCAGGCTGCGTGGGTGACCTGCAGGCCTGGAGGCTCCACAGCAGCGGCAAGCAAGCAACCCGGCCACGTGCCTGTGCAGCCACACGACGACACCAGCTGCCCCTGGCTCTAGAACACAACTCCCTCCCAGTTGGCGCCCTGCTGCCCCCATCGCTCACGTGGAACATCTGGCCGGGGCAGAGGGTGAGGAAGAGGTCCCGGAAGGCCGAATTGGTGGCGTTCCGACCGCGGGTGGGCGGGTACTTTTCGGTGACCAGGGCCCTCAACACCTCCTGGCTCTCAGCTGCCCGTGCAATTTCCAGGATGGGCTCAAGGTCCACTGTCTGTGAGGGCGTGTGCAGCTGCGACAGCAGCGGCGAAGCGTCGGCGTGCGGCGTCAGCCCCACGCCTGCAGCTGCTGGCGTGGCTGTGCCGGCGGCCCCAACGCCCACACCAGGCTCCGCCTTGGTCTCTGCCGGTCGCTTGCGCTTCTTGCCAGGCGACTTGCCGTTCTCTGTCCCAGGCTCTGCTGCGGCAGGCTGCGGTGCCGGCGGTGTGGCGCCTGCATGCATCCCTGCCCCTGCTGCTGCTGCATCCGCTGCTGTGGCGGCGGCACCGGCTCGCTGCTGTGGCTGATGCGGCTGCTGCTGCTGCTCCGGAGCACCTGGGGGGTGGTGGGATGCCGCAGGTGCTGCTGCCGGTGCTGCCGCCTCCTCCAGCACCCGCATGGCCAGAGTCTGCTCCTCACGCCGAAAGGGCGACATGTCCCCGGCCCCTTGGTGTGACTCAAACGCACACGTCTGAGCAATGGCCACCTGCGCTGCACTGGCGGCACGCCGCGACGGCCGCCCGCCCTCCTGTGCCGCCCCGTCAACGCCCCCTAGCGATGCCATCTCCTTCTGCCCTCGCCGCTTCTGCAGGTCAGAACAGGGCAGGGTAAACTGCAGCAAGGCGGCGTCTGCAATGGTGTCTTGAGGCCATGCGGAGCTGAATGCAAGGGCGGATGCAAAAGCGCATGTTGGTGTGCTGGCTAGGCTGGCTGGCCGGCACGCACGCAACAGCACTTGTTTTAGCAGCCAGCGGCGGTGCTGTCAGTGCACAAACCTTGGCAGAGGACGGCCCATCTGAGCTGGTTGGTGTGGGCCCCGTGGTTGCTGTGGTGGTGGTTGCGTTGCCCGCTGCCGACTCGTGCGCAAGCTCGCCAGACTGCCCGGCCTGCAGCTCCGCTTCGGAGCGAGGCATGGCTGGTCCCGCAACGCCCGGCTGCTGCTGCTCCCTGCCGCCATCACCAGCTGCCGCCGGCGCCTCAATTGAGGCCATCCAGCCAGCTGGTGCGGCGCGGGCGCTGCTCCTAGCTCAAAGCTCTGCCGCCCGCCGCCGCTGCCGCCGCTCGCCTGCCGCTGCAAGCTTTGGCGCTCGTGGAGGTTGCCGTGTCGCCCACCGGCTCCCGATGCCAAGGCCTTGCCTGCAGGTGGCAGGCAGCCAGGCGCAGGGTGCCGGCCCGTTGTTGAGCAGGCCCAGTGTCGAGGGGCGGCACGCTAGCACGCGCAAGCACTTGGAGCAGTGGTCGCTGCCCGTGCGCGCCTATTTTGCGCCTTGCGAGGCAAGCTAGAAGCGCAAGAGATGGCCCGCCGAGCAGCAGCTTTCAAAGCGCTACCTCTTCCGGTCACCTGATGGTGTATATGTGACAAAGATGACCGTCCAGTTTTCTCCTAGAGCTGCCAAGCCAAAAGGCAGGCAAGGGGCTCCTCGATTGATCGAGGCCGCGCTGCCGCACCAACGCACCGCTGCCGGGTGATCGCAACACTTGAACGAGCTCCGTAACATGCGGGGGGAGGAAACGGAGCTTTTTTGCTGAGCTCAGCCGACGTGGCCGCGCGCCAGAAGCGCCGCCACTTCCTGAGGTCACCACTTCCACTGGACTTCACAGCATATATTGCCCGATCAGCTTTGCAGTCTCTGGCACGTTTGGCGCCTGCCTGCTCCCGCGTCTCCCACCCACATTTCGCTTGTACACACTCTGGCTCTTCCAGCCAGCACATGACTAGCGCCAAGCAGGCGTGGACGTTCAATAAGAAGTTCCCCTTCGTCCAGGTCTCAGCACGAGGCTCGACCCAGCAGCGGCCCCTCCTCGCCCAGCCTCGCAGCGGGATGGCACCAGCAGCAGCAATTGCCCGCCAGGCAGCCCAGTGCGCTGGTCCCGTCTTTGCCAGCAGCCCGCGGCAGGGCCGCCGCCGGCAGCAGCACCCCGCTGCCGCCAGGCAGCCTGTGCTGTGCCAGCAGCAGCACCAGCGGCGCAGCGCTGTGGTGGCGCACGCAGCAGCTGCTGAGGTGCGTTGCCGTCAGGCCAGCCAGGCTGACGCTGCAGGCTGTGGCAGGGATGTGAGCATGCATCTCCTGCTCTCCATTTCAGGCCGCCCCCAGTGCGCCCCGCATGCTCCCACCCCACTGCCACACTCCGCACCCTGCCCCCGCTCCTGTGCGCACTGCCGCAGGTGCAGGCCCCTGCAGCACTCTTCCCCACGCCGGCCCTGGAGTCCCTGGCAGCTGAGCTGTCTGCGGCTTCCGGGCCGCAGGAGCGCTCTCGCCTGCTCCTTGGCTATGCGCGCCGCCTGCCCGCACTGCCAGAGGATGCGCGCACGGACGCTCAGCGTGTCATGGGCTGCACTGCCCAGGTGGGCGGGGGCAGGCGGCGTCAGACTGGGCAGCAGCAATGCAGCGCAGCAGGTGGCGAGTGTTTTGGTCTGACACTGGCGGGGAGCTGCCGGTGCTGATGTGGACCCAGTGGGTTGGTGTGGTTTGGCCGGCGCCTGCTTCGTGCCTGGCAGCGCCCTGGCAGCATCTCCCCTCCACCTCCCCCGCCCTCCAAAGCGCGCACGTATCGTGCCTGATCCGATGCAAATGCGAATCCGGTGCCGCTGCACACATGCCCGCCACACACGCTTGCCTTCCTCTGCGCTCTCCCTTTACGGGGGGGCCACCTGCGTAGCTGGGCGATGACGTCACCTCCGCTTCCCATGCCAAGCAACTCGTCCACCACTCACCCCATGCCTGCCTGAACTGCCCTCTTCTCCCTTCCCCCCCGCCAGGTGTGGGTGTCCGCTGAGCTGGGTGCTGACGGGCGTGTGAGCTTTGCTGCCGACTCTGACAGCGAGCTGACGCGGGGCCTGGCGGCGGTGCTGGTGGAGGGGCTGTCGGGGCTGACGCCTGAGGAGGTGCTGCAGGTGAGCGGGTATAAAGCAGTACAGGGCAGGCAGGAGGAGCCGCTGGAAGGCCGGGGAATGTGCACTTGGTGGAGTGATTACATTGCATTGAGCACTGGGTGGGGAGCGAGAAGGTGGTGAATGGGGTTTCATTTGCATGGGGAACGTGGGCGGGCGCTAGTGAGCGGGGAGAGCGTCACGATGAGTCCGAACCTCAAATCACAAAGAAAACGAAGCTTGCCATAGATGCTGCGGCACAACTGCGCACCGTGCAAGTCGGGTGATGGACGTAAGCAGTGCAGCAGCCGGGATACCATTCCCACCCCGCCCTCTGGTGCCCCGCCTCCCCCATTTTTCCACCCCGCCCCTGGTGCCCCGCCTCCCCCACCTTCCCCACCCACCCCTCCCAGGTGGACCCCGCCTGCCTGGGCCAGCTGGGCCTGGGCCCTGCGGTGCTCACCCGCAGCCGCGCCAACGGCTTCCTCAACATGTTGGAAGCCATGAAGAAGCGGGCGCGCCAGCTGTCGGGGGACCTCCCTCGTTTCCCCTCCCTGCTCATCACGGCAGAGGGGACTTCGGCACAGGGCGCGTTTGCCGAGGCGCAGGTGGGGCCACTCTAATTCATTCTGGCCAGTCTGTACAGGGTGCACCGTAAGGCGTGCACTACTGCTCGGGCTGCTGGATGCACGGAAGTGACAGCGCTTCTTGCAGCCGCCGCTTCAAGCAGTGCCGATTTCGCCGCTTGTTTTGCCCTTTTCGGTCGCTTGAACCCGCCGCAGGTGGGTGGCAATGTCTTCTTGCCTGTTGCACGTGGCGTGGGGTGGCCGTGGTGTGTGGCCCTATGTAGGCACCTAGGTGCAGAGGCTGCGTGTTGTCAGAGGCACCCCTCTCGCTGTGTGTGCCTCCTCCGTACCTTTCTTGTGTCGTGCATTCTCCTTCCCATGTCCGCAGTTCACGTACCTGGCGATGGTGAATGCCGCCAGTGTCTGAACTGTCTCACAGCCTCCTCACCATCCTTCCTTGCGTTGTGCTCGCTCCTTGCCTCGTGCGCAGAACATGTACCTGCAGCCTGACGTGGCGGTGGTGGATGCACACTGTTATTCTCAACCGTCTCATAGCCTCCTACCCATCTTTCTCGTATTGTGCATTCTCCTTCCCATGTTCCCTTGTGCGCAGAACGTGTACCTGCAGCTTGGCCTGGCAATCGTGAATGCCCCCAGGGGCTCAGCTTTCTCACAGCCCTCTTCCCACCTTCTGTCTTTCCTTGCAACCTCCTCCCTCGTGTGCAGAACATGTACCTGCAGCCTGACTTGGCGATGGTGGATTCACTGGTGGCTGAGCTGTCTACCAAGAAGATCGGGGTGGTGGCACACTTTTACATGGACCCAGAGGTGCAGGGCGTGCTGTCCTCCGCCGGTGAGTGGCGGTGCAGCAGCACAGCGCAGTACAGTACAGTGCAGTACAGTACAGGAAAGGTGTTTGTCTGGCGAACGGATGGGGTGGCGGTGCAGCAGTACAGTGCAGTACAGTGCAGTAAAGTGCAGTACAGGAACGGTGTTGGTCTGGAAAACAAATGGGGTGGCGGTGCAGCACAGTGCAGCACATGAAAGCTGTTTGTCTGGGCAATGGTTGGGGTGGCGGTGCAGCACAGTGCAGTACAGTGCAGTACAGTGCAGCACAGGCAGGAGAGCTGTATGCCAGTGGAGCTGGGTGGGGCGGTGGCACTCTTTTGAAAGGACCAAGGTGTGCAGGGCGTGCTGTCCTTCGACGGTGAGTGGCACTTTTGGCCAATCCTTCTGTCGACTTGGGTTGGGCCCCATCCTGTTGCCTCATGCCGTCCCCTGCCCGTTAGCACCATTCCACCCAGACACCCTCCTTCCTGATGCATGCTCCCTGCCCCTCCTCCTGCAGCCGAGCGCTGGCCGCACATCAACATCAGCGATTCGTTGGTGATGGCCGATGGGGCGGTGAGGATGGCTGAGGCGGGCTGCACGTGAGTGGCCTCACAGTGCTGCTGCTGCTGCTGCTGCTGCCTCTACCACTGATGCTGCTGCTGCTGCTGCCGCCCAGCCAACATTGCAGCTGCTGCCGCTGCTGCTGCTGCTGCCCAGCCAACATTGCAGCTGCTGCCGCTACTGCTGCTGCTGCCCAGCCAAGATTGCAGCAGCTGCTGCTGCTGCTGCTGTCGCTGCTGCTGCAGTTGCTGCTGTACAAAGGGGTTGAGTGGTCGAGTTGTGGCCCGTTGAGGATAGCAGAGGAGCATGGGGCTGCACTTGAGTGGCCTCACAGCTCATGCCGCTGCTGCCGCTGCTTGCTACCGACGCTGGTACACACGTCAACACCGCTGCCGCTGCTGCCGCCGCTGCGGACGCCAACACATCTGCTGCTGCGGCGTGGTGGCTGCTGCTGCCGATGCTTGCTGCGGACGCTGTTATGGACGACAAATCGCCGCTGCTGCTGCCGCAGCTGCTGCTGCCCAGCCCACACTGCTGATGCGAATGCTGCTGATGCTGCCGACGCTAACACTGCTGCAGCAGCTGCCGCCGTTCTGCTGCCACTGCTGCTGCCGTGCTGCAGCTGCTGCTGCTGCGCACAGCAGGGGTGTGTGCACAAGTTGTGGGGCGGCAAGGGTGGTGGAGGCAGGCTGGGCTCACGTGCCTCTCCTTCCGCGTGCAGCGCCACTGCTGTGGTGGGCTTGGATGGCACGCCTGTCTCTGCCCCCCACTCTCCTCCACACTAGCCTCCTTTTGACTCACCCTGTGCTCCTTCCCATCTACTCCCACTCACCCACCTGCACCCCTCCCCCTCCGCGCCCCCTGTTGTGCAGCGCCATTGCTGTGCTGGGCGTGGACTTCATGTCGGAGAATGTGCGGGCAATTCTGGATGAGGCGGGGTACGCACACATCAAGGTGCGCCCTGCAGGCGGAGTTGGTTAGTTATATCACAGTTTCGTTTAGCCACCTGTGCTAGTTAGTGAGTTAGTTATGTCTAGTTACAATGTGTGTGGACGCTGCCCGCCGCCTCATCCCAGTCTGTGGATTCGTTCATCGTTGTGCTGTTATGCTGTGGGTGTGTGTGAGAATGGGGGCGGAGAGGTGCTGTTTGGCGTGCGTCTGTGCCGCAAGTTTTATGACAGTAAAGAAGACCACAAGCCCAAACGAAGAAGCAAGCGAGGCAGCCTGCGCACGGCTGCCCTCCGCGCTTCTTCTGCCACCCGCCCCACCGCCCGCCCCCTGGCTCTCATCAGTCGGACGTGGTACTATCGGCTTTCCTCTTGCAGGTCTACCGCATGTCTTCCGACATGATTGGCTGCTCACTGGCAGAGGCGGCAGAGAGCCCGGCTTACGACACATACCTGGCTGAGGCTGGTGCCACCCCCAACTCCCTGCACGTAAGAGCGATGCCTGGCAGCTTGTGGGGCAGAAGGGAAGTGGCGTGTTGCGACAAAATGCGCTTCGCCAGGCCTTAGACTGGGGCCAGCCCTGACCGGCCTGCACTTGAGGCCGCCCGCGCCGTCCATGCGACACCTGGCAGCCAGCACTAAGGATGCATGCTGTGCCTCCCGCTGCCTGCCCCTTGCCCCTTTAACAATACTTTGGGCGCCCCTTACCCCAGCCCCAGCCCTCTCAGAGCCTGCTCCCTACCCGCCTGCAACACCCACCTGGTGCCTGCTCACCTTCCCCCCACCTGACCTGCCATCCACCTGCCCGCCACACAAGCGCAGGTGGTGTACAGTAACACGAACGTGCCTGCTCACCTCCCCCCGCCTGCCCTGCCACCTTTTGCCCAAACACACACAAGTGCAGGTGGTGTACAGTAACACGAATGTGCCTGCTCACCTCCCCCCGCCTGCCCCGCCACCTTTTGCACAAACCACACAAGCGAAGGTGGTGTACAGTAACACGAATGTGCCTGCTCACCTCCCCCCGCCTGCCCTGCCACCTTTTGCCCACCACAGGTGGTGTACATCAACACGAGCCTGAAGACAAAGGCGCTGGCCCACCACACCGTGCCCACCATCACCTGCACCTCATCCAACGTCGTGCAGACGGTGCTCACAGCGTTTGCACAGGTGGGGCGGCGGGCCAGGGTGTGTGTGCGTGCATGGGTGGGGTGACTGGGCATGTGTTTGTGTGGCCAGCGCCGGGCTGCAGCAGGCGAGGTGGGCGCGCTGAGCGGGCAGCTCTGCTCGCAGCGTGTGTGCATAGATGGGGCGGGCCAGGGTGTGGGTGGGTGGATGTTTTGGTGAGGCAGTAGGTGTCCCTACGCACTCAGTTGCGCCTGAGATCACACGCTTGGTGCGCTCGTCTCAGTTCCCTCTCACCACGATTGCCGGTAGAGCACGTTTCGCCCGGCCTGGACTTCCCCTCTCTCTGCTCACTTGCCGGATTTCGTCTTTACAGGTTTCCACATCCCCTGGAGAGAGGAATTGACCTCAAGATGAAACAATTCCTGACAGGTTGACGAGGTGCCGGATGTGCACCTGGTGCTGTCTTGACATCTGCTTGACCCGCAGCCTGATCACACACCTCCCTGCTTCCCCTTCCTGTGACCCATTCAGGTTCCGGATGTGCATGTGTGGTACGGCCCAGACACCTACATGGGGCGCAACCTTGCTCAGCTCTTCCAGTCACTGGCCAACCTCAGGTATGGGGCGGGCAGCAACTGGGTTAGCGGTTGGCAATACACAGGCAATACACAGGAAGTACTCTGTCCTGCCTGCTCCTGTGGTTTGCCTGCCCGGAAAACCGCCCCGCCCTGTTGCCCTGCCTATTCCACACCCCTCCCATTGGCCGGAAAAGCGCCCCACCATGCTGCCCTTCCTGCCTCACGCCCCTCTCGCTGCCATACCGCCCCACCGTGCTGCCCTGCCGGCCCTGCCTGCCCCACCGCCCGCCCTACTTTTCCCGACGCCCCACCCTTCTGCCCCACCGCCCCACCGCCCCACCGCCGTGCTTGCAGCGACGAGGAGGTTCGTGAGCTGCACCCGGCGCACACCCAGGCGTCCATCCGCGCGCTGCTGCCGCGGCTGCGGTACTTTGAGGAGGGGACGTGCATTGTGCACCACCTGTTTGGAGGGGAGGTGTGCGAGATGGTCAGGTGAGCGCTCGGGGCGAGGGTGAGGGTTTAGGGACAGGGTTTGATACACTGATATGCAGTGCGAGATGGTCGGGTGAGGGGTTCAGAGTTTAGGATTCAGGGGGTGATGCAGTGATACGGAGTGCGGGGTCTGTGTCGCAAGTTTCTTTGCGGATAGACAGACTGATAGCCCGGAAAAGCAATGCGAGGTGTGCAGGTGAGGTGAGGGTGAGTTGGGGGAAGCGCAGGAGGGTGGTTGTGTTGACAGGCTTCGAGCAGGGGCGTCAACGGGGCACTGTGGGCACCCTGCACTCTGCACCGCCTATGTGGGATGCGAGATGGTGAGGTGAGGTGTTTGTGTGCGAGCGGGAGGAAGTGCAGGGGGGTGGTTGTGTGAAAAGGTGTTGGTGTTTGGCGGGACTCTGCACGCCTTCTCGCCCGCCTCCCCCACTGCCCTGCTGCCCTGTTTCTTGTCACCACCCCGCTGCCCTGCTGCCCTGTTTCTTGTCACCACCCCGCTGCCCTGCCGCCCTGTTTCCCACTTGTTTGCAGGCAGGGCTTTCATCACATCTACCTCACTGCCCACTTTGTCAAGCAAGCTGATGCACCCATTCCCTCCCGCCCCTCCCCTGCCGCTGCAGGGAGGGTTACCGTGACGCCTACCTGACTGCCCACTTTGAGGTGCCTGGCGAGATGTTCACCCTGGCTATGGAGGCCAAGCGCAGCCGCGGGATGGGCGTGGTGGGGTCCACACAAAACATCCTGGACTTCATCGCCGCCAAGTGAGCAGGGTGTTCAATAATACGAGCAATCAAGTACTCGATGCGTGATGCAGCCCTCTAGTGAAGGGGTCTTGGGGTGCGCACGGAAACACCCTTGACTTCATTGCCGCCAAGTGACTAGGGTGGTGCTTGCTGGTGAAGGGTGGAGTTGGGTGCACAAAACACATCCCCTCAACGTTATCGCAGCTAAGTGAGTCGCGAGAGGTGCAGCGGGCGCTCTTGTGAAGGGTGGGGGTGGGGTCCACACAAAACTGTTTTTTGTCGGTGAGAGTGGGATGGGGCCCACACAAGCCATCCTGGACTTCATTGCCGCCAAGTGAGCGCCTGCCACGTCACCTCAACGGCATCGCAGCCGCCGAGCAGCTTGGCTTTGCAGAGCGACTGAGCGACTGCATTTCGTTCTGGGCACAGTGCCTGCTCCCCTCCCCAGGCCACCCTGCACCCTTCCGTGGCCAACCACCTGATTATGATTCCTGGTCCCACCCACCACTACCCCACCCCCTGCAGGCTGTCCACCGCCTTGGAGCAGCCCTTCCCTGAACAACCTGCAGGCACGGCGCCTGCTCCCCTTACTACACTCCACACACCTGCCCGCCATTTCTGGCCCCACCCCCCGGTACCCTACCTCCTTCACCTGTCTTCACTCCACACACACCAGCCCCCTAATTCTGGATCCTGATCCCACCCACCACTACCCCACCCCCTGCAGGCTGTCCACCGCCCTGGAGCAGCCCTTCCCTGAGCGCCTGCAGTTTGTTCTGGGCACGGAGAGCGGCATGATCACCAGCATTGTGCGCAAGGTGCAGGGCATGCTGCGCCAGGCTGGCAGGGATGACGTGGCGGTGGAGGTCGTGTTCCCAGTCTCTTCAGAGGCCATCACAACCGATGCACAATCGGGCGCCGCCAAGGTGATTTGCAGCTGTAATGTCAGCTTTACTGTCAAGGGTGTGTTGCTATGGGCTGGCATGTGGTGGAGGCTGATGGATATCTTGGGCCAAAAGATGCTTTAACCAGGCGCACAGTGGGCGGCGCCCTGACAGTTGCTGCCCCTCCTCTCCCCTCCCCTCCCCTCCCTTCTGTCGCCGTCTGTCCACCCTTGGCTCATCTCCTTCCTAGCCTGTCGGCCGTGCCTCCTCCCAACTCGCCCACGTTGCCTGCCCTGCGTCTTTGCTGGCCCTTCCCCTGCCCCACCCCTCACTGCCCCCTCTTCCCCTGCCCCTGCCCTCGTCAGGTTGAGCTGCCTGCGGGCCTGTCCGTGGTACCCGGCCCCGCTGGCGGCGAGGGCTGCTCCTTGGAGGGCGGCTGCGCCTCCTGCCCTTACATGAAGATGAACAGCCTGACGGCGCTCATGACGGGTGAGTGGGGCCGGTGTTTTTGGATGTCTGTTGGTACATTTTGCAGTGCCCTCGCTGCAGTGCCTTCGCTGCAGTGCCTTGCTCTGAACGTAAAGAAGCCTGACAGCGTTCGCGACGAGTCAGTGGGGCGGGTGTTGATTGGTGTTGGTAAGTTCTGCTGTTGTGCGGTGTTGTGCTTGACGTGGAGAATAAGAAGCTGACTGTGCTTACGATAGGCACAGTACACTGTGGGCTGTTTGGCCTGCTGTCCTCTGTTGGTCTGCCGATACATATGGACGGGCACTGGGAGACAGATGTGCATGCTAGTTGGCTTTGCTTTATACCGCCGATTCCACTGTGCTGCTCTGATCCGCCCAGGTGCCCTCCTCGGCGCAATCGCCCCCACTTGCCCCCAGCCGGGCCCCTCCGCATTCTGCTCGCTCTCACACCCCTCCTCTCCTGTTACCGTGCGCCGCTGCAGTGTGCCAGCGCGTGGGCAGCCCCGCCGGTGAGGCGCTGCTGGAGGCCTTCAAGCCTCGCCCATACACAGAGCTGGTGGCCGGAAAGACCATGGCGCAGGTAAGGCCTCAGCAAACCCCCATCTGTGTGCAAGGCAGGAGCCAGTGAGCTAGCAGCCTGCCTGTTATCCTCTGTCCTGCCGCTTGCCCACCGCTTCTCGGGCCCGCCCTGCGCCCTGCTGGCAAGACCATGGCTCGGGTGGGGGCGCTCTGAGGTTCGAATCGTGTCAATCCACTGATGTTGAGGTCCCGCTATCAAAGGGTGCTTGCGTACAGCTGTGTAGACTGGACTAGGCTCGGTGCGGGCGGCCGGCTGTCTTGCATGCCCCTGTTCATACTATTCGAGCCTGTCTTTCTATGCACACTAGGGCCCAGCACACCCAGATCTGTGTGGAAGAGTAGGAGCACAGGCAGCCAGCAGCCTGCCTGTGCGACATCCTCCCCCCACACCTGCCTCGCTGCCCTGCCCCGCCCTGCACTGATTCCCGCAGCCCACGTCCAAAGGTTTCTGGTTCTTCTCCTACTTCTTCGTCTCCTTCTTCTTTTTCCTCACTGCATACTGACCGGCCCCCGCGCCTGCCCCTCCCCCTGTTCACCCCGCAATCCCCCCTTCCCTGCAGGCCGGCTGCGTGCCCATCCTGCACATGCGGGGCTTCCAAAAGGGAGGCCAGCTGCCCGATGCACTGGTGGCTGACATCACCTCACGCCACTGATTGATGAGCTGGCACAAGCCACACGCTGTGCGCAGGCAGCCACACGCCGAGGCGCAGGCTGCCGTGGGGCGGATCACAACACAGGAGGCAGGCTGCCATTTGGCGGGCTGCGCTCGTTTGGAGCGTCCGGTGACTGCACTGTGTGCCCCCATGCACCGCTCTGCTGGACCCCCCCCCCCCACACACACACACACACTGCCCCGCCTGTTGCCACACAGTTCACCCTGCCCAGTCTGCTGCAGTTATCAGCCCCCGTGAGCTGCCGCTGCCTCGCCCTCCCCCTATCCTACCCTGCATGCTTTCGGCCGATTTCCGCCGTCTTCATTTCGTCGCCCTATTGCTGTGGCACGGTGCCGCTTATGTGGCCCATGCCTGCCCGCCTCCCCCGGGTTTTTCTTCCCCATCGATTTCCCCCCTCGCACTTCCTGACCACGTGACAGCATCAATCACGTGATGCACAACGCATTTAATGGTGTAAGAACGCCCCCCCAGAGAAACAGGCAGCGCCGGCCGGCCCCACGGTAACACCGCGTAATGAGAGCTGGAATGAGAGCTCCACAACATTTGACAATATGAGACGTTTGAGAAGGGTGTGTGGACACCCAGCCCACCAGTAGATGCACGCACGCCACAACACACCAGCTCCCTTTCGATTGCGGCCCCCCTCGACTGATTCAGCAGACTGAACTGTTTGGGTTGGTACATATCGGGCAGGCGGACCCGCCACATCAGCTCAACAGGAGGCGCGAGGGGAAAGTTTTGCAGGCAAGGCGCAAGCCGTGCCAGCGCAGCGCAGCAAGGCAGAGTGAGCACTGAAGCAGAGCAGAGGACAGAGGACAGAGGCAAGGGGCAACGGCAGTTCAGCGTTGCCGTGTGGAGTGGAGTGCAAGGGAGGCGCCAGCGATAGCGCGCGGGGGTCGTGAGGGTTTTGGGCAGTTTCGATCTTAGATCCTCTCGAGAAAGATTACAGCAAGCAAACAAGCAGTGTTGAGAGTGTGCGGTTGCACGGTGCTAAGGGGGCGGGCATCCAGCGGGCCCAGGCTGCCTCCCACAGGCGCTAAGGCCCTAGGCCCAGGCAGCCGTGCCCTCCAGCTGATGCACGGCCATCCTCACTTGAGGCCGGGCAGCTTGGAAGAGTACTCGTTTACCAGCTTCTGCAGGGGGTGGAGCGGGGAGGCACCACAAAACGAGGCATTGGCGAGAAAGCCACTGGCTGTCCCATTCAGACAGCAGCGCATCAGATAGATGCACGGCACAAGCACAAGCCCATGCGCACATGACCACCGCTGACACACGCACGGCGGAGAGTACGCATCGCTGCCAATGCACACACACATGCATACAGTCCCACTGCCGGTGAACACGCACCACAGTCTCGCCTAACCCGCTGCCCCCCACACACAGCACACACAGCGGCAGATGCCCCGCACCTCTGCGTCCGCCAGCGGCTTGCCGGTCTTCTCCACGTAGTAGCGCAGCGCCAGGTGGGGGGCCACAAACAGGCCCAGCAGCTGGAGGGGGAAGCCCAGCAGGCTGCACAGCATGGGGGGGCGGCAGGGAGGCGGCAGGGGGGTGGGCGGAAGGCGGGGCGAGAGCACAGCAAAGGAGGGTCTAGAAGAAGCAAGCACGAGGGAAGCACAGCAGGCTGCACAGCATGGGGGGGCCGGGCGGCAGGGGGAGGCGCATGGGGGGGAGCAAAGCGAGGGGAAAATCGTGGGAGGTTGGAGCGAGCGCAGGGCATGTACGTGGGGGCAGCCAGGGGAAGCCAGCAGTAATGGGCGGAAGGTGGAGCGAGAGAACAACAACGAGCGGGTGCAGGGGAGGCCAGCAGGGGTGGGCGAGAAGGTGGTGGAGCAAGGGCAGCTAGAAGGGTTTCCAGGGCAGCGGGCCGGTGTGCAGAGGTAAGTGCGGCAACGGGGGCCCAAAGGGGCCCACAGGCGCGCGTGCAGGCGCAGGAAGGAGGGTGAGTGGCATCACACTTCACAAGGCACCACCCGCCTGGTTACTTCAAGGCACCACCCGCCCTGGATACTGTAAGGCACCACCCGCCCTGGATACTGTAAGGCACCACGCCCCTGGCTTGCCCTTACATGTTGAAGAGAGGCAGGTGGATGAACCACTCTGAACGAGGGTGCGGGGTGCAAGGGGAGGGGGGGAGGTGCGGGGCAGGGAGGTCAGGTTTTGGGTGATCGCAAAGGTCTCAACTGGCAGGTTGGGCGGGCATAGCAGCACAGGCTTGCGTTAAAGCGACGTGTGCGCCGCCGTTGGCCAATCAGGGTTGAATGGGCCTCACAGCACGCCTGCCCTCCTGCTGCCGCTGGGCAGTCCGCTGCACAGGCAGCACCGGTGCTAGGGCAGGGCAGGGCATCCCCGGAGGTTGACGTTGCATTGCCCTCAGCAAAGGCGTGCACGGCAGCAACACCACCAAGCTCACCGGCGACCACGACAGCGCCAAAGGCAGCCACGAGCCAGCTGCGGGGTTGAGGGCAAAGGGAGAGAGGGGCGGAAGGAGCGGGGGCGCAGGGTCAGCCACGCCAGCCGCGACAGGCGGTGAGCTGGCCACGGCGCCAAATTGGCCAGTGCCTGCTGTAACTCAAGGTACGGAGGGCTCAGGCATGCAACACGTTATTCGCACTGCACTGCGCTGCTCTTACAGACAGGCCGGCGCCAGCTTGTGCAGTTGAGTGCTTGCCCCCATGCTGCCGGCGCCATCGCTGTCTGGTGTTGCTGGTGCCAGCATCAATCGGTTGGGTGCTCACCCAATCACCACGGGCTTGTTGTCCACCTTCTCAAACTTGTCGGCGACCATCTGCAAGACAGGCAGATCAATGGAGCATTGAAGAGTGGTGAGAGACTTTGGGCAGGGCTGGGCAGCGGCGGAAGGTGCTGCCTGCTGCCCGCCCGCCGACGACCGCCTGCAGGGCGCGCACACGTGCATATACAATCAACTGCCTGTCTCTTCCTAGGCACTGGCGCCACCCCGACACACCTCCAGGAGCTCGTCCAAATCCTTGGGGTCTGCTGAGGCAGCAACCGCCACGGTGCGGCGGGCTGTGGGGGCACACGGTGGAGGCGGTACGTGGGGGGAGCGCAGGAGGGGTGGAGGCTTGCGCGTGGGCCTCGTGGCCCTGGATCGCGCCCTGCTACGCATTTCAGAGCGGCATGAGGCCCGCAGCGCCCCGACAAAGGGCTGCAAGCCATCAGGTGCTGGCTGATCGCCAGTTTAAAAGGCTGGCTCACCTGCAGGCTGCAAAGACCGCACAGGCGCGCCGATGGGGCGAGCCGATGGGCCTGCACACCGCCGCTGTGCCGCTGCGGCCAACGGGCGCAGAGTTGCGCAGGCGACAGTGCAAGACTGCATAGTGGCGGGTTCTGCGTCACAAACGGGAGTGGAGGGCGCTTCGGAAGCAGGACAGGCGGCGGTTGGTCAGCAAAGGCACGCGCAAGTCCGTCTCGGCACCTGCTGAGGTGTGAAGAAACCAGCGGATCTCGCCGTTATCAGGTCAGGACTTCCGGTAGACGTCCAGAGGTCACACCAATGGCGCCACAACGCTAGATTCAATCGCCGATGACGCGGTGCGGCAAGGCGCGAGCACGCGGCGGGCCGCCCCCGCCCACCGCCAACCGCGCGTCTGTACTTTGCCCTGGAGAGCTGCAGTTGGGCCGCTTGCTGCACTGGATGATCCTGGAGTCACGCAAAATCGAATTGATAGATAAGGGGTGGGCACAGCAGCCAATGGCGCATACCTATGACAGCACCTGGCCGAGCCGAGCCGGCGCCGCTCCGTGCCCGTCGGGGACCAAGCCAAGCCAGGCCGATTCTGCTGCAGCAGGCGAGGCCCCCGACAATTCCAATGCCAGAGCTGATGCCGCATGACAGCACATCAGACCTCAAGCTACCACCTGACTTTCGCATTTATTCCAACAACCCACTCCCATCTTTGGCACCGTGCAAAGACGTTGTGTGTCGGCAATGCACACTGTGTTGAGAAGTGAGGCTACGCACACCACGTGGAGATGACTGCATGGCAATTCTTGGTACATTTATCAAACAGAAGTCGGGCTGGACCGCAATTGTGAACAAATGCACGCATTTTAGTGCAGGGACAGGCGCGTTCGGGACTCAATTGTGTGCCGGTACTTCTTTTGATGTCAACATCTCCTGGGCTCAAAGCAGCGGCGGTGGCGGGCCGTCAAACGCCTGCACCTCTGCCAGCTGCAGCGTCGCCGGGTCCCTCCGCACGATTTGCACCGCCACAATGTACCCAATCGCACCCGGCTGGCACTTGAGCGTCACCACATCCTGCAGGTGGGCAGGCAGGCAGGAGGGCAGCCAAAGGAAAAGGGGCGGGCAGGTGGGGTGCCATGCAAGCGAGGCTTCTTTTGTGTGCACGCATGGCCCGGTGGGCAGGCGGAGGGAAGGGTGAGGGGGGAGCAGGGCTTAAGCACACTGCCCACCTCCTCCCTGTCGCCTGTGGTTTCACCATTCTCCCGCGCCCTGCCCACCCGCCCCAGCCCCTACCCTGCCCGCACCCCTGCCCCGCCCACATCCCCGCCCCCCGACGCCTCACCTGCCTGCCGTCCACATGCCCTGGCGCCACCCCCTTCATCGTGGCACACAGCTTCATGTTTTTTATGCGGCCATCGGCGCCACGCTCGGGGAGGGCATACCCGATGTAGACCTCCAGGTTGCGCAGGCACTGCCAGCAGCCATCCGCACGGTTGTAAATGCGCACGTGCTGTACCCCCGCGGGCCGGCCATCCGCAAGGGTGGCGCTCCTGAGAAGGGCAGCGGGGGGCAAGAGGGTGCCAGGGAGGTGAGGGGGCACATGCAGGTAGCCGGAGTGCTGGAAGAAGGGGCACAGGGGCTGACTGTGCGGGGGCAGGGTGATGCATGCGAGACACGCAGCACACGTGCCTAACACGCAGCACACGCGCACAACATGCAGCACAAGCGCCTGAACGTTACCTGCAACCCTGCACGAACCCAGACAGCCCGCCGTACCCCTTGTCTGCTGGGTGCACCCACTGCTCCCAATCCAACCCTGGCTGGTCCCATCGGCCCACGTTGCTACACACTCAAAAATCGCCCACAGGAACCCACCAAAAGGGGTTTGGCTCTCGCATTGTGACGAATGTGTTGTTGAGTGAGCCGGCAGTGCTGCCGTCGATGGCACTGGCAGGCTGGGAAGCGCCAAAGGGTGTGGCCGCGCTGCTGCTGGCGTAGGTGCTCCCGTTTGCGCAGCCTTGGCACCACAGAAGGTTCTTGGCATAGGCGGGCCTGCAGGCGGGGTCATCAGCAATGCACGCCTGCTTGTCCTGGCTGAACGTCTTGCCTGCATGGGGGGGCATGGGGGGCAGTTAGTTAGTGGTGGCAGCCCTTTTCAGGGGGGTGCTTGCCCAGCGGCGGAGGTCTGCCAGCTTCCAGGAACATAGCAGGCACAGCATGCAAGCTTTTGCCCGCCTAGAGGCACATCGCAGATTGACGCTGTCGAGATAAAAAGTGCAGGCGTAGTGCCAGGGTGGGCGTACCCGGGGCGCAGGCCTGGGCGACGGGCCTGCCACCAACCTTCTTGCAGACCCGAAACGGCCTGCACTTGCCAGTAGGGTGGCAGACGCTGGCGCAGGTCAATGAGTTTCAACATAACACAAACATTCCACAGTCAATGATGGTTCAACTTTACAGAGTACTCTAATGTGAGTGGGCAGCCGCGGCTGGCGGGGCACACTGGCAGCAGGCGGGCGGCAACCTGCCGCCCAGGATGACTTCGCAGCGCAGAGAGAGGGCTCACCTGACGCAGGGAGCATTGGCGGCCTTGCCGACTGACTTTTCACATGTTGGTTGCTGTTAGTGCCCGCCTAGCACCACCCTGCGCACGGCGGTGTTTCAGCGGTGAAGGGTGCGACGGCGGCGGCGGCGGCAGCTTGCCACATGCAAGCACAGGGGGTGCTGGCAGCAGAAGCGCTTTCCGTGCACGGATGCAATTTCCGGAGCTGCAGGATGGGCCCTGGAACCGGTGGCCCACGAATGGGGGATCCGGCGATTGAAACGCGTCATTTTGCAAACCTGCTTGCGGAGCTCACCTTCCCATTATCTGGAGACAGAGTGCTTCTCGACGCACGGGCATGTGTCGCGACTAGGCAGAGCACCAGTGAGAGGAGCGCTGAAACATGTGCCATCTTTGCTGGCCGAAGTTTGAGGCAGCGTACCACTGGAAATTTCACGTTTAGACTGGCCAAAATGGTCAGACGGCAGGTATTTGTTGACAGAGAGAGGCGTGCAGTGCGGGACCTCAGCATGCACAGCGGGCGCGGCGTGCATGGTGGCAGGACCGCAAGCCAAAGGAGCTCTCAAGTCCCCTATGGGATCCAGGCCTGCGGTACTGTTCACAGCACACATCCCCTCGCAACAGAGGCTGGTGCGTGGCATCAAACAAGACACAATTAGGAGTCGGAGCCACATGCCTCTAGCTGGTCGAGCACTGCCCGCGTGTGCGCCAGCTGCTGCTGCAGGCGCTGCGCTGCCTCGCTGCCCAGCATGGCTCCGGCGTGCTGCACCATCCGGGCGCCCTTGCTCTGCAGCCAGGCAGCCCAGGGGGTGGATGGCAGGCATGAGGTGGTGGGCGTGCAGCGGGCAGGTGGGCCTCCCCCGACAAGTCGTGCATCCATCCGTCTGAAATGGAGCAGCCAGCAGCAACAGGCAGCAGTTGCATGCAGCAGCAGCTCGGCAAGTGCAAGCAGTTTGAGGCCCAGGCCATACCGCGCACCTTCACCCCTACCCCCGCTACCACCACACCACCGTCGCACACACGCACACAAAGCGCACGCCGACGAGGAAGAGGGGGAACACATACACACACACACACACCTCCAGCCGGCTTCGGCAGAGCTGGAGCAACTTGGCGCACGTGTTACCCTTGCGGTTTGGCAGGCCCAGCGACCACCCAGCCTGCAGTGCAGAGTCAATCGGGTCGGGTGTTAAGAAACGCCGCTTCCTTCGTCGCTCGTGAGTGGCGCTACTCTGATGCTGCAAGCCCTGCGGGGCGGGTCCAAGTCGTGCGACCGACCACCTGCCTAGTAGTAGTACTGCAGTAATCACTGTTCGAAAATGCGACCGCCTTCCTGCCTAGTAGTAAAAGTACAGTAAGCACCCTTCAAAACTGCTTCAAGTCTCAGAGTAGAAGGACTGCTCACTCGTGAGAAGCCAGGCACCGCATGTGCTCGGCCTACCTGCTGGAATCTCCTCACTTGTGACACAACTGCCCAAGAGCACCCACAAATCCATGCAGGCAAGGCGATAGACCAGCGTGCAAAGCATACCCCCAGCCGGCCGGCAAAGCATACCCCCAGCCAGCCTGCAAAGTGTGCCCTCAGCCAGCCTGCAAAGCATGCCCAAAACCAACCGGCGAAGCATGCGGTACACCTGCCTGCAGGAGGGCTCGCCCCACGGTGTCCAGGTAGTGCACACGGTCCGCATCTCCAAACATGTCTTCAACCTTCATGTCTCGTACCTGCGCAGGACACGCGTGCACACGTGCACAGGATGAACGCATGCGTGCAGCCATGATGTGGGCACGTTGCACAGTATGGGTATGCGGCAGCGGCAGCAGCAAGACTGCAGCAGCAGCACTGGCAGCAGCAGAATGCACGGTAGCAGCGGCGCCATACGCAGGCGAGCAGTTGCCGTGCCGCTTGGGGAACTGAGCGGGTCCATGCTTTGCAACTGCTCTCTCCCCTGAATGCACCCTTGCACCCTTGCACCGAGCCCCACTTCTGTACGGGCAGGCATCAATAGGCATGAAGACGCAGCCCACCTGGGATGCCATTGCCCCAGTTGCATCGGGAAACATGGTCTCAGATGCAACTCCAGCCAGCAGGAGGTGCAGCGCAGAGTTGCCGCCTGCATCCAGCAAATCAGGAGTGGCACCCCTGCAGGCGGGCAGGCAGGCAGGCAGGCGTGGGGGCGGGCGGGGGGCAGGCGGGTGAGCTTGTAAAGCACGGGATTGATGGTTGTTGGACAACAGAGAACACCAGGCCTTATGGCGCATGGCTGGGTGGCAGGGGGAGCTTGCCCTCGCTGCTGAGCACAGCTGCTCTGTCTGCAGCTGACAAGTTGGGCAAGGCGCTGCAACCACAGCAGGCGCAGCGGCCAGCCAGCACAGCAGCAGCAGTTGCACAGCACTTCCAACATGCAGCCAGCTATTGAAGATGGTTTTGCAAGAAGTGGTTGAGAGCCTCGCCTGCCCGCCCCCCAACATGCAACGTGCCTGGCAAGAAACTGCAGCAGGGAGATGCCGCAACCTGCGCTGCCGCCGCCTGCGCCCTCTCCCTCCTCTCTGGAACTGCCCCCTGCTGCTGCTTGTACGGCTGCGGCAGCTGGGGTGCCACCTGTTGCAGTTGCTGCAGCTGCTACTGCAGATGTGCCATCGTGTATGGCTGCATTGACTGCTGCCGCCAACGCTGCAGACGCCGCTGCACGCGTGCCAGCAGTCGTGGTCGCTGCCTCCAATGCAGATCTGCCCTTGCTTGCCTCTGCTGCCTCTGCTGCTGCTCCTGCTGCTCCTGCCGCCACTGCCGCAGGTCTCTCTTCATCTCCTGCTGCTCCTCCTGCTGTCGGTGCCTCTGCTGCTCTTGCTCCTGCTGCTGCTGCCTCTGCTGCACCTGCACCTGCTCCTGCCGTCGGTGCGGCTCCTTCTTCTGCTGCTGTTGCTGCTGCTGCTGCTGCTTCGCCGCAAGCGCTACCGTCCTCTCCGGCCTCCTCCTCCCCACCTCCATACCCTCCCACCAGCTGTGGCGGGTAGGCACGGCTCATCAGTTCATGAAGCACAGTGGTGCCTTTGGCTGGGTCGATCACTGTGTCGGGGTGCAGGACTGCAGGCAGGGCAGGATGAACCGAGTGCCGTTGAGCACCTGCACGTATCATTGGTTGGTTGAGAAGCGAGAATTATGATGCGCTCGACAAGCGCTACTCGTATGCGCAGGCCTGCAGGGGGGAGCGGGTGACACTGTGTGAGGGTGCAGGCCTGCAGGTGGGAGAGGGGTGTGCCGTGGCGGCAGGTTGCATTGTCAAGGCAGGATCAGGGGGGAGCAGTCATGACGTTGACAGCGGGAGTGATACTCGGTACTTTGCTGCAACAGGTGTGCGCGTTTCACGCCAGAAGCCTGGGCAAGCGCAGTGGCCCAGCCAGCCAGCGCAGGTGCCGGGAACTGCACCCCTCCCTCCCCTCCCAGCCCACCCG